>CM075982.1:32492902-32547707 GCA_038087875.1 Malacoraja senta
CCCAGGCGTTGGCTGCCCGTCCGGTCGGCCCAGCATCGGGGTGGAGCCTCGGCCGGTCGTGAGTCGGCGGTCCCACGACGGATTCCCCGGCAGCGCAGCTGGTCTCTGACGACACCGGAGTCCCTACCTGCAACAGGACTTATCTTATCCCTCCCATCCCCTTTAAATGTTCTGTCTCTCAGCTTAAAGCAATGCCCACCTGTTCATTTCTTTCACAGATGGTGCGTGACCAGCTCTCTGTGTTTTGTTCAAGATACCAACATCTGCAGTTCCTATGTCTCCGCTTGTTTTTGATAGTCCTATGGGGAAAAAAGACTTCGCCTATTTGTAACGCTCATAATCTTACTTACTTTCAGGACACTCCTCGAATTCCTTTACACCAGGGAAAACAATCTCCATTACTAAATCCAGGCAACATCTTAGTGCACCTCTCCTGCTTTCTCCCCAGTGCAATCACAATAACTGCACACAATACTCCCAGTGCATCGCAACCAGTGTTTTGTAAAGTTGCAACATGATGTCCAAACATTTGTATCCTGTGCAAAACACAAAAGTGCTGGAGTAACTCAGCGGTTCAGGCAGCAAATGTGGGGCAGATGGACGTTGTCTATCCATTTCCTTCTACAGATGCTGCCTAACTCGTGGCGTAACTCCAGCACTGTGTGTTTTGCTCAATGTTGCAGCACCTGCAGTCCCTATTTTGATGTATTTGGGTGTGTTATAGTGAGATATCCTGGGAATCTAAATAACTAATTATAATCATTTTGAATTGTAGCCATTGGCAAAAGGTGGTTTAAAATATCTAGAATGAGCTATTCATCTTTGGCAGAATAAAGGAAAATGTTTATATAACTGGTTAGCCTGAATGAAACTATATGTTTTCTAATATAAGTGTGAGATGCTGCACTTTGGAAGGTCAAATGTAAGGGGAGAATATATAATTAATGGCAAGACCCTTAAAAGCATTAATGTACAGAGGGATCTTGGGGTCCATGTCCATAACTCCCTGAAAGTGGCAACAAGTGGATAGAGTGGGAAAGAAGGCATATGGCTTGCTTATTTCCATAGGCTATAGCATTGAGTATAAGCGTCAGGATGTCACCATGCTGCTTTATAGGATTTTCGCTACACCGCATTTGGAATATTGTGTGCAGTTCTGGTCGATTCATTACAGGAAGAACGTGGAGCTTGCATAGAGATGCAGTGAACATTTACCAGAATGATGCCTGGATTACAGGGCATTAGCTACAGGGAGAGGTTGGACAGACTAGTATTGTGTTCTCTGCAACGCTGGAGGTTGTGGGGAGACCTGATAGTAGTACAGTATATAGAATTATGAGAGGGTAGAGAGTCAGAATCTTTTTCCCAGGATGGAAAAATCAAATACAAGAGGACATAGCTTTAAGGTGGGAGGGTCAAGATTCAAAGGAGATGTACGGGGCATATAGACGGTGGTGGGTGCCTGGAACACACTGCTGGGGGTGGTGATTGAAGCCAATACGCTCGTGACATTTAAGAGATTTTGGATAGGCACATGGATATAGAGGGATATTGGGTTATGTGCAGGTAGATAAGTGATGGTCCTGGCATCATGTTCAGCACAAACATTGTGGGCCAAAGGCCTGCACGAGTGCTGTACTATTATATGTTCTTATATATATATGCTGCTGAAAAAGTGTTCTTTAAGAAATCTGTCTTGACATTTCTGTTACTGAATTGATCTTGCAGGAAACTCCAGGAGACTCAGACGTCTTTGGCCTCCAAATTCGAGGAAGCTGATCACAAAGTGCAGTCTTTGCAGTCAGGTAATTGATTGACTTTGATATTGTGGTTTCAGGGCTTCAAGACCACATTAAAATCTATGTCCCCGAATGGTGTCGAGGGAGGAGCTTTAAGGACAGGTGTTGCATATTCTGCGGTTGCAGGGGAAGGTACCTGGGGAGGGGGCGGTTTGGGTGGGAAGGGATGAGTGAACCAAGGAGTCGCAGGAGGGAGCGGTCTATGGAAGGCATAAAGGGATGGCGATGGGAATATGTGACTCGTGGTGGGATCCCATAGGAGGTGAAGGAAATGTCGGAGGATGATGTGTTGTATGCGGAGGCTGGTGGGGTGGAAGGTGAGGACCAAGGGAACTCTTTCTTGTTACATCTGGGGGAGGGGTGCCAGAACAGAACTGTACGACACATAGGAATCACGAGTGAGGATCTCATCTATGACAGAAGCGGGGAAACCCACGGTCCCTGAAGAATGAGGACATCTCGGATGTCCTAGTTATGGAACACCGCATGTTGGGAGCAGATGCGGTGGAGACAGAGAAATTGATTGTGGAACACCTCATCTTGGGCCTGTACATCGGCGAGACCAAACAGACCTGGTAACCATTTTGCTGAATACTTGCGCTTGATCCGCTGAGGTCTATGGGATTCTCGGATGCCAACCATTTCAACTTCCCTTCCCATTTCCACACTGATCTTTCTGTTCTGGACCTCTTCCGTTGCCAGAGAGAGGCCACACACGAATTGGAGGAACAGCACCTCATATTTTGCTTAAAACCCAGCGGTATGAAGAAGGGTCTCGAACCGAAACGTCACCAGTTCCTTCTCTCCAGAGATGCTGCCTGTCCCGCTGAGTTACTCCAGGTTTTTGTGTCTATCTTCGGTATGGACATTGAATTCTCTAATTTTAAGTAACTGCTACTAATACTTACCTCCCCTACCCCCTTGCTCCTTAGTCATTTAACCAGTTCCACCTTTCTCCACATTGTATCCATATTGAGATGACACCTTCCCTAGCTGCAATGGGCCTACCAGAGCACCACTCTGACTGAGGTCATTTGTTGCTGACCCTAGTTGCCTCTTGTCTTTTCTTGCCTCCAGCTCTTCACCCCCACCCCGTACTTTCAGTCTGAAGAAGGGTTCCAACCCGAAACGTCACCTATCTTTTACCTCCAGAGATGCTGCCTGGCACGCTTATTTACTCCAGCACTTTGTGTCCATCTGCAGTTCCTTGTTTCTACATTACCAGAATGCTCCCTGGATTAACGTTTCATCCACAGGGAGAGATTGGAAAGACTTGGATTGTTTTCTCTGGAACGTCGGAGGTTGAGGGGATAGAGGTATATAAAATTATGAGGGACATAGATAGGATAGACAGTCAGAACCTTTTGTCCCAGGGTGGAAATGTCCAACACTAGAGGAAATAGCTATAAGGTGAGAGGGGGGAAATTGAATGGAGATGTGCGGGGCAAGTTTTTTACACTTGGTGCTGGAGGCAGATAGGATAGTGGCATTTAAGAGGCTTTTAGATAGGCAGGGAATGGCGGGATATGGATCATGTACATGTAGATGAGATCAACTTGGCATCATGTTGGGCACAAACACGGCCAATGGGCCCGTTCCTCTGCTGTACCGTTCTATGCTCCGTTCTATGTTTTCCACATGGTGATCCCTGCTATTAACTGTTGAACCATTAAATCTGGATTGATCAAAGCTGTTGATTTAATTTTAAAAGCTGTATTTAAAAGTCAGCTGTGAGTTAATGTTATGACAGTCATTTTAGTTTTGTTGGTGGATGCCATATACTTCTTGAAATGGATTTAGATTTATTCTTGATATCAAAACGTGATCTCAACTGGTTACTGGCTGCAAAGTATGAACATGAAATGACGTTCATGTCATCAGCAAAGTACCCTATGAGTGTCGACCTACATTAAAGAGCTCAGTCTATGCTTGGCACCATTGGTTTGAGAAATGGTGGGGGGTATCTTTACGCATTTAGGGGCATTTTCAGGGCCCTTTGTTGGACAGATAAGTGTTTCATTAGCTATCTTCTACTTAACAATTGGTGGACCTGCTGAGCAACAACATTTAAAAGTAGTGAAAAGGACACAAAGTGCTGGAGTAACTCAGCAGGTCACGCAGCATCTCTGGAGAACATGGATATGTGACATTTCAGATCGAGACCTTCTTCAGACTGGGAAGAGGAGAACTTTTTCAAGGTCGGCATAGCTAGAGGAGATTTTGCAGCGGAGCAGACAAAATGTTGAAACAAGGAACTGCAAATGCTGGTTGATACACTGCTTAAAGAAGAGTCTCGAGCTGAAATGTCATCTATCCATGTTCTCTCAGGATGCTGCCTGACCTGCTGAGTTATTCCAGCACTTTGTGACCTTTTGTGTACTAACCAGCATCCGCTGTTCATTATTTCTACATTTGAAAGTGGTGTCTAGAATCACTAAGACATGGAAAGCTGGAGGCCATGTGTTGATTCATGATATTAGTGTAGATAAGCACATTATGGTCAACATGGATATGGTGGGCTGAAGGGCCTGTTTCTGTGCTGTATGAAGTGATGCTAGTATCCCAAGACTGTTTTCTAATTCATGTACTAACCAAACCTGTTAGAACAAAAAATGAGCATGGGGAGTATATTCAGCTTTTTTTTGATAATTTATAAAGCAAAGAAAATTCATTTGAGAATTGGCTCCAAAGTTTAATAAAATGAGCTGTTTATTTTGACGGACAATTTAATTAACAATAACATTTGATAAGGGCAGTGTGTTTATTGTAGGCTATGTAGATTTGATGATGAGCGCTTGAAGGCACTCGCTGGGGTTTAGAAGGATGATTGAAACTTACTGAATAGTGAAAGGCTTGGATAGAGTGGATGTGGAGTGGATGTTTCCACTAGTGGGAGAGTCTAGGACCTGAGGTCATAGCCTCAGAATTAAAGGACGTTCCTTTAGGAAGGAGATGAGGAGGAATTTCTTTAGTCAGATGGTGGTGAATCTGTGGAATTCTTTGCCACAGAAGGCTGTGGAGGCCAAGTTAATGGATATCAATATTAATGGATATTTTTAAGGCAGAGATAGATAGATTCTTGATTAGTACGGGTGTTAAGGGTTATGGGGAGAAGGCAGGAGAATGGAGTTAAGAGGAAGGGATAGATCAGCCATGATTGAATGGCGGAGTAGACAATGGGTCAAATGGCCTAATTCTGCTCCTATCACTTATGACCCTTTGACCTTATTTGTAGCAAAAAAAAGACACAAATGCTGAAGTAACTGCGTAGGTCAGACAACATCCCTGGAAAACATGGATAGGTGACGTTTCGGGTCGGGAATCTTTTTCAAAGCAGCACCTACAGTTCCTTGTTTGTATAGGGGGATTGCACGTAAGGTCACTGGGTCATAGGGCTTGACGCACGGAGCCGCTCAATCCATCTGGAAGACATCCGTAACTTCTGGTATATGTTATTAATGCTAGAAACGTGTACTTTCCTACCTGTTAAAAAATGCCAAAATGTTGAATTTTTTCGCTGTAAAAAATTGTGGAAGTCGGGGTAAGTGTGAGAGACATGTACCCAACTTCAGAATTCCAAAAGTGAAGCGAAATGAAGGTAAAGAGAAGCGACAGCTGAAGGGACAACAGCAGCTAAAGTGCTTGGCGAACATTGGCCGTGCAGATATCGGAATTGAAAATATTGGGATTTATCGCGTTTGCTCTCTGCATTTCATCAACAGTAAGGCATTATTTGGGTTTTTTCTTGATTCCTTTGGTATCTAAAACGTCTCAGAAGTGATAAATCTGGTTGTAAATTTTGCTTCAGAGGCGTTTTCTTTTTGTATGTAAAAATCCACTTGAGAACCATGGGCGATTTTAAAATTTTACAGCCAGATTTATCCCTTCTGAAACTTTTTACATGCCAAAGGAATCAAGAAAAAACACAAATAATGCCTTAGTTGATGAAATGCAGTGAGCAAACGGCCAATGTTCGCCAAGCACTTTGGCTGTTGTTGTCCCTTCAGCTCTCGCTTCTATCTACCGTCATTTCTCCTCACTTTTTTAATTCTGATGAAGGCTAAATGTCTCTCACGCTTATCCCGATTTCCATAATTATTTACAGCGCAAAAATTGACAATTTTGGCGGGTTTTAACGGGCCCGCTACGCTGGAAACAATGGTAAGTACTTACCTGCAGTTCATCGCGTGTAATCCATTTGGCGTAACGTAGCAACAGTATGGGTTATGGGTCGTGACCCGACTGCCGTGAAACCTCCCTATATTTGTAGCTCGGTGTCAAGAAGCAAACGGTAATGGTTAGTGGGGTGTTCTAATGATTGGAAAGCTCAGGTGAAATACACACAGTGCACAGCTCAGTTGTTTGTTTTTGGCATTACATATATATCAGTAATTCACGCCTAATGTAGTGAGCATGACAGATTCATACAAAATACACAGTCACAGAGTAACAAAAATAATTGGACGGTAAAGTGGCAAATGATTTGATCTTGAAGTGTGATGTTATTGCCTTGAGGAGGTAAGAGAAGGGAATATATAGGAGCTACTGAAGGGTTTGAAGGAACAGATGAACCTTGTGTGCAGATCCTACACTTAGTTAAACTGTATGATATTTTGAGGAGCTTAGATAAAACTTTTTCCCTTAACAGAAGTCACAAACCAGGTGGGGTATAGATTCAATACGATTGGCAGAAGGATCAGGGGAGAGATTTAACAAAATAAACCAAGAGTTTTTTATTAGTTTAGTTTATTGTCATGTGTACCGAGATACAGTGAAAATCTTTGTTGCGTGCTAACCAGTCAGCGGAAAGACAATACATGATTACATTTGAGCCATCCACAGTGTACTGATACATGATAAATGGAATAATGTGAATAATAAATAGTGCAAGGTAAAGTGCGATCAAAGACAGTCCAAGGGTCTCCAATGAGGTAGATAGTAGCTCAGAATTGTTCTCTAGTTGGTGAGAGGATGGTTCGGTTGCCTGATGACAGTTGGGAAGAAACTGTTCCTGAATCTGGAGGTGTGCGTTTTCATACTTCTTGCCCATTGGGAGAGGGAAGAAGAGGGAGTGGCCATGGAGCGACTGGTCCTTGATTATGCTGCTGGTCTTGCTGAGGCAGCGTGAGGTGTAGATGGAGTCAATGGAAGGGAGGTTGGTTTGTGCGATGGTCTGGGCTGTGTCCACAATTTGCTGCAATTTCTCGTGCTCTTGGATGGAGCTGTTCCCAAATCATAGATGGACACAAAATGCTGGAGTAACTCTGAGGGTCAGGCAGCATCTCTGGAGAGAAAGAATAGGTGACGTTTTGGGTCGAGACCATTCTTCAGACAGAGTCGGGAGGGGATGATACAGAGATAAGGAAGTGTAAGGTGTGAGAACGAGATATCAAAGGGGGTGGAGATGTCGACGGAAAATGTAGAATAGATCATTGTTAGCTTGGAGAAGGTAACAACAAAGCAAACAGATAATATGTAATCTGGGACAGTAAAACTGGGAAGGGGGAGGGATGGAGACAGAGGGAAAGCAAGGGTTAAGAAGTTAGAGAAGTCAATATTCATACCACTGGGGTGTAAGCTGCCCAAGTGAAATGTGAGGTGCTGTTCCGCCAATTTGCGCTGGGCCTCACTCTGACAATGGAGGAGGCCCAGGACAGAAAGGTCAGTGTGGGATTTGGAGCGGGAGTTAAAGTGTTTAGCAACCGGGAGATCAGGTAGGCGGACTGAGCGAAACGATCACCGAGCCTGCACTTGGTCTCACCTATATATAGGAGTCCACACCTTGAACAGTGGATACAGTAGATGAGGTTGGAGGAGATGCAAGTGAAACTCTGCCTCACCTGAAAAGACTGTTGGGGTCCCTGGATGGAGTTGAGGGAGGAGGTAACCATGTTGTGATGCATCCCGATAAAATGCTTTCCATAGAGTGATGGAAATATGGATGTTGGATTGAAAGGGTGAGAGAGGCAGACACCCCCTTGCTGTGCACTTGAAGAACCACGAAGAACCATGATCTGTAGGGCTGCAGGCAGAATGTTGGGCAGGTGGGATTAAACTGGATAAACCTTTTTTTTACCTTGGCACAAAGATGTTTGGACAAACGACTTCCTGTGTCATCAATTTTCTTTCATTCTACTTTGCTGTTGGTTTTTATTTGCTCTTTTAACTACAGACTGTCTTCTCCCTATATTTACTGGGTGCTTATTTTACTTATTCCTATTACAGAACACACTGGACACACCTGAGTGTACATAACTGGATTTATTAAAGATATTGCAGAATTCATTGGGAATTGCTCATTGAACAATTGCCGTCTCTGCTCCTCTTTAAACTATTCTTTCTTTTGCAGTTTTGGAATCGACACAGACTGAGCTATTTGATTTGAAAACAAAGTATGATGAAGAATCAACCGCCAAGTAAGTTTCCTAAATTACAGAGGGGAAAGGTGCTGGTGTGTGTGTGCAAGATGGGATAGTGTACAGGTGTGTAAGATGGGGTAGTGTGCTGGTGTGTGTGTGTAAGATGGGTGGGATAGTGTGTGTGTGTTGGTGTGTGTGTGAGATGGGTGGGTTAGTGTGTCCATGAGGAGCCTCCAGCTCACTCCCACCCAGGGTACTGTTGTTAGGCAAACAATGGATCAAATGACTGGCTTTTCTGCCTCCAACTGATAAACCTAACTTTGACATGATCTTGGTTGGAAAAGTCATTGAAGAAATATTAGTTTATATTCCAATGATATTTTGTGTTTCTGGATTGTTTCTCTGCAAATTTTATTTTTGGTCGCTCTTTTTACGTGTGCCTCGTGTTTGAAAATTGTCATGAGTTAGTTTCTTGTTTATTTTTTGTTGAGTTGCGGTTGTTGTTGTCGAGACCAGTACTTGTTTCTCTTTCTCAATCTCTGTTGAGGAGGTAATGGTGATGCAGTTTGTCTAGTTTCTAGTGTTGGATTGAGGGTTCCAGTGCTGGGCTTAACACGAATGACACACAAGAACATATCACCAACTACTAGCATCCTCCATGGTGGGGACTCAAAGAAGAATTTGAATTTGGTTATCCGTGCAGTATTTTTGGATGAGGTTGCTTACAAATGTAGACACAATCTGTTAGAGTAACTCAGCGGGTCAGGCAGCATCTCTGGAGAAAAGTAATAGGTGACAGCTCGGGACCCTTCTTCAGACGTTCTTTTTCCGGTTCTTTTTCTCCAGAGATGCAGCCTGACCTGCTGAGTTGCTCCAGCATTTTGTGTCTTATCTTCGGTTGAAACCAGCAACTGTAGTTCCTTCCTTGCACTATTTTTTACAAATGTGTTGTATTAGATGTTAATCAGTATTTCTGGTATTGATTTGGTGCACCCATAAGTAGAGGACAATGTAAAAAATATGTGTAACTGTATTATTGGGATCATTGATTTAAAGTTAGCATTTTATTCAGCTTTTGGTTTCGTGGATGATTTTCTGATTGTGTTTTATGTCTCTGACAGAATAATTCACTTTTCCTTGAAGACTACAAAAGAATGGCCTTGATTTTTATTGCTTGGCATGTTTTTAATGTTGTCCACCATGCTTTGTTTGCATACAGTGCAGTGGAACTGTATGGCACTTGCCTGTGGGTTGGGTAGGATGTATTTCTAGATGATAGTGGTAGTTTGCTTGCAGCTGACTGTACCATTTCACAGTTTGAGGAACAAGGTTGGTTTGATAGTGCATTCGAGTGGAATACTTTATTTTGTTATTTCATAACTTCTAGGAGCAGAAGTAGGCCATTTGGCCCATCGTCCACCCTGCCATTCAATCATGGCTGGTCTATATTTCCCTCTCAACCCCATTCTCCTGCCTTCTCCTCATAACCTGTGACAATTTCCATTGGATGGGCTGGTTGCAGTGCTGAAGTCTGGTGATTGGGGACAGAAATGGGGATTGGGAAAGCATCTCTTGGAATTTGGAAAATCTGACGGCACATGTATATTTGGGGTTTGTGTTCATCACTATGGTGTCAAAAATCTCCAAATTGTAACGCAATCGCAACTATTTTATCTATACAACTATAACTATCTGATTTTAAACTACAATCAAATTTTAATGGTGAATGTTGGTAAATCTGTGGAATTCATTGCCATAGTAGGCTGTGGAGGCCAAGTCAATGGGTATGTTTAAGGTGGTGATTGACAGACTCTTGATTAGTACGGGTGTCAGGAGTTATGGGGAGAAGGCAGGAGAATGGGGTTGAGATGGAAAGATAGATCAGCCGTGATTGAATGGCGGAGTAGACGATGGGCCGAATGGGCTAATTCTGCTCCTAGAACTTATGAACAATGAAAAAGGGAGAATGACTGAGAATGCTGGATCCCATTGACTTTGTGTTTAAAAACAAAAACGGGTCAATTTTTCTGTTTCCTTTGCTCCAATTTATTCAGAAGCGATACCTATGCAATTTAATTCAGCAATCATAACAGTTAAAAAGACTGAAAAGTTGTTTTTCAATGTATTTTGAATCATTTTTGGTGCAGCAATGGGATAATCCTGCAGGTAAACAGTACACTATAACATTCTTTGTGGGATGCAGATGGTAGCTTGAGGTCTTAATGTAACGTCAATACAAGTTTGAGACAGACTTAGACTTTCATGTAAAAACAGCAACTTGCAATTATACTAAAAAAAATAACTTTAGAGGGAAGTTTCAAATTCAGGGACAGTTTCTTTCCAGCTGTTACCAGGCAAGTGAACCATCCTCTCACCAACAAGAGTGACCTGACCTCCCATCTACTCGATTGGAGACCTTGGAACTATCTTTAATCAGACTTTATCCTGTATCTGTTCACTGTGAACAGCTTGATTGTAATCATGTATATTCCTTTCGCTGACTCGATAGCAAGCAATGAAAAAGCTTTTCACTACAGCTAGCTACCCCTGACAATAACAATCTAAACTAAGCTCAAAGTTTGATCACATTTTATAAATAATTGTAACTTTTTCATTTGTCATTAAATTGTAATAATTACAAGTTTTGTTAGAAAGAAACCTCAACGATTATGGTTAAGTGTGACAATGTGTGACAAGGAATGTGATAATATACAAGGTGAATCTATTCATTACATTACTATTAATGGTGCTGCACTGTCCACACTGATTCATGATGATTAATAGTTACGACAAGTAAACAGATTTGAGCTACAGAGCATTATTCACAGCTACATTAGTGGTATTTTTGGCTTTATTTCCTAATTGTGCCAATACTAAGTGCAAACTGTAAATCAATGCCTATAATTACTATTAGTAACTGATGTGCTGTTGCTGTGGTTGTGAAGAAAGGGAGGATATGTTTGAAAACATATGTTGGAAAACTTTACAGAGTAGCTTTAGGACAGCTAATTTACAGTGACAAAATCTACTGTTTAGAGTTCAGAAATACAGTGCGGAAACAGGCCCTTCGGCCCACTGAGTCCGGCCGACCAGCGATCCCCGACAGTTTACAGTCCTTACCGAAGCCAGAGCACCCGGAGAAAACCCACGTGGTCACGGGGAGAACGTACAAACTCCGTACAGACAGCACCCGTAGTCAGGATCCGGGTCTCTGTAAGGCAGCCACTCTACCCCTGCGCCACCATGTCGCCCTGTCATTAACAATCATTGTGGGATTGGA
Organism: Malacoraja senta; assembly: GCA_038087875.1. Classification (NCBI taxonomy): domain Eukaryota; kingdom Metazoa; phylum Chordata; class Chondrichthyes; order Rajiformes; family Rajidae; genus Malacoraja; species Malacoraja senta. The sequence goes on from CM075982.1 coordinate 32,504,341, forward strand.
TCTTATTACATGTTCAGACTATTATTATTCTGTTTATTCTTTAATTCTGCATGTCCTTTGTTTCTGTATTTTTGTAAACTGTGATCGAGGGAGTGCAGAGGAGATTCACCAAGAGGATACAGTTGTTGCCAATCAACTGGACTCTGACAACTTGCATTAATTTTCCACACACACGTGAGCACACAGAGAGCAGCACTGTCCCAGTTACCGTACTACTCTGAAATTCCACACGGAAATGGCAGCTTTTATTTAGATTTTGACCTTTGAAGACGTGCGTACTCTCTGATGTCTTATTATCGATCACGATACATTGTCAGAAACAATAATACAAATAACACATACAAATATAACTACAACGAGTCATAGAGTCATAGAATGATACAGTGTGGAAACAAGCCCTTAGGCCCAACTTGCCCACAATGGCCAACATGTCCCAGCTACACAAGTCCCAACTGCCTGCATTTGATCCGTATCCCTCCAAACCTGTCTTATCCATGTACCTTTCTAACATTTTGTTAAACATTGGGATGGTCCCTGTCTCAATCACCTCCCCTGGCAGCTTGTTCCATACATCACCCACCACCCTTTGTGTGAAAATGTTACCCCTCAGATTCCTTTTAAAATCTTTTCCCCCCTCATCTTAAACCTACGCCCTCTGGTTCTCGATTCACCTACTCTCGGCAAGAAACTCTGTGCATCTACCCGATCTATTCTTCTCATGATCTTATACACCTCTATAAGATCATCCCTCATCCTCCTGCGCTCCAAGGAATAGAGACCCAGCTTACTCAACCTCTCCCTATAACTCAGACCCTCTGGTCCTGGCAACGTCCTCATAAATCTTCTCTGTACCCTTTCCATATAACCATATAACCATACAACCATTACAGCACGGAAACAGGCCATCTCGGCCCTTCAAGTCCGTGCTGAACATTTTTTAATTTTTTTTAATTTTTTATACTTCCCCCTAGTCCCATCTACCTGCACTCAGACCATAACCCTCCATTCCTTTCCCGTCCATATACCCATCCAATCTATTTTTAAAGGATAAAATCGAAGCTGCCTCCACCACTTCCACTGGAAGCTCATTCCACACAGCTACCACTCTCTGAGTAAAGAAGTTCCCCCTATCCACAACACCACCTATCTTAGTATCATCTGCATACTTACTAATCCAATTTTCCACACCATCATCCAGATCATTGATGTACATGACAAACAACAGTGGACCCAACACAGACCCCGAGGCACCCCACTAGTCACCGGCCTCCAACCTGACAAACAGCCATCCACCAATACTGTCTGGCATCTCCCATTCAGCCACTGTTGAATCCATCTTGCTACTCCACCATTAATACCCAACAATTGAATCTTCATAACCAACCTTCCATGAGGAACCTTGTCAAAGGCCATACTGAAGTCCATATAGACAACATCCACTGCTTTACCCTCATCAATTTCCCTAGTAACCTCTTCGAAAAATTCAAGAAGATTAGTCAAACATGACCTTCCAGGCACAAATCCATGTTGACTGTTCCTAATCAGACCCTGCTTATCCAGATGCTTATATATATTATCTCTAAGTATCCTTTCCATTAATTTGCCCACCACTGACGTCAAACTAACAGGTCTATAATTGCTAGGTTTACTCTTAGAACCCTTTTTAAACAACGGAACAACATGCGCAGTACGCCAATCCTCCGGCACTATTCCCGTTTCTAATGACATTTGAAATATTTCTGTCATAGCCCCTGCTATTTTTACACTAACTTCCCTCAATGTCCTAGTGAATATCCTGTCAGGACCTGGAGACTTATCCGTTTGCATATTTTTCAAAAGTGTCCGCACCTCCTCTTCTTTGAATCTCATAGTTTCCATTGCTACTCTGCTTGTTTCCCTTACCTCACATAATTCCATATCCTTCTCCTTGGTGAATACCGAAGAAAAGAAATTGTTCAATATCTCCCCCATCTCTTTTGGCTCTGCAGATAGCTGTCCACTCTGACTCTCTAATGGACCAATTTTATTCCTTGTTATCCTTTTGCTATTAATATAGCTGTAGAAACCCTTTGGATTTACTTTCACCTTACTTGCCAAAGCAACCTCATATCTTCTTTTAGCTTTTCTAATTTCTTTCTTAATATTCTTTTTACATTCTCCTCAAGCACCTCATTTACTCCATGCTGCCTATAATTATTGTAGATCTCTCTCTTTTTCCGAACCAAGTGTCCAATTTCCCTTGAAAACAATGGCTCTTTCCAATTTTTACTATTTCCTTTCAACCGAACAGGGACATAAAGATTCTGTACTCTTAAAATGTCACCTTTAAATGTCCTCCATTTCTCTTCTACATCCTTCCCATAAAACAACATGTCCCAATTCCCTCCTTTTAAATCCTTTCGCATCTCCTCAAAGTTAGCCTTTCTCCAATCAAAAATCTCAACCCTAGGTCCAGTTCTGACCCTCTCCATAATTATATTGAAACTAATGGTATTGTGATCACTGGACCCGAAGTGCACCCCAACGCATACCTCCGCCACCTGCCCTGTCTCATTTCCTAATAGGAGGTCCAGCACTGCCCCTTCTCTAGTAGGTACTTCTTGACCTCTGGTAGGTACCTCTAGTAGTTTCCAGCTTGACAACATCTTACCTCTAACAAGGTGCACAGAACTGAACATAATAAATACTGAACACCTCTAAATGCAGCCTCACCAACATCTTACACACTGCAACATGACCTCCAAACTTCTATACTCAATGGTAATGCAATCTTTTTATACACATTCATTTTTTAGTAAGGATGACTATCAAGAACTTTGCGCACTGGGTTATAGCAAGCTATACGTCAAAGGATACGCATCAGAACATCAAAGGATGTCCTTTTGCTGTACAAATCAAAATAGGACGTACATGGTAAATGGTAGCGAATTGAGGAATGCAGTTGAACAGAGGGATCTAGGAATAACTGTGCATAGTTCCCTGAAGGTGGAATCTCATGTAGATAGGGTGGTAAAGAAAGCTTTTGGTGTGCTGGCCTTTATAAATCAGAGCATTGAATATAGAAGTTGGGATGTAATGTTAAAATTGTACAAGGCATTGGTGAGGCCAATTCTGGAGTATGGACTACAATTTTGGTCGCCTAATTATAGGAAGGATGTCAACAAAATAGAGAGAGTACAGAGGAGATTTACTAGAATGTTGCCTGGGTTTCAGCAACTAAGTTGCAGAGAAAGGTTGAACGTTAGGTCTTTATTCTTTGGAGTGCAGAAGGTTAAGGGGGGACTTGATAGAGGTCTTTAAAATGATGAGAGGGTTAGACAGAGTTGACGTGGATAAGCTTTTCCCATTGAGAGTATTGAAGGTTCAAACAAGGGGACATGACTTGAGAATTAAGGGACAGAAGTTTAGGGGTAACATTAGGGGGAACTTCTTTACTCAGAGAGTGGTAGCTGTGTGGAATGAGCTTCCAGTGGAAGTGGTGGAGGCAGGTTCGATTTTATCCTTTAAAAATAGATTGGATGGGTATATGGACGGGAAAGGAATGGAGGGTTATGGTCTGAGTGCAGGTAGATGGGACTAGGGGGAAGAAAGAAGGGAAAAACAAAAAAAGTGTTCGGCACGGTCTTGAAGGGCCGAGATGGCCTGTTTCCGTGCTGTAATGGTTATATGGTTACAGCTATCTTGGCCCTTGGCATACTGAAGCTTCCACAATACCTGGATCAGAGGACATCAAATATGGGGAGAGATGGGATAGGTTGGGCTTGTTTTCCCCAGAGCAAAGCACGTGAGCTCTTCCTTGGGAAGAATTGGCCGGAGGAAGTAGAAATAGGTGCAGGAATAGGCCATTCGGTCCCTTCGAGCCAGCATCGCCATTCAATATGATCAATATGATCATGGCTGATCATCCGAAATCAGTACCCCGTTCCTACTATTTCCACCTATCCCTTGATTCTGTTAGCTGTAGGAGCTATATCTAACTCTCTCTTGAAAACTTCCAGTGAATTGGCCTCCACTGCCTTCTGTGGAGTGATGTAGATGGCCACAATAACATTGTTTAGTTCAGTTTAGAATAGAGATAGGGCATGGAAATAGAAACTTTGGTCCACTGAGTCCACGCTGACCATCACTCACCCCCATTCACACTAGTTCTGTGTCATCCAACTCATTCATGCAATCCCTACACACCAGGGATCATTTATAGAGGGTCCATTAATCTACAAACTCGCCACATCTTTCTGAAGAAGCGTCTCGACCCGAAACGTTGCCTATTTCCGTCGCTCCATAGATGCTGCCTCACCTGCTGAGTTTCTCCAGCATTGTTGTCTACCCATGTCATTGGGATGTGGGAGGAAGCCGGAGTACCTGGAGGAAACCCTGGACAGCAAACCTTGTCTCTGGCGCTGTGAGGCAGTTGTTCTACCAGCTGCACCACTGCGCCATGAAATATATATTGGGACAGGTACATGGGTTTAGAGGATTATGGGTCAAGGGCAGGGAAATGGGTCTCGTGTTCAAGGGCATCTTGGGCGGCATCAATGAGTTGGGCCGAAGGGCCTGTTTCCGACTCTGTAATCTTGGTACATGAGATTGCAGTTTGGGGTGGTGCAGTGCAGAGTACGGGCACAATCATGACCTGGGAAGCAGTGATGGGATCAGAAAAGCTTTCAGCCTTTGAGAGATGACAGATCTCTGCCCCACTGTATCGATGGAACTCTCTCATGACTGGGCTGACAACAGGATACCCCTCTGACCCAGATTACTCAGCATCTTTCAATGCCGTCAGACCTGTGCCAGCACTGACTGAGTTCCAGCTCCCTGCTCCCTGACAATGACCACAGTGTCTGCATGTTTGAGGAGCAAACAGCAATCTGCTTCTGATTGAGAACAATCTTTTCCCAGCTGGTGTATCTGTTCCTCAATGAGCAGCCTTGACTTGGGTGACAGCAGCTCGTCAAAGACAGGCACTCCCTTCTGACAATCAGCGCATCACTAACTGGAACTGCTGAAAGTCCATAGAGGAGCAAAGACTTTAGTTGACCTGTGCCTGGCTCCACTGCTGTGGCACAGAATCATTCACATTGGCAGAGACTGTAGCTTCTACCACACACTCACTGCTTCCCCCCATCCCTGCATCGACTCCGCTGTGAATTTGGAATTTACAATCGGCAGGGCAATGAGTGGATGGTGGAGGCAGACATTTAGGAAGTGTCATGGGAAAACGTGAATCATAACAGCTATGGACTGGCTGCTGGTAAATGCGATCAGTGTAGATATGTTCTTGGTGGTCAACATGGACCATGATGGGCCACTATGTGCACAAATCATCATTCCATTAAAATGAAGTCTAACTGCTCCCTTTTGAAGTGCGGTTAGCAGTAATGATCTCCGAGTAATCCAAAAGATGACTAAAATGTTAGCCTGTACCTTGTGGAAAGTGCAAAGCAAAGGAGAGGAATGTGACCTTCAGTTGCTCAGTTTTGGCTGCTGCCTTTGGTTTGAGGCAGCCAACCTCAGGATGTTTAGTGCAGGAAGGAACTGCAGATGCTGGTTTACACCAAAGATAGATTTCTCTTTGGCAGCTTACAACCCAGAGAGTTGTGAATCTGTGGAATTCTCTGCCACAGAAGGCCAATTCACTGGATGTTTTCAAGAGAGAGTTAGATAGAGCTCTTAGGGCTAACGGAATCAAGGGATATGGGGAGAAAGCAGGAACGGGGTACTGATTTTGGATGATCAGCCATGATCATATTGAATGACGGTGCTGGCACGATGGGCCGAATGGCTGACTCCTGCACCTAATTTCTATGTTTCTAAACCAGCGGTATGAATATTAAGTTCTATAACTTCAAGTAACCCTTGCTTTCCCTGTCCCTCCCCACCCTAGTTCTCCCACTAGTTCTACTGTCCTCCTGATTTAATATTCCTGATTGTATGCCGCATTGTCACTTTCCCCTCAGCTAACAAGGAACCATTCTACATTTCCCTTTTCAATATCTGCTTTGACCTATCATTTTCACACCTTACCCTTCCATATCTCTAGTCTTACTCTCCCCTGACTCTCAGTCTGAAGGTCTCGACCCGAAATGTCACCCATTCCTTCTCTCCAGAGATGTTGCCTGTCCCGCTGAGTTACTCCAGCATGTTGTGTCTATCTCAGGATGTTTATATCTGCCTCAGAGGATTGTGCAAATTGACTATTTGGGAATTATAGGGTTAAATACAGAGGAAAATGCCTTACTTTTATTGCTATCCTCTTAAATTTAGAAGATTGAGGCATTAAATTGAGATGTTAAATGCTAAGTGTTTGAAGTATGCTGTAAAACCAGTGATCAAATCTACAGCCTCATAGATTTGTCCATCACAGAAACGGAGCAACTGTTTCCAGTATTAACCTTGAAGATAAGCCATTTAGCAATGAAATTAGGATATCTTTTACCCTGCAGAATTTAACTCTGAAACTTCCTCCCAAAAACACTGTAGCTGAAGAGGTCAATGTGTTTATTCAATGGGAAATGTTATTGGCCAAAGCTTTGATGAGATAATGATAAAAAATAGTGAAATGGGCCTGATAAGTTCATAAGTTATAGGAGCAGAATTAATCAAGTACTAATCAAGAATCTGCCAATCTCCACCTTAAAATTACCCATTGACTTGGCTTCCACAGCTGTCTGTGGCAATGAATTCCACAGATTCACCACCCTCTGACAAAAGAAGTTCCTCCTTATCTCCTTCCTAAAGGAACGTCCTTTTATTCTGAGGCTATGACATCTGGTCCTAGACTGTCCAACATTCACTCTAACCAGATGTAATTGAAAGGAACAAGATTGAGGGTAGATCGATGCAGTGTACAATTTATTCCAACATTTCAGTTCCAGGCAGTAACACTCATATTTCCACAGACTGTCAAAAACTAGAGAGATAAATTGGGTAGACAATAGACAATAGGTGCAGGAGTAGGCCATTCGGCCCTTTGAGCCAGCACCGCCATTGACTGTGATCATGGCTGATCATCCACAATCAGTACCTCGTTCCTGCCTTCTCCCCATATCTTTAAGAGCTCTATCTAACTCTCTCTTGAAAGCATCCAGAGAATTGGCCTCCACTGCCTTCTGAGGCAGAGAATTGCATAGATTCACAACTCTCTGGGTACAACACCATTCAGATCATCTCAGATGAGTACAATACCTCTCTAAGAGGTATTGTACTCATGGATGGTCTGAATGGTAGGTTTTCACAGAGTTTCAGCTCACCGTTATGTCGCTACTGTTTGAAAATGTTGGGAATGTTGGGAATAGAAGATGAAACAAAATGTGTTCTCGTACATTATGCGGTTTGCTTTCAGACTGAGGCTGCAGCATCTGTTTCTTTTCCACATATATAAACATTGCTGCTGATTTATAGTCCCCAATGGGAGTGCAGAATGGGTCTGTGCTCAGTAGCTGTGTTCAGAAATATCCTGCAGTCAGAGTGATGAAACCATTTTGATCCCATTGCTTGGAGAACATTTGTGGTCTGTTTTGAGTGTGTGATTGGATTAGCACTTCACAAAGCTCCTATTACAACTGAATGACACTAATTAAAAACAAAGCTGTTTTCCCCATACGGCACTAAGTAACTCAGTTGCTGAAGTGCCATGTTCACAATGATATGTACTGTTAGAATATGAATTCTGGATCCAAACCAGCACAACTCCACAGCCCCGCCAGCAATGGGTCGTATTGCAGTTCAGCTGCACAAACCTTATATATAATTCCGCTTCCCCTGACAGTCTTGGCTTACTGTGCTCCACTGTCATCTAGCAGTGCAGGTGGTAACTAGACAACATCTGGGGCATTGGATGGTAGCAATTTTACTTGTACCACTATATTCACAATAACAACTTAGATTTCACCTGGCATCCTGCGCTACAGGCTGATTAGTGACTTTATTATAAGCTAAAAGAAAATGCCAAATCTCAGGGGTGATAATGGTGGGTGGGTGAAATCTTAACCTGTTACTGTAATGTATTATCCATAAAGAGTTGTTTTCTTAAAGGATTCATTTTTGGCAATCAGATTGCAAGGCAAGGCACCATCTTGACAATGGCAATCATGAACATATAAATCTTGTTTAATGTGATGCTTGATCAGTATAGGGTATGATACAGGATTTTTATTACCCTGAGAGCAAACCGAGACAACAAATATACAGAATTTTGAGGGGAAAACAAATCTTTGATGTAATTTATGATTTGTTTTCAACATTCTGAGAATGTGAGAGGTGGAGTTTTGAAGGAGCAGTCAGCATGAAATGCAGAGTGTGTGGGTATCAATTATATTCCCCTTCATTCTCTTTGGTGAGTTCTCGGTCCCAACTGAGGTGGTTTAATTATGGAACCTATTTTTAAGATGTTACTGTAAAATTAGTTATTATTTTTAAGGATTGAGTCAAACATCTATACTTACACCTCGTAAGTCCCAAAAAGCTTGCTAATGTTCAGCACTAGATCGAATGTACAAAAGCTTCTTCAAGAGTAAATTAGGTTATATAATCCTGGTGTTGTTCCAGGCATTCCTTTTCTTAGCAATCATGTATTGGGGCTGCACGGTGGAGCTGTGGTAGAGTTGCTGCCTCACACTGCCTACTGCACCGGAGACCTGGCTTCCATCCCGACTAAGGGTGTTGTCTGTACGGAATGTGTACCTTCTCTCCGTGACCGCGTGGGTTTTCTCTGAGATCTTCGGTTGTGGGAGGATTCATCTCACACTTAAAAGACGTGGGATGAAAATTGTCCCGAGTGTGTGGAGGATAGTGTGAATGTGTGGGGATCGCTGGTCGGTGTGGACTCGATGGGCTGTAGGGCCTGTTTCCGCACTGTATCTGTAAACTAAACTAAACTAAACTTAAGTATCATTAACAGCCAACGGTTGTGCATAATGTGCATCGACCAGCTCAAATACTGGAGAGCCACACGATGAGAACAGATAAATCAGGATTTCAAAGTGTAGAAACCAATTCCAGTGGGAATTAGCACAGGATGCAGACCTGGTACAGGTCAATATCGGTGTTGGGTCATGATGTAAAAGGTCCCTTCTCCTCCACAGATGCTGCCTGACCCGATTTGTTCATGGATACCAGCCATATTTTGCAGCGTTTACTTTCAAAGGCAAAGCATGCTGTCCATGGGTTCCTGACTGTCCATTATTATAATGGATGACATATTTTCCTCCTGTACCTGAATCAGATGAACAGAATCAGATGTTGAACATCATAGTTATGGTTAAAAAAAGCATTGCACTAACCTGCACAAACGTTACTATTTGATAAGCACAAAATGCTGGAGTAACTCAGCGGGACAGGCAACATCTCTGAAGAGAAGGAATTGGTGATGTTTCGGGTCGAGACCCTTCTTCAGACTGAGAGACCGAGACTCACCTCAGTGTGAAGAAGTGGCTCGACCCGAAACATCACCCATTCCTTCTATCCAGAAATGTTGCCTGTCCTGCTGAGTTATGACTACAATTTAAGACTACATAAAAGAGCTTTATGATTACAATTTGAGTTCATGTCAGATGACATGGAAACAAGGCCCTTCGGCCCAACTTGCCCATGCCTACCAAGATGCCCCTTCCGTGCTAGACCAACTTACCTGTATTTGGCACATATCCCTCTAAACCTATCCTGTCCATGTACCTGTCCCAATGTGTTTTAAATGTTGTTATAGTACCTGCCTCAATTGCCACCTGTGATAATGAAGATAGACACAAAATGTTGGTATAAGTCAGCGGGTCAGGTCTATCTTTGGTGTAAACCACCATCCACAGTTCTTTCCTACACATAGCTCCTCCAGCAGCTTGTTCCATATACCCACCACCCTCTGTGAAAATGTTGTCCCTCAGGTTCCTATTAAATCTTTCCCCTCTCACCTTAAACTCATGTCCTCTGGTTTTTGATTCCTCTACTCGGATAATACTCTGTGCATTGCTTTGTTCTTGTTGAAAAATAGTTCTTTATTTCAGAAGCTTATATTATTCCTAAATGTTTTCTAAAAGTTAAGCTCCGTCTGCAAGTCGTCAGATCCAGTTAGTTGCAGCTGGCGGTAAACTGTGGAGGTAATTTACCGTGAAATTACTTGTATATTTCAGACTCCAGGTCAGTGACTGGCTTTTTTATAAAAGAAAGATTGCTTTGTAACTGTAACAAAACATAACCATATAGGACTTTGTAATTTATTACCTATTAATCTTGCTTGTATTAATTTTGCTTCTATAAATCTTTCTGACTGTAAATAAATTTGAATGGTAGTTTAGCTCAGAGTCATAGAACATTCATCTATCGCGCACACACAGAGCACAGCAAAGAACAGGCACACGCGCAACTCCCACTTGTGCATCTCACACGCAGTGCACACATATTCACACTCTCTAACACATATACACTCTCACACCCACATGCTCTTACACCCACACTCACACATTCACACTCTCACACCTACATGCTCGCACATCCTCACAGTTTCTCACACACACTCTCACACCCTCACTCTCACATAACCTCACACCTTCACACATTCTCCTACACACTCTCACACCCTCAGCTTCTTTAGCTTTTCTATGTGGGGGAGGGGGGTAGGGTAAGGGGGAAACCGTTTCCCAGTCACTTCCTGGCGAGGACGCGACTATTCTCCGAGTCGCGTCCTACCACTTGGATTGGAGGGCTTTTCCTGCCGGGGACCCGGACCAGAGCTTCAGCAGCGGCAGCGGCAGCGCAGCGCTGGATACATCGCGCAGCGGGCGATTGCTTACCTGGATCGCCGTTGAAGCTCCGGAGTGTTGGGCCGGCTGCTTTAACATCAGAGCTGTGGTTCGTAGAGCTTCCAGCGCGGGCGGCGCTGACTTCAACATCGCGGAGTCCTGGGGCCCTTTGCCGAGGGCCGCCAGTGTTGAATCTCCGCCCAGCGCGGCCTGTGGACTTCGGGAGCCGCGGACTCCGGTAGGAGGTGGCCGATTCGGATGTCCAAGCTGCTGAGGATGTCCTCCAGTCCTGACGTCGGTCTTCCATCACCCCGGCGAGCGGGCCTGAACATCGGGCCACCCATAGCGGCGACAGCGGGGGGTTCAGGAGCCCCCCGAACACGAGAGGACAACAGAGGAGGATGACTGAATTCTGGAGCCTTCCCTCACAGTGGGAAACTTTGATCCCGCTGTGTGGGGTCGTCTATGTTAAAGACTATCGTGTTCTGTGCTCTTTATTATTCGCATGGCGACCACACATTTCACTGTACCAATTGGTACAAGTGACAAATAAATGTATCTTGTATCTTGGATCATGCTCTTACACCCTCACAGTCTCACATATTCACATTCTCACACCCTCATAACCTTACACCTTCACACACACTCATACACACTCTCACACCCTCATACTCTCTCACACTCTCACTCACACCCTCACACCTCACCATGCTTCTTAAGAAATGTGTTATGAAAAACTAGGGCCAGTGTATATATGTCCATAGAGGCCTCAACAGCAACAGCGCAGGAACGGGTCCTCAGGCCCACAATGTTTGTGCCGAACATGATACCAAGGTAAACTGATCTAATCGGCCAGTACATGGTCCATATTGCTCTATTCCTTGCATTTCCACGGCCCCATTTTAAAGCCTCATAAACGTCACTATTGTATCTGCCTCCATCACCACCCCTGGCAATTTGTTCCAGTCCCTATTAATCTGTGTAAAATAAACTTGCCCCTCATATCTCCATGAAACCTTCTCCTCTCATCTTAAAGTTATGCCTTCTAGTGTTGGACATTTCCACACTGGTAAAAAGATTCTGACTGTCTACCCTATCTATACCTCACATAATTTCATAATATCCAACCTCTCCCTGTCGCTGAAACCCGCTAATCCAGACAACATTCTGGTAATCCTCCTCTGTACCCTCTCCAAAGCCCCCACATCCTTCCTGCAATGGGACAAGCAGAACTGCACACAACACTCCAATTGTGGCTTCACCAAGATCCTGTAGAGCTGCATCATGACTCCCTGAATCTTATATTCAATGCAACCTAGTATTGAAGGCAAGCATACCATACGCCTTCTTTACCAGCCTATCTACTTGTGCTGCCACCTTCAGTGAGCTATGAACTTGGACTCCAAGATCCCTCTGTACATCAATGTTGTTAAGGGGCTTGCCATTAACTGTATACTCTCCACGTACATTCAACCTCCCAAAGTGTTCACATATGTTCAGATTAAACTACATTTCTCCACCCATTTCTGTCGCTGATCTCTATGTGCTGTATCTGTCTGACAGCATTCCTCACAGTCTGCAACTCTTCCAGTTTTAGTGTCGTCAGCAAAGTTACCCATCAACCCATCTACATTTACTTCTAGGACATTTATCAGAAACAGCAGAGGTCCTAGCACCGATCCCTGCAGAACTCCATTGGTCACAGACCCCCAGCCACAATCTATATCCACCTTCCACCACAACCCTCTGTCTTCTATGAATAAGTCAGTTCTGAATCCCTCTGACCAAGTCATCATGGATTCTGCTTCTCCTAATCTTCTGGATCAGCCTTCAATGCGGGACTTTATCAAAAGCCTTACTGAAATCCACATATGCTTCATCCACTGCCCGACCTTCATCAATCTCCTTTGTCACCCCTTCAAAAAATCTCAATCTAATTCAGTCAGACACAAAGGCAATGCAAGTTGTGGATGTGTGGAATGTGCTGCCGGCTGGCGGTGCTGGAACCAGATGCAATAATAACGTTTAAGAGACAGTTGGACTGGCAATGAATTTGTAGGAAACGAATATGGAGCATGTTGAGGCAGATGGGGATTGATGAGTCTGAATGTTTTTTACTGGCATCTTTGTCAGCATAGACAGCCTGTTCCTGTGCTATACACTACCTGCTGCACTGCTCCAAATAGGATGGGCATGCTGGGTCCCCTACTGAGGCTGAGGGACGTCTTTACATTGCGTGAGTGCGTGCTGACAAAATGTTTTTACTGATGAGGTGTATAACTAGAAACCATTGTTACAGGCTAGTCTAATGAGGAGGTGCAGAACTAAAGACCACTGTTACAGGCTAATCAACAAATTACATTGTGCCCTATGTGGCGAGTCTAAGTCATTAATATTAAGAAAAGGAGTGGTCATAATAGCATTGGTGGCACCACTACACCATTCAATCTCAATGAAGAATCATTCGCTACTGCCCTGTTTCCTGTCACTTTGCCAACTTTCTATCCACACTCTACAGACCCTTTCATTTTGGAATTTCTTTCGAGTTATTGTGGGTGGTGGAAGGCTTGCGATTTTCCAACTGTTCCCCTCAGTGCAATAAAGCTTTAACTATTACCATTTGGTGAATGGTACTGGATGTTAAAGGCATAATAATAATAATAATAGATTTTATTTATGGGCGCCTTTCACAAAGTCTCAAGGACACCTTACAAAGTTTAACAAATAGTGTAGAAACATGTAAGCGGAATGAAATAAATAGCAAAGACATCACCAGAACACAAATTAAAGATAGAATTAAATCCAAAAACAAAAATCAAAAACACAATATGGAAGAGAGAGCAGCGGCTGCTAAAGCGCGCCAGCGTCCACCCTCCCTTCCGACCGCCATCTTGGACAAAGACTAACATAGACACTACACATTACACACAAAATCATCCCCCCACAATGATTACCACTGTGGGGGAAGGCACAATGTCCAGTCCCCAACCCCAGTTCACCCAAAGTCAGGCCTATTGAGGCCTCCACAGTTGCCTCTACGGAGGCCCGATGTTCCTGGCCGTTCTCGCCGGGTGCAGTTGTCCCGGCATCGGGAGAGTCCTCGCAGCGGCTGGGACAGCTGGAACGGCCGATCTCCTACCGGAGTCCGTGGCACCTGAAGCCGACAAGGCCGCGCCGATTTGGAGCTCCGAGGCATGCTTTAAACGCATTATTTGGACTGAGTTGGAGAAGGTAATCATGGATGCTGCTGGTGTCAACTGACAGGTGAGGTTTAGTTTTGTGTAGTTTAGAGATACAGTGTGGAAATAGGCCCTTTGGCCCACCAATGCTGACCAGTGATTCTTACACACTAGCACTTGCTGCACACGAGGGCCAATTTTATAATTTAATCCACAAACCTGTACTTGGGGTGTGGAAGGAATCCTAAGCTGACAGGTTTAGAGCCTGGATTAGTGTTTGTGATTAAGATGTTATGGCCATTATGGAAACTTGGTTGTGAGAAGAACACGACCAGCAGCTCGATGTGCCTGGGTTTCATAGAAACATAGAAACATAGAAAATAGGTGCAGGAGTAGGCCATTCGGCCCTTCGAGCCTGCACCGCCATTCAATATGATCATGGCTGATCATCCAACTCAGTATCCCATCCCTGCCTTCTCTCCATACCCCCTGATCCCTTTAGCCACAAGGACCACATCTAACTCCCTCTTAAATATAGCCAATGAACTGGCCTCAACTACCTTCTGTGGCAGAGAATTCCACAGATTCACCACTCTCTGTGTGAAAAATGTTTTTCTCATCTCGGTCCTAAAAGATTTCCCCCTTATCCTTAAACTGTGAACCCTTGTTCTGGACTTCCCCAACATCGGAACAATCTTCCTGCATCTAGCCTGTCCAACCCCTTAAGAATTTTGTAAGTTTCTACAAGATTCCCCCTCAATCTTCTAAATTCTAGCGAGTACAAGCCGAGTCTATCCAGTCTTTCTTCATATGAAAGTCCTGACATCCCAGGAATCAGTCTGGTGACCCTTCTCTGTACTCCCTCTATGGCAAGAATGTCTTTCCTCAGATTTGGAGACCAAAACTGTATGCAATACTCCAGGTGTGGTCTCACCAAGACCCTGTACAACTGCAGTAGAACCTCCCTGCTCCTATACTCAAATCCTTTTGCTATGAATGCTAACATACCATTCGCTTTCTTCACTGCCTGCTGCACCTGCATGCCTACTTTCAATGACTGGTGTACCATGACACCCAGGTCTCGTTGCATCTCCTCTTTTCCTTTTCCATGTAATTCGATGTTACAGGCGAGATAGAGAGCGGGGTAAAAGAGGAGTTGCTTTACTAATGAGGGAGAATGTCACGGCGGTACTCAGAGACGATGTTCTGGAGGGCACGTCTACCGAGGCGTAACGGGTTGGGCTCAAAAATAAGAAAGGAGCAATTACTCTCATGGGATTATATTAAAGGCCTCCCAATAGCCAGTGGGACAGAGAGGATCAGATATGTAGCCAGGTTACAGAAGGATGCAATAACCACAGGGTGGTTGTGGTGGGAGACTTTTTCCTCAATATTGACTGGGACTTACTCGGTCAAGAGGACTAGATGGGGCAGAATTAATTAGGTGTATCCTAGAACGTTTCCATAAGCAGTATGCGGATAGTCTGACTGGAGGAGGGAGCGGCCGTAAGGGACCATACTGGACCTTGTATTGGGAAACAAGCCTGGCTAGGTGTTGCAGTGGAAGACCATCTTGGAGATAATGATCACAACTCCTAAAATTAAAAATACATTTTGAATGTTGGGGGAAGGTACTTGATTGGGGCAAGGCAGATTACCATGGCATTAGGCAGGAGCTAACGAAGGTAGATTGTTATTGGTAAGTCCTCAGATGATATGTGAGAGTTGTTTGAAGATCCCGCTGATCAATGAGCAGGGCCAGCATGGAGGGAGAAAGACGGCACGGTAAGGGAAGTGTGGGTGACCAAGGTGGTTGTAAATTTAGTCAGGGAGAAAAAGGAAGCAAGTGTAAGAAGGTGGCATCAGATGGGGCTTATGAGGAATATACAGCGAGTGGTAAAGAACTCAAGCAGGCGATTACAAGCGTCAAAAGGAGCCATGAAATGTCATTGGCGAGTCGGATTAAGAAAAACCCTCATGTTTTTTATATGTACGTTAAAAACAAGAGAGTGACCAGGGTGAAGGCAAGTTCTCTCAAGGATAAAGGAGGGGATCCATGCTCGGAGTCAGGATGTAGGTGAGGATATGATTGAACCATATCTATCTTGTGATAGGTGGAGTACTTCAGGGATCGGTGCTGGCCCATTGCTATTTGTGGTTTATGTAAATGATTTGGGTGGGAATGTACAAGTATGATAAGTAGGTTTGCAGTTGGTGGTATAGATAGTGAAGATGGTTATCAAAAAATGCAGCAGCTGCTTGAACAATGGGCTGAGGAATGGCAAATGGAGTTCAATGCAAGGTGCTGCATTGTGGGAAGTCAAACCAGGGCAGGGCCGTCACAGTGAATGGTAAGGATTTGTGGTGTGTGCAGAGCATAGGGATAGGAGAATAGATACATAGTTCCCTGAAAGTGCCGGTACAGGTAGATTGGGTGGTCAAGAATCTGCAGGGCAAGTTAAAGTTTAAACTCTAAGCAATAAACTTCCCCCCCCCCTTCCCACCTAAAGCTATGGCCTCTAGTATTGGACATTTCCACCCTGGGAAATGTTCTGACTGTCTACTCTAACTATGCCTCTAATCATTTTATATACTTCTATCAAGTCTCCCCTCAACTTCCAACATTCCAAATAAAACTATCTGAGTCTATTCAACCGTTACCTGTAGCTGGAACCCTCTGAGCCAGGCAGCATTCTGGTAAATCTCCTCTGTACCCTCTCCAAAACCTCCATAACTTTCCTGTAATGGGACGACTTGAACTACAAATAATACTCCAAATGCCGCCTAACAAACGTCCTATAAAGCTGCATCATGAGTTCCTGACTCTTGTATTCAATGTCCTTAAGGGCCTGTCCCACTGTACGAGGTTATTCAAGAGCTTTCCCGAGTTTAAAAAAAAAAAAAACTCGTGGTAAGTACATAGAATGTACGTAGCGGCTACGTCGGAGCTCGTGGATGTCTCGTAGCAGCTCGTAATGCTAACGGCAGGTACTCGGAAAACACGGTAACTCGTGAAGTTTTTTCGGCACTGTGAAAAATGTCCACGAGAGCCCCGAGTACCTACGAACGGTTATTACCGTAATTCTCCGAGTTCGAATCAGGGGAAACTCGAGAGAACTCTTGAATTACCTCATACAGTGGGGACAGGCCCATAGCAAAAGGATTTGGGTTCATAGCAAAAGGATTTGATTCATAGCAAAAGGATTTGAGTATAGGAGCAGGGAGGTTCTACTGCAGTGGTACAGGGCCTTGGTGAGACCACACCTGGAGTATTGTGTACAGTTTTTGTCTCCTAATCTGAGGAAAGACATTCTTGCCATAGAGGGAGTACAGAGAAGGTTCACCAGACTGATTCCGGGGATGGCAGGACTTTCATATGAAGAAAGACTGGATAAACTCGGCTTGTACTCGCTAGAATTTAGAAGATTGAGGGGGGATCTTATAGAAACGTACAAAATTCTTAAGGGGTTGGACAGGCTGGATGCAGGAAGATTGTTCCCGATGTTGGGGAAGTCCAGAACATGGGTTCACAGTTTAAGGATAAGGGGGTTGTCTTTTAGGACCGAGATGAGAAAAACATTTTTCACACAGAGAGTGGTGAATCTGTGGAATTCTCTGCCACAGAAGGTAGTTGAGGCCAGTTCATTGGCTATATTTAAGAGTTAGATGTGGCCCTTCTGGCTAAAGGGATCAGGGTGTATGGAGAGAAGGCAGGTACAGGATACTGAGTTGGATGATCAGCCATGATCATATTGAATGGCGGTGCAGGCTCGAAGATGCCGAATGGCCTACTCCTGCACCTATTTTATATGTTTCTATGTTTCTATACCATATGCCTTCTTTACTATCCTATCTACGTGCTGCCACCTTCAGTCAATTATGGACTCCAAGATCCCTCTGCACCACTATGCTGTTTGGGGCTTGGCATTAATTGGATACTTTCCCATCACCTTGTAACATCTCATATTTGCTTGTATTAAACTCCACATGCCATTTCTCCGCCCCTTTCCACAGCTGATCTGTATACCACTGTATCTTCTGACATTATTCCTCACTGTATACAATTCCTTCAATTTTGATATCGTCAGCAAGCGTACTCACCTGCATGTACATCCAGGACATTTATATATATCACAAACAGCAGAAGTCCCAGCACAGATCCCTGCAGAGCTCCATGGGTCTCAGACCTCCAGCCTGAATATCTACCTCATAGAAACATAGAAACATAGAAAATAGGTGCAGGAGTAGGCCATTCGGCCTTTCGAGCCTGCACCGCCATTTGATATGATCATGGCTGATCATCCAACTCAGTATCGCATCCCTGCCTTCTCTCCATACAGATCCTGCCTGGTTCGCTAAAGGCAATTTCCAGTATTTTCTGCTTTCATTCAAATTCAGATCTGCTTAGTCGTTGTAGAGGATTGTGATGGGAAGGTCAATCTGAATGGTGGCCGATTAGGAAAATGGGAGATGCAACGAGACCCTGGGTGTCATGGTACAGCCAGTCATTGAAGAGTAGGAATGCAGGTGCAGCAGGCAGTGAAGAAAGCAAATGGTATGTTAGCATTGATAGCAAAATGATTTGAGTATAAGAGCAGGGAGGTTCTACTGCAGGTTGTACAGGGTCTTGGTGAGACCACACCTGGAGTATTGCATACAGTTTTGGTCTCCTAATCTGAGGAAAGACATTCTTGCCATAGAGGGCTCTGTACTCCCTCTATGGCAAGAATGTCTTTCCTCAGATTAGGAGACCAAAACTGTATGCAATACTCCAGGTGTGGTCTCACCAAGACCCTGTACAACTGCAGTAGAACCTCCCTGCTCTTATACTCAAATCATTTTGCTATCAATGCTAACATACCATTTGCTTTCTTCACTGCCTGCTGCACCTGCATTCCTACTTTCAATGACTGGTGTACCATGACACCCAGGTCTCGTTGCATCTCCCCTTTTCCTAATCGGCCACCATTCAGATTGACCTCCCATCACAATCCTCTACAACGACTAAGCCAGATCTGAATTTGAAATGAAAGCAGAAAATACTGGAAATGCTTAGCGAACCAGGCAGAATCTGTATGGAGAGAAATAGGATCAACGTCCTCGCATTAGATTCACTTGTCTGATTCTCTGGGGCCAGGAGGTGAATGATTAAAGAACTGTTTCTCAGGTTATCTAGAACTCATACTTGTGTTGCCCAGGCTTTAAATTTGGCTTTTATTCATTTGTTCTTTGTACCTTTTCATACCTCTAGTTTCCCTCTCCCCTGACTCGACCGAAACGTCACCTATTCCGTTTCTCCAGAGATGCAGCCTGACTGCTGAGTTACTCCAGCATTTTGTGTCTATCTTAGATTTGATCTGTCAGTCTTTACAAATCTACAGTAAGAAATAAAAAGCAGCTTTGAATATCTTTCTGGATGGTCATTTGTTTGATGCACTTTGTTTCGTTACTTTGGGAAAATGTTGTGTTTCACATGGGACTACTGCAGTCTTGAGAGCCTTCTGAATCTTTCATATATTTATTATACATATTTCAGACAGAACTGAAGCCTGCTGGATAGAAGGGCCAGACAGGTTACAGACAGTGACATTGGATTGTGGCCTTATTTTCAGAAGATGGCGTGATTTTCCATGTCACCATGGAAAGAAGCAAAGTGCAGCAAATGTTGATTTAAAATAACTCTCAATAAGTAATTGCTTCACCATTTATTTATCCTTTTATTCTCTGAGGCCGTATTTGTGAGGGATGCCATTGATTACCAGAAAAGACGGTGGGGTGCCAAATATTTTCCCAGTCAAGACAGCAATCAGGCAGGGCAGAATAGCAGGGAATGTGCAGGATATGAATTTTTAATGTATGGTACAGAACACAGTTCGTGATGCACAGCTGCGTTACTCTCCTGAGCTTACAGATTTTGTGCTTTACTGAACAGAACATGTACTGGGGGCTCAGTACTTCAGTTTGTATTAACCCTTTGATTGTGCAAAAGTTAATTTCCCAAAGGGCCATAAGTATCTACTAGATGGAAGATCTTAAATAATGCAGTTGCTCGGTGGTTATCACCAGGGAATTACTAAAATAATATGTGACTACTTTTGTACTAGGTGTTTTTTCATCACACAGTGTGATGTTAAAACCTAAAGAGACCTTGAATAAAGATTCCATTCATCATTTATGACTTCTTAGATTTATTTGTGACAGTGAATGTATCTTTCACTAAATCCTGCGCTTGATGTATATGATGACTTTTCTGGTCAGGTAAAATGATCTTTTCCTCATCATGAATATGGTTTTCTTTGTTCCCTACCGCCATTTCGGAAAGAAAATTCTATTAGCATAATGACAGTATTACATCTGAAATAATGTTAAATGTATGTATTTTTGTGCATACAGAGCCCTCCATAATGTTTGGGACAAAGACCCATCATTTATTTATTTGCCTCTGTACTTCACAATTTGAGATTTGTAATATAAAAAAATCACATGTGGTTAAAGTGCACATTGTCAGATTTTAATAAAGGCCATTTTTATACATTTTGGTTTCACCATGTAGAAATTACAGCAGTGTTTATAGAGTCACCCCATTTCAGGGCACCATAATGTTTTGGACAGCAATGTCATGTAAATGAAAGTAGTCATGTTTTGTTGCATATCCTTTGCATACAATGACTGCTTGAAGTCTTCGATTCATGGACATCACCAGTTACATAGAAACATAGAAAATAGGTGCAGGTGGCGGCCATTTGCTGCCTTTGAGCCAGCACCGCCATACATTGTGATCATGGCTGATCGTCCCCAATCAATAACCCGTGCCTGCCTTCTCCCCATATCCCTTGACTCCACTAGCCCCTAGAGCTCTATCTAACTCTCTCTTAAATCCATCCTGTGATTTGGCCTCCACTGCCCTCTGTGGCAGGGAATTCCACAAATTCCACAAACAGTTGCTGGGTGTCTTCTCTGGTGATGCTCTGCCAGGCCGATATTGCAGCCATCTTTAGCTTATGCTTGTTTTGGGGGCTAGTCCCCTACAGTTTTCTCTTCAGCATATAAAAGGCATGCTCAATTGGGTTCAGATCGGGTGATTGACGGCCACTCAATAATTGACCATTTTTTAGCTTTGAAAAACTCCTTTGTTGCTTTAGCAGTATGTTTGGGATCATTGTCTTGCTGTAGAATGAACTGCCGGCCAATGATTTTTGAGGCATTTGTTTGAACTTGAGCAGATAGGATGTGTCTATACACTTCAGAATTCATTATACTACTACCATCAGCAGTTGTATCATCAATGAAGATAAGTGAACCAGTACCTTCAGCAGCCATACATGCCCAGGCCATAACACCCCCACCACCGTGTTTCACAGATGAGGTGGTATGCTTTGGATCTTGGGCAGTTCCATCTCTCCTCCATACT
This sequence comes from Malacoraja senta, assembly GCA_038087875.1. Taxonomy (NCBI): domain Eukaryota; kingdom Metazoa; phylum Chordata; class Chondrichthyes; order Rajiformes; family Rajidae; genus Malacoraja; species Malacoraja senta. The sequence continues at coordinate 32,525,664 of CM075982.1, forward strand.
TTGCTCTTGCCATCACTCTGATATAAGTTAAATCCTGGTCTTATCTGCCCACAAGTACTTTTTCCAGAACTGTGGTTGCTCTTTTAAGTACTTCTTGACAAACTGTAATCCGGCCATCCTATTTTTGTAGCTAACCAGTGGTTTGCATCTTGCAGTGTAGCCTCTGTATTTCTGTTCATGAGGTCTTCTGCGGACAGTGGTCTTTGACAAATCCACACCTGACTCCTGAAGAGTGTTTCTGATCTGTCGGACAGGTGTTTGGGGATTTTTCTTTATTATAGAGAGAATTCTTCTGTCATCAGCTGTGGAGGTCTTCCTTGGCCTTCCAGTCCCTTTGCGATTAGTAAGCTCACCAGTGCTCTCTTTCTTCTTAATGATGTTCCACAGTTGATTTTGGTAAGCCTAAGGTTTGGCTGATGTCTAACAGTTTTATTCTTGTTTCTCAGTCTCATAAAGGCTTCTTTGACTTTCATTGGCACAACTTTGGTCCTCATGTTGATAAACAGCAATAAAAGTTTCCAAAGGTGATGGAAAGACTGGAGGAAAGACTAGGTGCTGAGAGCTCTCTTATACCTGCATTAAGGAGGCAATTAAATACACCTGAGCAATTACACACGCCTGTGAAGCCATGTGTCCCAAACATTATGGTGCCCTGAAATGGGGGGACTATGTATAAACACAGTTCTGGTTTCTACATGGTGAAACCAAAATGTATAAAAATGGCCTTTTATAAAATCGGACAATGTGCACTTTAACCACATGCGATTTTTTCTATTACAAATATCAAATTGTGGAGTACAGAGGCAAATAAATAAATGATGGGCCTTTGTCCCAAACATTGTGGAGGGTACTGTATCTATAGGCCTTCCATCTTTGATTAAATCACTTAACAATAATGCATTCATTTTTGCCTAGAAATTCGGAGTATGCAGTTGTACCGGACATTATGATTTCTTTTAATATTACAAAAATGAAAGAAAAACAAGCAATTGTCTGTTTGAAATTTGTTTAACATTTCATATTATACTTCAGACTTTAGAGATACAGCATGGAAACAGGCCCTTTGGTCCACCGAGTCCCGCACCGACCAGCGCTCACCCCGTACATTAGCACTATCCTACACACTAGCGACAACTTACAATTTGTATTACCGAAGCCATTAACCTACAATCCTGCGCTTCTTTAGGATGTGGGAGAAAACCAGAGCACCCGGAGCAAACCCACTGCGCTCACATGGAGAATGTACAAACTCCGTACAGACAGTATCCGTAGTCAGGATCAAACCCGGGTCTCTGGCGCTGTAAAGCAGCAACTCTACCGCTGTGCCACTGTGCCACCCCATTACGGAAAAAGAATCCAAGGCCAGGTTGTGTAAGGGCATCTTACCACCAAAATGTCCGTACTGTATGTCTCTTCCGGATGCCCAGCTCTTCCAAAAGAATTATGAGCCATTATGTTGGCACAAATTTCAGTTCTTGAACATTAACTGCAGAGTCTATTCTTTTTATGGTGAATGATTGGGTCAGTTCAATACTTAAGAGGAAGATGTTCTAGTACATGGGCAGCAAATGGACGGCACGGTGTCGCAGCTGAATTGTTCTGTCTGTGTGGAGTTTGCACGTTCTCCGCGTGACTATGTGCATTTCTCCGGGTGCTTCGGTTTGCCCCTATATCCAAAATACTTGTGGGTTTGTAGGTTAATTGGCCCTCTGTAAATGTCCCCTAGTGACAAGAAAGTGGGATAACAGAGAACTAGTGTGATCGATGGTCAACGTGGACTTGGTGGGCCGAAAGGCCTGTTTCCAAGCTGTATCTCTAAACTAAACTAAAACCTCTTTCTCCCAGCATGTTGGCCTTCCCTTTTACACTACCAACCTCCATATTGAATGGATTGTCCTTTATAATTTCCACCACCACCAGACACATCTTCGCAAAAGTATTTGACAATTCATAGAATTATACAGCATAGTTGGATGAGCCTATGATCCAACTCATCCAAGATAGCGTACCCGAGCTAGTCCCACTCATCTGCGTTTGGCCCACATCCCTCTAAACCTTTCCTATCCATGTACGTATCCAAATGTCTTTTAAATGCTGCAGTTGTACTTGCCTTTACCACTTCGTCTGACAGCTCATTCCATTTACACACCAACCTATAGAAATGGATATAATTATGATTTTAATAAACATTGGGATAGATAGGTAAAGGGACTGTCCCATTGCAGCGACCTAATTTGCGAGTTTAGAAGAGCTTGCACTCGACTCAAACTCGCAGCATGGTCGACATGTGGTCCTAGGAGGTCACTGTAACTCTCCTTCATGCTCGAGGGAAGTTCCCGCATACTCGCGGCCTCAGTTTGGTTGAGTAAAAATTGGTTGGCATGGTTCTTTTGAACTCGTAGTGCAGTAGAGTGGGGTCGTTAGGCAGTCGAGGTAGCCGTAGGCAATCTCCTTTGCTGACCGGGCATTTTAATTGGCTCATTGGAGTTTTCAGAACCAAGGAAAACCGACCGGTAATGGTAAATGCCCGCTAAACTTTATTAAAAGTTGTCTGGCTTCTTAAAAGTGTCTCTCCCACCCCCTCCCCTCTTCTCCCCTTTTCTCTCCCCCCCCCCCCCCCTCCGAGCTCTTTAAAGGACTTACCGTTACTGTGCAGCCGTCGTTCACCTTCCTGTTCATCGTGGGTGTGAATTTCAGACAGCGCTCCCCTGCTTTCCCTGACCCCCGCCTTTGCGACGTGTGTGTGTGTGTGTGTGTTGACAGTCGATCCAGCTCGCGGTTTCATCGCTGACGGTTGATCCAGCTCGAGGTTTTTCAGGCTTGAAGGTCGCAGACTGTCGCTCAAAAGTCGCGTTAGTGGGACAGGCCCTTAAGATTCACAGGGCTGGGCCACATGCAGACAAATAGGATGAGTCCAGAATGCTAACTCGGCCGGCATGGACAAGGCAGGCTGAAGGGGCTATTTCCATGCTGTGTGACTATAACTCTGTGTGAAAACATGTGCCTCTTGGGTCCTGTTAAATATTACCCCTCTCACCCTATATTTTTTATAAATAATACTCCTCTTGCCCTTTAATATCACTCCCCTACTGTAAGAAAATATATAACTTATCTATGCCCCTCATGATTTAATCTACCTTCATGTCACCCCTCCTGTGAACCCTCTCCAAAGCCAGCACATCCTTCCTCAGATATGACGCCCAAAACTGCTCACAATATTCTAAATGTGCCTCACCAGTACCTTATAAAGTGTCAGCATTACATCTTTGCTTTTATATTCTAGTTTCCTCAAAATGAGCATTGCATTTGCCTTTCTTACCACTGACTCAACCTGCAAAGTAACCCTTTGGGAATCCTGCACCAGTGCTCGTAAGTCCCTATGCACCTCCGATATCTAAATCCTTCCCTATTGAGAGAATAGTCTACCCCATTATTCCTTTTGATTCTTTTTGACACTTGTTGCTGAGAAACTGGGAAGCAGTTACAGAATTAACGGGAGTAAATGTGAAACTTGTGGCGGCACCTGTGGGCACTCTGGAATCACAGTGAAAAACTCTGCATGCTATCCAGCTAAAGCGTACGATGAAGGCATATGAAGCACAACAGGTAATGCAAAAGGAAAATACTAAATATAATGTTGCACAATTATGGAGTTCCAGTTACAGAGAAAGGGAAGATATGAAAAATATGTCCTCTAAGGTAGATTGGAGGATCAAGACTGCACCCTAGCTTATGGGTGGACTGTTCACTAGTCTGGTAACAGCAGGGAAGAAGCGGTTCCTGAATCTGGTGATACTTGCTCTCAAGCTTTTGTATCTTTGGCTGAGGAGAGAGGGAAAATTGATAATGACTGGGGTGAAAATGGTCCTTGCGTTCCCAAGGCAGCATGAAGTGTAAGGCGAGTCAATGGGGGATGGTTTGTGTAATGATTGGACTACATCCACAACTCTGCAGGTCTCTCTTATCTGAAGAAGGGTCTCGACCAGAAACGTCACCCATTCCTTCTCTCCAGAGTTGCTGCCTGTCCCGCTGAGTTACTCCAGCTTTTTGTGTCTATCCGATTTAAACCAACATCTGCAGTGTTTTCCCACACAAATTGTTGGTAATATTTATGTCAAGGACCGGAAGCTCTCAAGCGTCTCCATTCACAACACAATTGATGCTGTCTAGGCCATGCACAACACCTCAATAACTACCTCCTTCATGTTGCTGACATTGAAGGAGAGGTTGTAATCTTGTCCCTAAGCTAGCTCCGTCCACCATCTCATCTGTGTTCGAGATCCAGTCCACTACTTTGGTGTCATCTGCAAACTTGTGAATGGGGTTTGAACAGAATGTGGCTACACAGTTGTAAGTGTATAGGGAGTACAGTAAGGATGTGGGAATGTATCCTTTGTTGGGCACCATGTTGAGAATGATCGTGCAGGTTGCTTTGTCACCAATCTCACTGATCATGGTCCATGGGTCAGAAAGTCGAAAATTCTGTTGCAGTGGGTTTGCTGACTCCTGGGTCCAGGAGTTCAGAGATTAGTTTGGTTGGGATTAAGGAATTGAAGGTGGAGATGTAGCCAATAAATAGAAGTCTGTTGTAGGTGTCCATTTTATCCTGATGTTTCAATGATTAGTGAAGGGCCAGTGAGGTAGCACCTGCCTTGGACCTGTTTCAATGGTAAGTGAATTGTAGTGGATCTATGCTGTATAAGTATCAATTGGCAGTATGGTGCCTCATATATTTGATTTGAATTGCGATTTACAATATTTAATAACTCTTGTGAACCTGAAATACTAATGACGTTAGGTGTTTTCCATTTTTCAGAGGGGGGATTTCTTGTGAGAGTGAATGCAACAGTTTACTAAAGTGACGTGGCCCAATGTTCTAATTGTAGACTATTCATCAGTTAAGATTAAGCATATCATGGGCACAGATATAAGGACCTTCTTGCGTTAGCCTCACAAATCTCACCCTTTTCTCATGGGAAATGGAAGCTAGATGTAAGGGAAAGGAAATGTTCTTCATCTTAGAATTTACTGACATTTAGAGGTTGCCCCGTGTCAGACATGATTGTGTTACTTGACTATTCAGCTATATTTTCTGAAGCAGAATTGAAGCAATCTGGAGAAAAAATAATTGAAATGAATTTACCATTATATTCTTTACATAACAGTGTGTACAGAATACTTTCACAGTGTAATAATTGAACATATTGACACATCTACCATTTTACAATTTATGCCGTTTTTGATTAAACCAACATAAATGTCTTTACTTTTACACAGAAGAAATCATATTAGTAAGCAAAGAATTTGCTTTTAAAGTTAAATAATTTTCACTGTACCTCGGTACATGTGACAATAAGCTAAACTAAACTATACTAAACAAATGTAATGTGAATGTAGTAAGATGGAAGGTAGACAAAAATGTTAGAGAAACTCAGCGGGTGAGGCAGCATCTATGGAGCGAAGGAAATAGGCGAAGTTTCGGGTCGAGACCCTTCTTCAGACTATAGTTAAAATGCAGAAATTGATACAGCACGGAAACAGGCCGTACAGCTGACTCGTCCATGCAGACCCATTTACGCAAGTCCCACCTGCCCACGTTTGGCCCATATCCCTCTAAACATTCACTATCATTGCACCTGTCCAAATGTCTTTTAAATGCTGTTATTGTACTTACCTCAACTCTGTCTGTCAGCCCGTTCCATTTTCCTACCACCCTCTGTGTGAAAAAAGTTGCCCCATAGGTTCCTATTAAATCTTTCCCCTCAAGGGAAGGGAATGGACCTGGAAATGTAGCATATATGGAATGAGCTGGCAGAGAAAGTGTTGGGGATGGGTATGATGACAACATTTAAACGACTGGTCAATGGGTAGGGAAGGTTTGGAGGGATTTGGGACAGGCAGAGGCCAGTGGTACTATCTCAGTTAGTAACTTGGTTGGCATGGGTGAGTTGGGCAGAAGGGTCTTCTGTGCTGTGCTGCACTGTGACTATGAATGTTGCATATATTTTGTGAATGATAATTGCAGAAAAAATATTTTCTTTGTGTGTACACAAGAAACTATTTACCAGTTGCTGTGGCTATTTACAGTTGGACTATTTTGTGGATTTATTGGCAACCAGAACCCAAATTCATGCTCCAGTTGGGAGGATCAGTGTGGTTATGATTTAACATTTCCTGAGAACATAAGCACAAGCAGAACCAGTTCTGGGATGTCTGATTTTTACCATGCATTGAAGGTGATATTAAATTGAAAGTGCTTCCAACATTGGTGCTAATGGTGACAACATTAATGAGAGTGTTCTACCAGCATTCCCATTAGAACGTTTTGCAGTGTGTCAAGAGGAAGTGTTACTTTATAAATCTGATGTTCTTTTTCCAACCACTTCATAACTTATTATTTAAAAGCTGCCAATAATCTGCAGTATGTTGTTTACCATTTTGGCAACAAGCCTGGATTTTTTTTCTCTCTATTCCAGTGCTGACTTTAAAAATGGTTGCCTCTTTTTACTGGAGCTCTGCCAGTGATATTCTGACTTGCATTTCATTCACAGTTTTGTTTATGATTTCTATCATCTGCAATATGTTTTAAAGTTTTCTCATTCAGTTTCTGGACAAGCATTTTTGGTACTTGTGATAGGATGTTTTTTAAGCTGCCGGCCTGTTTGTCCGGAGGTCTGGACCAACAATCCATTCAACTTTGTACGCAGCTAAGTAGCTCGCAGCGGTGTGACCACGCCAAGTCTTCACAAACATCTGGGAACTGGGAGTCAAGTAACAGCCAGTTGTAGTTGTTCGCACAGATTCACACTTAGTGGGCAATGTCTCGGCTGCTCCATGACAGTCCTGGGTATGTCCTGCCCCACCAACAGTCATCAAATCATAAGAGGCAGTACAGTGGTGGGCTGGAAGTAGCCAGTCCCCTTGATGTCTCAGAGCATCAGATAACACATAGGCAAGGAAGCAATGTGAACAGTTTTGGGCCCCAAATGAGTGGAAAGATGTGCTGGTGTTGCAGAGTAACCAGAGGAGATTTACGCAAATGATCCCAGGAATGATTGGGTTAACATATGATGACAATTTGACAGCACTGAGCATGGACTCGCTGTTTAGGAGGATGAGGGAGGGGACTTTAGTGTATGTGGAGAGGTTGTTTCCACTAGTTGGAGCGTCTTGGAGTAGAAAGCCCAGCCTCAGAATGAAAGGACATACCTTTAGAAGGGACATGTGGAGGAATTTATTTAGCCAGAGGTTGGTGAATCTGTGGAATTCATTGCCACAGAATGCTGTGGAGGCTGTCAATTGATATTTTTAAGGTAGTGATTGACAGATTCCTGATTAGTACGGGTGTCAGGGGCCATGGGGAGAAGGCAGGAGAATAGGATGAGAGGGTAAGATAGATCAGCCATGATTGAGTGGTGGAGTAGTCTTGATGGGCCGAATGGCCTAATTCTGCTCCTGTAACCTATGAACATGAACCACACGCTGATTATCAGTGATACTACTCAATCAGCTAAAGAATCGCTGTTTTTCTTCTTCATCTAAACTTGGAAGAGCTGAAAGAAGAAATGGCACAATATAGAGTCATAGTCACCTAGCACGGAAACAGGCCCTTCGGCCTATAATGCCAAACAGATGCCCCATCTAAGCAAGTCCCATTTGGCCCGTTTGCCTCTAATTCTTTCCTTTCCATGTACCTGTCCAAGTCTCTTTTCAAGAGTGCCTGACCCACTGAGCTACTCCAAAACTTTGTCCCCTTGTTTTTGATTCCCCTATCCTGGGTTAAAGACTTAATTTACCCTACCTATTCCCCTCATTATTTCATAAACCTCTATATGATCACCCCGCAGCCTCCTGCGCTCCAAGGAATAAAGTCCTACCCTGCCCAACCTCTCCTTATAGCTCAGCCCCTGGCAGCATCCTAGTATATCTTTTCTGCACACTTTTCAGCTTAACGACATCCTTCCTATAGCAGGATGACCAAAACTGGACATAGTACAAAGAAGAGACTCTCCCTAATCACCTGCCCCCTTTTTGCCCTCCTGATTTCATTCTCATGCTCCTCAGTTGCAGAATCTCCGTCAGGGATACACTTGATCCCAGCTGCCCATATCTGGTCCATGCCTCCTTTTTCCTGACCAGACCATCAATTTCTCTCATCATCCAGGGTTCCTTACTCCAAGCCGCCTTGCCCTTCACTCTAACATGAACTTGCACGCTTTGAACCCTCACCACCACTCTTTTGTAAGCGTCCCACTGTCCGGACCTTCTTTTGCCCGCAAACATCCTAATCCAATCAACTTTAGCAAGTTCCTGTCAAATGCCATCAAAGTTGACCTTACCCTAATTCAAAACATTTACTTGTCGGCCCGCCCTGTCCTCATACAAAACTAATTTTAAACGAATAGAACCATGGATAATAATTCCCATTGACTATTTGGGGACTAGTATATTGTCTGGGAGGGAGAGTTTGATACTTATCACCAAGAGCGGCTTGCTTGGTAGACTAAACGCTTGCACTAAACGTTATTCCTTTTATCCTGTATCTGTACACTGTGGATGGCCTCGATTGTAATCATGTATAGTCTTTCCGCTGACTGGATAGCACGCAACAAAAAGCTTTTCACTGTACCTCGCTACACGTGACAATAAACTAAATTAGCTAATACACTAAACTAACTAGACAATCACTGGTGGAATGCTGAAGCATGTAACTGCCAGACTAAGTCTACAGGATAAATCATCTTGACCATTTCAGCACCAAGTTACCTTTGGCGGGCACATCTGTTCTTCACACCACCAGTGGAAGTGACTGTCACACAGCACATCAGTTAGTTTATTGTCATATGTACCGAGGTACAGTGAATAGCCACTGAACAGACCAAGATCCACACAGGTAACTTTGTATGACACTATATTGCACTAAGTGAGAGGGACTTAATAGATCTGGCCACTCAAAACTGGCACCCATGAAGCGCTGTGGGTAATTAGAAGCTGCAGAAAGATACACCGCTGCAATCTGTAACCGTGCATCTTGGCATCTCCCTCACTTTGCCTTTACTCTTTACAAGGTGTAGAAGGCTCTGAACCTAATGCAGGTAATGAGGGCGAGATTAGTGCAAATAGATGCAATGGGTGGCATAAACCAGGGGACTGAACAGCCTTTTGCAGTGCTGTGTGATTCCTAGTCTGTGACCCTGCTAGGTCGATGGGAATCAGTTCTAGTTCATTGAGGAGTGTGGAAGGGCTTGGCAGGAGCAGCAGGAAGCAGAGCTAAGAATGAAGGATGGCAAACCCAGAGCGTTCCACCATGGGGCAATGTGCATGGGACAACCTTCATGCGACCAGCAAAAGCAACATGCAGCAGACAGGAGATAGACACAAAATGCTGGAGGATCTCAGCAGGTCAGACAGCATCGCTGGAGAAAAGGAATAGATGACGCATCGGGTCACAACCCTTCTTCAGTCAGAACTTCTGCTGCTGACCCGCTGAATTTGTCCAAACAACTCACTTGGTTAAATCTCTGCAGGAACACTCAGACCCGAAATGTCACTTTTTCCTTTCCTCCAGAGATGCTGCTTGTCCCGCTGAGTTACACTAGCATTTTGTGACTATCTTCGATGGAAACGAGCATCTGTAGTTCCTTCCTACACATTTTGTCTGCAGCAGACAGAGCTATATTATCCCACAGATAGGTAGATCAGATTGAAACATCCAGGCGTTAGTGATGGGGGACAACTAAACAGTTAATGGGAGGAGACCCGTACATTCCCTTCATCAACCGACGCGGCTCAACAAATGACTAGACCGTGATAACTGAGAAGTAAATAGATGATCCATCTCAGCTTCCTCCTGAGTCCCCATTGACACAGAAGTCAGTCTCCAGCCAATTCAATCTAATCCATCAAATACAAGGAGTGGCTGAGACACTGGTTACAGCAAAGGCTGTGGGGCAAAACAACATCTCAGTGGTAGAACTGGCATCTCCTCATCAGGCTGCTCCACTTTACTCAGTGAGATGGGAAATTGCCAGCTATGTCCTGTAAACCAAAGGCCCGACATCCATTTATGCTCATTCATATGTAGAAACAAAGAACTGCAGATACTGGTTTAAACCATAGGTAAGACTTTTTCTTTGTCGGGTCTCCGTTGTCGTTGGGGCTGGGCAACGTGGAGCGGCCTCCAGCAGGAACGACCTGGGGCTCCCGTGGAGCTGCGGACTGCTCGCCGTCGCGGGGCTGGCCGAGTCCGGAGCGGGTGGAGCTGTGGTGGAGACAATCGCTGCTGCGACCCGACCGCCGGAGATTCGGAGGCTACAACCGCGGGTCTGGCGGACGGCAACACTGGAAGCCCGCGGGTCCCCTGGTGGGAGACTGCTTTTCGGGGCTTCCGCAGCGGCGACTTCTCCCGCCCGAGTTGCGGGGTTGAGGAGCACCTGGAGCGGGGCTTTATACCCCCGCGCGGCTTGGAATGGCTGCCGGACTTTGCGGGCGAGCGCCGGGGCTCTAACACCAAGACCCGGTGCGCGACCTTGCATCACCCGGCGTGGCTTTAATGGCTGCGGGACAATCACCATCGCCCGCCGGGGGCTTTGACTTTGACTCTGACATCGGGGGGGGGGGGAGTGCAGTGGAGAGATACGTTATTTTTGCCTTCCATCACAGCGTTGTGATGGATGTATGTGTAAATTGTGTTGTGTCTCGGGTCTTCTTTGTTTTGTATTGTATGGCTGCAGAAACGACATTTCGTTTGGACCTCAAGGGGTCCAAATGACAAATTTGTCCCTCAAAAGACAAATAAATTGAATTGGAATTGGAATTGGAAGACACACAGTGCTGGAGCAACTTGGCGGGCCAGGCAGCATCACTGGAGAACATGGACAGGTGACGTTTCAGTTTAGGACCCTTCTTCAGACTCTATTTCCAGCTCATTCATAGTCTGGAATTTGGAAAAACAACAACTAGTCTTAGTCATGTGGACCAGAAAAACGGCTACATTGTCATAAAACATGACTCGATCTATCGATATCTAGTCTTGCTTATTGACTTGTTAAACGCCTTCTGAAATGGCTTAGCAAGCCACACAGTTGTCAACACCACCTTCTTACGGGGCAATTTGCAATGGGTGGAAAATGCCACCAGTGCATTCCACCAAGACTCAGATCCCCCCAAAGATTGATTCAACAACAGGGTGGCACAGTGACGCATGGGCGGAAATCGCTTTTAAAACATGGGGGGGGGGGGGGGGGGGACAATGAGGCTTAACATCTAGGACAGGGATCGGCAACCTACAGCCCATGGGCCGGATCCAGCCCGTAACCCGAAATCATCCGGCCAGCAGGCGTATTTTTCAAATTTAGTTTTCGCGACCTGGGAACTGCAGCCAGTCCCGGGGCACGCAGGCGACCTGGGCTCTACAGCCAGTCCCGGGGCACGCAGGCGACCTGGGTTCTACAGCCAGTCCCGGGGCATGCAGGCAACCTGGGAACTGCAGCGAGTCTCGGGGCAGGCAGGTGACCTGGGCTCTACAGCCAGTCCCGGGGCACGCAGGCAACCTGGGAACTGCAGCCAGTCCCGGGGCAGGCAGGCAACCTGGGCGCTACAGCCAGTCCCGGGGCAAGCGAGCCGTAGCGCCCAGGTCACAAAACATGGGGGGGGGGGATTGTCCCCCACTTCTCAAAATATGGGGGGGATACCCCCCCCCCCCCCCGTTTCCCCACAGGATTTCCGCCCATGGGCGCAGCGGCACATTTGCTGCCTTACAGCACCAGGGACTTGCGTACGACCCTGACTACGGGTGCTGTCTGTACAGAGTTTGTACGTTCTCCCCATGACTGTGTGCGTTTTCTCTGGTTGTTCTGGATTCCTCCCACGTTGCAAAGACATGCAGGTTTGCTTCGGTAAATTGACCCTAGTGTGTGGGATAGAACTAGTGTATAGATGATCGTTGGTCGGCGTGGACAGTGAACTAAACTAAACTAAACTGAAGGAGTCCATGCATTTAGTGGAGGTCGGATATCTCTCTCTCTGCAAATGTGCGGACTTAAATAGGAAATAACTTCTCTTTAGGGTTAGAAACTGTGAGGACCTTTTCGGGTTATTTACAAATAGGGTTAATATAATTTATATATAATAGTATTAAAATCATTGCATTGACAAATGAAATGCATATCTTTGACTAATGCTTTAAAGTGAGAAGTAAAGGTTCATCTTTTAGAAAAGTGTCAGAAATATCTATTCCTAGCTAACCTGCATGCTCAGCTGGCCTTCAGTGTGATAAATTAATTACTGCATCATGTCATTTGGCACTTATATATGTTGCTTAATCACCCGTTTCATTTCTCAGCATGTCCTGCCTTTGTGGGTCCAGATACTTAAAGCAGAAGGTCTTAATAACTCCCTTGTTTCCCAAAATTCCACAATTCATTATCTGCAACTGATTTTTGAAATCATTAGAACTGAAGGAAAACCTTACACACATGTGTAGGAGAGAGATTGGCAAATCCCGTATTCGCCAAAAGCTATATCATGTACTCTTTTTAAATGATTTTTACTTATTTTTACTCTTGAGTATTTTTGTGACAGAGAAAGAAATATTAGCACAATAACAAAGATTTGAAGGTATTATAACAACATTTAAAAGGCATTTGGACAGGTACATGGGTGGGAGGGGTTTGGATGGATATGTGCCAGGTGCAGGCAGGTGGGACTAGTGCAGATGGGGCATCTTGGTCAGCATGGGCAAGTAGGGTCGAAGGGCCTGTTTCCGTGCACTATAACTCTATGAATCCAATTAAGTGAGTTTGCATGGAATTTCAAAAAATATGTTGTATTCTTTAATACATTCACCCTGACGAACTGCTCCTAATTATTAATTTTGGGGATAACCCTCTGTACAACATGCCTCTTATTTCTATTCATTAAATGAAAGGATCTAAATATAGACATCTTAGCACAAAATATTTTGATGTGGCACATGTTAAAATATGCATAATGTGTGGCGATATTACATAACAATATTCTTTACTGGCCTTACATTAATATTAATGCACTCATTTGAAACTGCCGTTTGCCGCTGCATTTTCGTGAGAGGATGGAATTTCAGCTATGTTTGAAAGCACTAGATTATGCCTTTGACACACAGCGGCATGCTGGAGCCCTTCTCGTTAATCAGCCAGCCTCTCATATCCAGGTATCCAATGTCATTAAAGCTTTGCACAAAAACGCAGCCTGATCATTAAGTTGAGATAAATAATTCCTTCAGTGCAATAGGGATGAAACCTTCGGCCCAATTTGCCCAACCAACAAGCCCCATCTACACTAGTCCCATCTGTCTGCGTTTGGCCCATATCCCTCTAAACCTATCCTGTCCATGTACCTGTCCAAATGTTTTATAAATGTTGTAATAGTGCCTACCAACCACCCCCTGTGGCAGCTCATTCCATATACCGACCATCCTTTGCGTAAAATAAAAATGTTGCCCCTCAGATTTCTATTAAATGGTTGTTTAGAATAAAGGTAAGGGCATGTCTATTCTAAATTAAATGTGGTCAAATGAAATTGTATCGAACTGCTGAAATATGCTGGTTTAGATTTTCGTTTTTGTGCCCACTTAAATGAGGATGATTATTTGGGCGGGTACATGGATGGGAGGGATATGGGCTGGACGCGGGCAGGTGGGACTCGTGTAGATGGAGCATCTCGGTCAGCATGGGAAAGTTGGGCCAAAGGGCCTGTTTATAATAAATTAAATTAAAAATGTAATAGATTTTAATGAATCTTAATCAATTAAATTAAAATTGTAAATTAGTTCAGGAAATGGGTGTATTTGATGCACAAGAATGCTGCTGGGTTGGTTCAAAGTCACTGAGTCACACAGAACAGCACAGCAACAGTGCCTTTGGCTCACTGCCTCCATGCCAACCTTATTGCACAAAACAGCTTTTATTTTCCGTTTCTAGAATTTTGTCAGTGCCAACAGGGAGAATGCAAAGGAAGGTGAGTAAGTGTGTTACTGGGACTCAGGCCAAGTAATCGCGGGGACGACAGGCCTGGTGCTGGGGAGAGATGTTGTTGGGAGTGACTCATTTACTGCCAGACAGTTGCAAATTCTGATGTAGATTTGCTCTTGGTGAACACCACGGAGTTTGGTAATACATCGTAAACCACACTGTGGTACAGAACTCAAGTCTGGCACATCAAATTTAACATTCCTCAAAACCTAGTCCTCCTCAAACCATCTGAGAATAGAAATGAAGAAGTGAGAAATGAGGAAATATTCCACGTACGGGCCTGGGAAGTGTAATAGTGCAGAGGGATTGAGTACAGGTACATAATTCCCTGAAATCGGTGATACATGTACATCAAAAAAGACCGAGGGGTCTCGACCCGAATTGTCACTCATTTTTCCCGACCGGCTGAGTTACTCCAGCACGTTTCGTCTATCCTCTGGTTAAAAAAGGCTTTTAGTACATTGGCCTTCACTAGTCAGAGTAAGTATAGAAGTGGTCACGTTATGTTATAGTTGCAGAAGATGTTGGCGAGGCTGCACTTGGGGCATTGTGTTCAGTTTTGGTTATCCTGCTTTAGGAAGGATGCCATTGAACTGGACAGAGTGCTGGAGTAGCTCAGCGGAACAGGTTACATCTCAGGAGGAGACGTTTCAGGTTGGAACGATCTCCTGAGATGCTGCCTGACCCACTGAGTTACTCCAGCACTCTGTCAATATTTGCAAGTTCCAGTCTATTGGCATCAACATTGACCTTCAACTTGAGGGCCTGCCCTTGTCCTTTTCCAGAACCATTTTAAAGCTGATAGAAGTGTGGTTGCTGCCTTCCGAAAGCCTCCCTCATTGATACTTAAGACACTTGCCCAGCCAGTTTCCTAAGATTAGTCTTAAGATTTCCAGGTCAGTCTTGTCCTTTCCCTTGTCGGGCCCTCTACATAGTGCCTGAGGAAACCTTTCTGAACACATTTGACAAATTCTATACAATCTGAGCCCTGGCGCTAAGCAATCCCAGTCTATATTGGGATAGATAAAATTCTCAATGTTGTCAACCTTATTAGTCTTGTAGCTACCTGCAATCTCCTGGCAAGTTTGCTCTTTGAACTCCTTACAAGGTGCTCATCCCCATTTTTATTTCTCAGCTCTGCCCATACAGTCTCACTGGATGAATCTTCAGCAATGCATCTCAGACTACTGCCTGAGAATGTATTTCTCCTTGCTGAATAAAGCAATCCCCCCCCCCCCCCTCTTTTACCTGCACTTCTATCTCGTCTGCAACCTGTACCCTGGAACATTAACCAGGTTGCCGTATAATGGTAACAACGTCCTAGTCACGAGCATCCATCCACGCTCTTGCGTTCATCCACCTTATCCATTAGGACTCGCCACAGTCTTTTCTGGCTCCTTGCCCTGCTCATGTCCATCCTCTTGCCCCATGGCACAATGAGAAGAGGGCGAGGCCCAGATGGTGGGGATCCTTGATGGTGGACGATGCCATCTTCTTGAGGCAGTGCCTCATGTAGATGTGTTCGATGGACACATGTATTCTTCGTACCATTTAAAAAGGATTGAGACACACACTTGAATCAACAAGGCAATATGAGTAAATGGGACAAATCTAGACGTACAACGCCCAGCATGGATGTGGTGGGCCAAAGAGCTGTACAACTTGATGACACAAAGCTGTGTATATAGATCATTGGCCTTTTGCACACATTTGGTGTATTAGAGTTTACTTGGCAGTTGAAGAGTGATACTGTCGGTAGAATGGAGAAACTGCAGATGCTGGATGGCACAAAAGGACACAAAATGCTGGAGTAACTCAGCTAGTCAGGCAGCATCTCCAGAGAACATGGATAGGTGACGTTTGGGTCGATACCAATCTTATGACCCTATACCCAATACAGATACTATCAGGCTGGACACTCAGATGGTGGTCCAATGGTGGCTAGCCTGTCCCTGTGGAGTGCTGGAGAATCCATAACCTCCAGCGCAAGTATGTGACGGGAGAATCTTCAATGGTCTTCACTGAATTGAGAAGAGTTACTGTGGGTTATAAAACATTGCCATTATCATTTAAATGTTGGGATCTCATCTTTATCTGTGCACTTTTGTGAAGTGTAAGGATAGAGTGAGTCCACATATCCCATTGTGGCTGGCTGATCCTGGAAATGAAAGCTCCACTTTGCTGCCCTTTCTTACCCCATCAACATTTTTCTTTCTGATACATATCCAATTTATTTTTGGAAATTACTTTTGAATCTGTTTCTGCCAACCTGTCAGGGTATATATAGAGGTCATAACCCACTGATTAAAATGATTTCTCATCTTCTCCTCTCCTACCTCTGTCCAAGCTTTATTATCATTTATTTAATCAGTGTCCTCTGGTTACCTACCTCCCCTATCAATGTACATCATCAAAGCTACTCAGAATTTTCCCTTAATGTGCACAATTGCAAGAATAAACCTCGCTAAACTATAACCCTAATTCCTGGTAACAATTTGGTAAACTAGCTCTGTGCACTGACGGATTGATACATTACACATAAAACAGCACAGGAGCTGGCCCTTTGGCCCACAATGTTTCTGCCAAACTAACTTCATGTACTGCATCTGGTCTTGCTCACCTGGAAGGACTGCAGTTGTCCTGGGATGGATGTGACGGAGGGAATATATGGACAGGGGTTTCATCTCCTGCGGTTGCGTGGGGAAGTACCTGGGGAGGCGGTGGTCTGGGTGGGAAGGGATGAGTGAACCAGGGAGTTATGGCAGGAGCGGTCTTCCTGGAAGGCGGAAAGAGGTGGGGTTGGAAAGATGTGACTAGTGGTGGGTCCCAACCCTGAAGGTCACTAATCCATGATCTCCAGAGATGCTGCCTACCCTGCTAAGTTACCCCAGCACTTTGGGTTTTATTTGTAAACCTATATCTGCTGACCCTTGTTTCCGCACCTTCTGCATAACCTTTTTAGGTGCTCTATTTTGTCCTTGACTGGTCAGTTAATTGGCCACTGTAAATTAGACTTAGTATGATGTCGATGGGCATGTGTGCAATACGTTGTAACGGTACAGGCACATAAGAAAAGGGGAGTGGGACTAACGGCATTGCCCAAAGGAACTCAGCATGGATCCGATGTGCCGAATGGCCTTTTCTTTGTCTTTAGATTTTAGACAGATACAGCGTGGAAACAAGCCCTTCAGCCCACAGAGTCCGTGCCGACCAGCGATCCCCCATACACGAGTACTATACTACACTCGAGGGACAATTTACAATTTTTTTTACCGAAGCCAATTAACCTACAGCCCTGTACTACTTGGGAGAGTGGGAGGAAACCAGAGCACTCAGAGAAAACCCACACGGTAACAGAGAGAACGCACAAACTCCATACAGACAGCACCCGTAGTCAGGATTAAACCCGGGTCTCTGGCGCTGTAAGGCAGCAACTCTACTGCTGCGCCACTGTGTCACCCCGGCATGATAAATAAGTGACTGAATTGTACTGAGCAGTCCAAGTTATTTCAACCATATCTAATACATGCGTTTGTGCACTGATTGATGTGAATTAGTTCAAAACTTGAAAAGCAAGAAACTATTGATGCTTTCAATAGACCTTAGAACAGTACGAACCCTCAACGTGTGTGCCAAACAAGTTAAACTGATCTCATCTGCCTGTACATGATCCATATCCCTCTATTCCCTGCACTTCCATGTGCCTTTCTAAAAGCCTCTTAAACGCCACTATCGTATCTGCTTCCACCACCACCCCTGGCAATGTGTTCCAGGCCCCCACCACTCTCTGTGTAAAACCTCGTGCCCCGAACATCTCCATGAAACTTTCCCCCTCTCACCTTATAGCTATGCCCTCTATTGTTGGACATTTTCACCCTGGGGAAAAAGGTTCTGACTATCTACCCTGTCTATGCTTCTCATAATTGTTACTTCTATGAAGTCTCCCTTCAATCTCTGATGTTCCAGGGAAAACAATCGGTCTATCCATCCTATAGCTGAAACTCTCTAATCCAGGCAGCATTCTGGTACACCTCCTCTGCACCATCTCTAAAGCCTCCACCTCTTTCCTGTATTGGGGTGACCAGAACGTCACACAATACTCCAAATGTGGCCTAACCAAAGTCTGCATCATGGCTTCCTGACTCTTACATTCAATGCCCCTAATAATGAAGGCAAGTATACCATATGCCTTATTCACCACCCGATCTACTAGTGCTGTCATCTTCAATAAGCTATGAACTTGGACTCCAAGATCGCTCTGCACATCAGTGCTGTCAAAGGTCTTGCCATTAACTGTAACTTCCCAAAGTGCAACACCTCACACTTGCTCGGGTTTAACTCCATCTGCCCTTCCTCTGCCCATTTCTGCAGCTGATCAATATCCCACTGTATCTTCAGACAGTCTTCCTCACTTTTTGCAACTCCACAGTTTTGGTGTCATCAGCAAACTTACTCACCAACCCATGTACATTTACGTCCAGGTCATTTATATATCAGAAACAGCAGAGATCCCAGCACAGATCCCTGCAGAACTCCACTGGTCACAGACCTCCAGCCTCAATATCTACCTTCCACCATAACTTGTCTTTTATGAATATGACTGCTCTGAATCCACATGACCAAGTCATTGTGAATCCCATACATCTTAATCTTCTGGATCAGCTCAACATGAGGGACCTTATCAAAATCCTTACTAAAATCCATGTGGGAGAGTCTAGGACCAGAGGTCATAACCTCAGAATAAAATGTTCCTTTAGGAAGGAGTTGAGGAGGAATTTCTTTAGTTAGAGGGTGGTGAATCTGTGGATTTCATTGACACAGAGGCTGTGGATATTTTTAAGGCAGAGATAGATAGATTCTTGATTAGTACGGGTGTCAGGGTTATGGGGAGAAGGCATGAAAATGGGTTAAGAGGGACAGATAGATCAGCCATGATTGAATGGCGGAGTAGACTTGAATGGCCTAATTCTGCTCCTTTTACTTATGAACATCCACCGCCCTACCTACATTAAACGTTTTTCTCACCTCCTCATTCCCCTTCTCCATTTATAAATTCTCCTGTTTTTGTATAAAGGCTCACAATAGTGGATCTACAGTGCCCTCCATAATGTTTGGGACAAAGACCCATCATTTATTTGTTGGCCTCTGTTCTCCACAATTTGAGATTTGTAATAGAAAAAATCACATGTGGTAAAGGTGCACATTGTCAGATTGTATTAAAGGCCATTCTTATACATTTTGGTTTCAACATGTAGAAATTACAGCTGTGTTTATACATAATCCCCCCATTTCAGGGCACCATAATGTTTGGGACACATGGCTTCACAGGCGTTTGTAATTGCTCAGGGGTGTTTAATTGCCTCCTTAATGCTGGGATAAGAGAGCTCTCAGCACCTAATCTTTCCTCCAAGGCAGAAACTCAGCGGGTGAGGCAGCATCTATGGAGCGAAGGAAATAGGCATCGTTTCGTGTCGAGACCCTTCTGCCAGCATCTGCAGTTCCTTCTTAAACAACTAGTCTTTCCATCACCTTTAGAAACTTTTATTGCTGTTT
This sequence comes from Malacoraja senta, assembly GCA_038087875.1. Classification (NCBI taxonomy): domain Eukaryota; kingdom Metazoa; phylum Chordata; class Chondrichthyes; order Rajiformes; family Rajidae; genus Malacoraja; species Malacoraja senta. Next base: position 32,545,226 of record CM075982.1, read on the forward strand.
ATCAACATGAGGCCCAAAGTTGTGCCAATGTAAGTCAAAGAAGCCATTATGAGACCGTGAAACAAGAAGAAAACTGTTAGAGACATCAGCCAAACCTTAGGCTTACCAAACGCAATGGTTTGGAACATCATTAAGAGGAAAGAGAGCACTGGTGAGCTTACTAATCGCAAAGGCTAAGGAAGACCTCCACAGCTGATGACAGAAGAATTCTCTCTATAATAAAGAAAATCCCAAACACCTGTCCGACAGATCAGAAACACTCTTCAGGAGTCAGGTGTGGATTTGTCAATGACTTCTTCTGCAGTTGTATAGGGCTCTGGTAAGACCACATCTGGAGTATTGTGTACAGTTTTGGTCTCCTAATTTGAGGAAGGACATCCTTGTGATTGAGGCAGTGCAGCGTAGGTTCACAAGATTGATCCCTGGGATGGCGGGACTGTCATATGAGGAAAGATTGAAAAGACAAGGCTTGTATTCACTGGAGTTTAGAAGGATGAGGGGGATCTTATAGAAACATATAAAATTATAAAAGGACTGGACAAGCTAGATGCAGGAAAAAATTTCCCAATGTTGGGCGAGTCCAGGACCAGGGGCCACAGTCTTAGAATAAAGGGGAGGTCATTTAAGACTGAGGTGAGAAAAAACATTTTCACCCAGAGAGTTGTGAATTTATGGAATTCCCTGCCACAGAGGGCAGTGGAGGCCAATTCACTGGATGGATTTAAGAGAGAGTTAGATAGAGCTCTAGGGGCTCTTGGAGTCAAGGGATATGGGGAGAAGGCAGGCACGGGTTATTGATAGGGGACGATCAGCCATGATCACAATGAATGGCGGTGCTGGCTCGAAGGGGCAAATGGCCTCCTCCTTCACCTATTTTCTATGTTTCTATGACCAGTGTCCACAGAAGACTTCATGAACAGAAATACAGAGGCTAAACTGCAAGATGCAAACCACTGGTTGGCCGTAGAAATAGGATGGCCAGGTTACAGTTTGCCAAGAAGTACTTAAAAGAGCAACCACAGTTCTGGAAAAAGGTCTTGTGGACCGATGAGATGAAGATGAACTTATATCAGAGTGATGGCAAGAGCAAAGTATGGAGGAGAGAAGAAACTGCCCAAGATCCAAAGCATACCACCTCATCTGAAACACGGTGGTGGGGGTGTTATGCCCTGGGCATGTATGGCTGCTGAATGTACTGGCTTGGCTCACTTATCTTCATTGATGATACAACTGCTGATGGTAGTAGCATAATGAATTCTGAAGTGTACAGACACATCCTATCTGCTCAAGTTCAAACAAATGCCTCAAAACTCATTGGCCGGCAATTCATTCTACAGCAAGACAATGATCCCAAACATACTGCTAAAGCAACAAAGTTTTTCAAAACTAAAAAAATGGTCAATTCTTGAGTGGCCAAGTCAATCACCTGATCTGAACCCAAATGAGCATGCCTTTTATATGCTGAAGTGAAAACTGAAGGGCACTAGCCCCCAAAACAAGCATAAGTTAAAGTGTTTAAGAAGGAACTGCAGATGCTGGAAAATCGAAGGTACACAAAAATGCTGGAGAAACTCAGCGGGTGCAGCAGCATCTATGGAGCGAAGGAAATAGGCAACGTTTCGGGTCTGAAGAAGGGTTTCGGCCCGAAACTTTGCCTCTTTCCTTCGCTTCATAGATGCTGCTGCACCCGCTGAGTTTCTCCAGCATTTTTGTGTACCTAAGCATAAGCTAAAGATGGCTGCAATACAGGCCTGGCAGAGCATCACCAGAGAAGACACCCAGCAACTGGTGATGTCCATGAATCGCAGACTTCAAGCAGTCATTGCATGCAAAGGATATGCAACAAAATACTAAACCTGACTACTTTCATTTTCATGACATTGCTGTGTCCAAAACATGGTGCCCTGAAATGGGGGGACTATGTATAAACCCTGCTGTAATTTTTGCCTGGTGAAACCAAAATGTATAAAAATTGCCTTAAATAAAATCTGACAATGTGCACTTTAACCACATGTGATTTTTTTTCTATTACAAAGCTCAAATTGTGGAGTACAGAGGCAAATATATAAATGATGGGTCTTTGTCCCAAACATTATGGAGGACACTGTATGGATCGAGCTGCCAGAATAGATAGTTGAGGCAGATACTATCACAGCATTTTAAAAATATTTGGGCGGGTATATGAATGAGAAATGTTGAGAGGGACATGCACCAAACACGGGCACTTGGGATGTGGCACCTTGGTCACATGACTATTTGTCTTCGGTAATCTTTTCTGTTTTATGTACAAGTTAAAGCTCTTACAATCATTCTTTGCTTCTAACCATGTAGCCAATAGTCCAGCTGTAGATGAGATGATGGAAGATTGACCTATTTTCTTGATAATTCTTTGATTGAGACGACTCTTCTTTTGCAAATGTAAAAGTTAACAATGTGATTTTTTTTTAATTTATCAACTCTCTTTCTGATCCAAAAGGGTTTT
>CM075982.1:32547907-32665040 GCA_038087875.1 Malacoraja senta
TTGAAATGAGCATGTCAGACCTTGGAACGAGCTAATCAGGGGTACAGATTAGATGTTTTGGTGACTGAACTTCGGTCTTTAAATTTATCCACTCCTCCTTATTTGCTCCCCTCCCCTCCCTCCTTTTTGCACCCCCCACCTTCTTCCTGTTCCCTTCTTCTCACCGCCCATTCTTTTCTTCCCATCCAACTATATGAAGAAAGTCATTATACCCTTTAAAGTCATTAAAGGGTGTAAAAATGATTCACAGGGACCTAGGGTGTGCAGCGGGTAGAGCCGCTGCCTCATAGCGCCAGCATGCCGGTTCAATCCTTAACCTCGGGTGCTGTCTGTGTGGAGTTTGCATGTTCTCCCTGTGACAGTATGGGTTTCCCTCCGAGTGCACTAGGTTTCCCCCACATCCCAAAGATATGTGGGTTTGTGTTTTGGGTGCTGGTAAATTGCCCCTAGTGTGTAGGTGACTGGTAGAGTCTGGGGGGGGGGGGGGGGGGGGGTTGAGAGAGAGAATGAAATTGGTTAGTTAATGATAGATTAATGTAGGATTAGTTGATGGTCAGTGTGGCCAAAGAGCCAGTTCTCCATGCTGTTTCTCAACGATCCTATGATGTTACCAGGACTGGAGAGCTTGAGGTTATAAGGAGACAGACTGGAATAGGCTGGGAAGTTTTTTCTCGGTTGTAGGAAGCTGAGGCATGACCTTATTGAGCTTGAGGGGCGTAGGTAAGATGGATGGTCACAGACTTTTGCCAGGGTATGGTAGTCTAAAGCTTGAGGGTGTAGATTTAAGGTGAGAGGGAAAAGATTGAAAAGGAGTTGAGAGCATGTTTTTCTCAAGAGGATGGTGAGTATGGAATGAGCTGTCAGAGGGAGCTGTCCAGACAGGTACAATTTGACAGGCACATGAACAGGAAAGGATTAACAGGAAATATATGCCAAGCTGTGATATCTAAGTTGAGGGGGGAAAGATAGGAACCTGAAGGGCAGCTTTTTATACACCAGCGGCGATAGGTACTGTATATGGAACGGCTGCCAGAGGAGGTAGTTGAGGCAGGTACATTAACAATGTTTAAGAAACATTTGGACAGATATATGGATATGAATGGTTTGGAGGGGTATGGACCAAACGCAGGCAGGTGGGACTCGTTTAGATGGGGCAGTTTGGTTGGCATGGACGTTGGCCAAAGCTCTGGTTTCTGTGTTGTATGACTCTCTCTCACCATCCCATTCTGCCTGTCCACTGCTTCTTCATTCTTACCCTGCTCCTTCTCCTCACACTTCTGGTCTTGTGCAGCGTGGAAACAGGATTTGCCTATCATATTCATGCCAACCCCTGGGTATCCACCCTTCTTTGTGCTATTTCAACCTCTTTCCCCTTCCCTCCCCTTCTCCTAACACCTCTTCACTCTCCTCATATCCTGACCTCCTGATCACTTATTTATATCTCTTCCCCCCCCCCCCCCCCATGGTTTAAAAAAATTCTGCTCTTCTGCTCCCCCGCCCCATTACAAATAAAATCCCCTTCAGTCACATCTGTGGAAAAAGAAATTGAATAAAAGAATCTCGTTCCACTTGTTTTTATTCTGTCTGAAAAAATCACTGAGCTGCAACATTAATATCAGCAGGGATTCCTTGCTCCTGGCGTTAAATTGCTGTCATAATCACTCAATTATTTCCTCCTTGTACGGTTTAAAATGAATATCCATCACTTCCAGTATTTTCGTTTTACATTCATTAGGTTGACTGTTAAGGAAAATCTGTTATAGTCAGTGGCGCAGAAATTGATTAATGGGTCCATATAATTTGTCAGCTGTTCAATGAATAAGTTTGTTTTTTCTCCCCTTTTTCTCAGAGGGCAGAAGTGGTTCAGAGAGAAGCAGAGTCCTTACGCGAGCAGCTTTCCTCAGCTAACAAATCCCTTCAGCTGGCCACGCAGATTCAGAAAGCTCCTGATGTGGTAAGCCATTAAAGAATATGATTGAAATGAGGGATTGACTGATAATCACGTTTTTCACTGTAAACTGTCATAGATGTTCCAATTCACTTTGTTTAGTTTAGAGATACAGTGTGGAAACAGGCCCTTTGGCCCACTGAGTCCACACCAACCAGCGATCCCCAGACATTAACACTATCCTACACACACGGGGGGGCAATTTTACAGTTATACCAAGCCAATTAACCTGCAAACCTGTACGTCTTTGGAGTGTGGGAGGAAACCAAAGATCTTGGAGAAAACCCACGCATGTCATACAAACCCCTTACAGACAAGCAGGATTGAACCTGGGTCTCTGGTGCTGTAAGGCAGCAACTCTAATACTGCACCACCATGCGCAGAATTGCTATTAATTCTGCCGATAAATGCCCAGGTTTTAATGACAAGCAAACTTGGATGTTGGGGTGGGGTCGTTCCTTTAGAGGTGGTGCATGCACGGTTGGCATCTTCCATAGGTTCTAGACTTCATGTGCTATAGAGCGGAATGTGATAGTATGTGTGTTTAATCACCTCACGCCACAAGCTCCATCGGGCATCTTCAGTCACAAGTCACGCTCGACTTGCTTGGTACAATTTCTTTACCAAAAATAAACGAATTCAATTATTTACAATAATAATATTTACAAAACAAACAATACAAAGTTACCAAATATTCTTAATACTAAATATTAACAGACTATATTACAATCCTAGTCTAGGGTACAATCAACCTCCCGCTGTGCCCACCAGAACCAGAACTCCTCCATCGGTTCCCTCCTTTTCGAGGGACATTCGGGCACGGACGTAACCCCAGAAAAGGGGCAGGCAGTCAGCTCGGGAGGAGCCCTCTTCCGCCCGGCGCCCTGACCCACGAATGGCCAGCTTGGCCTTTCTTTGTGGGCATTGGTCAGGGAAACACACAGGAAGATTGCAGAAGGCTGCAAGAATTTCAAAATCCGATGAAACATTATCCCAATGAAAACCGAAAAAATAATGGCACAAAGTGGAATTCCTGAAATGTGCGAACAGGCAAGGAAGCAGTCATGGGCAGTGAGGTGGGGCAAGTGGAATAAGTTGCAGTGGAAAGTATTTAGAGGCAGGTTTATAAAAGAGCTCAGGAGAATTGCAATATTCACCTGAAGGATTTAACCATCCTACAGTTGAGTGCTTTTAATTTTTCTTTAAATGTGCATGTAGATTTGGAGAAACATATTAGGTTGTAATATTTCTGGAGGGTGCTCACAAAACCTTGCAGCAAGCTGACCCCAAGCCAACAAGAATGCAGCCCCTATTGGCAATGAGTAACAAGGCAGCTTTTGTCAGCAGCTTCACAATGCACAATGCATGAACACTTATGGAGTAGCAGCCACGTTATGAATGAGTTCAATGTCGTGCTTGAAAGAGACAAATGTGAGAAAGATAGTCGACGATGAAGGTAAGTCTCACGCAGTGAGCCAGAGTATAGACAGTAAAGTCAGCAAATGTACTTGTGGGTAAAACCACACTAGAGCAGTGGGGAGGTTGGAGAAGGAACTCAGTGATGCAGGATCACTTGTACTCCTGAGGGGCAAGAGCCCTTGTTGCCAAAAAAAATCCTGGGTGACTGAAGATGGGATCAAAGTAATGCAGACAAAAAGGCAAAACCAGTCCAGATCCTGAAGACTGGCAGTGAAACAAAGAACTGCAAAAGGGAATTACTCGGAACTGCAGAAAAGGAGAATAAAAAACTCAGGGTTAATATAGTTTAGTTTAGAGATACATCGCGGAAACAGGCCCTTTGGCGCACCTGCTCCGCACCGAGCAGCGATCCCCACACATTAACACTATGCTGCACACACTAGGGATAATTTACACATACACACAAGCCAATTAAAGAACAAACCTGTACGTCTTTGGTGTGTGGGAGGAAACCGAAGATCTCGGAGAAAACCCTATGCAGTCATGGGGAGAACGTACAAACTCCGTACAGACTGCCCCTGTAATCGGGACCGAAGCCGGGTCTCCGGTGCTGCAAGCGCTGTAAGGCAGCAACTCTACCGCTGCACCACCGTGCCGTCCAGAAATTTAATTTCTTGATTTCTTTTTTTTGAGTTTTATTTTCTTAAAACTGAAACTAAGGAAATAGGCAACATAGTGAATTATGGTTTTAAGCCAGTGTTTATTGTAAAGGCCATCCTGAGAAAACTAATATTGTAGCAAACAGAGATTCAGCAGAACTAACTTTAGCAAAATGTCAGATATAGAAAGTAATGGGTCAGAAAATCACCAGGTCCCACAAACTGAAACAAAAGGTGGGTGAGGATTCCGTACATGTTTCACTATAACTTAATAAATAAAACCAGAACCAGGATGCTGGAAACTCTCATCATTAATGGAAAGGGAAAGGGTTTACATTTCAGTTTTAAGACCTGTGGATCTGAAACATTAACTGTGTTTCTCTTTTTATAGACACTACCTGAGCTGCTGAGTGTAGCAATATCTAGTTTCAAGTTAAATTTCTGCCATCGGCAGTTTTTTATGTGTGCAAAGTTCTCTAAGGTTATGAACTGTTTCTTTTAATTGGAAAATCAATACTGTAACTTTGACATTTTAAGGTGGGAGTGGGGGGTGGGGGGGGGAATCAGGAATTATGGACCAAATACCCAAACAACATGCTTTTTAGTGAACAACCACGGATTAATTTTGCTTGTTGCGAGAAATCAGAGGGTGGCAAGGATTAGCTGTTTCTCAAACTTAGTTTGATATCTATGGATAACTTGGATTTTTGTGGGACATGATATTTAGCAGAAGCAGATAAAATAGAAAAAGACCCACAAGTAAAGGACTGAGTGAGGACCATAACGAGCAATGATCTTACCTCTGAAGAACAGGTTTAACGAGGATGGTGGACAAAAAATGCTGGAGTAACTCAGCGGAACTCATCTCCCGCTGCCTGTCCCGCTGACTTACTCCAGCATTTTGTGTCTACCTTCGATTTAAACCTGCATCTGCCGTTCTTTCCTGCACATTTTAACGAGGATGGGGGTGGAAATAAATAAAACTAGTGAGAAAAGATGCTTTTGGGAATGGTTTACAGCGCACTCATAGCAAGGAGAGAATTCATCAAGAAATTAACTATTTTGGATTTCTTTCTCTTAAGAAGTGACCTTATAGACGACTGAAAGATTTTGTTAAAATGGACACTGAAAAAATGTTTCTACATTTAGGGAAAGCAATGTGAAGGAAGGCCATTGAGATGAAATAGTCATTGAAAATCAGAAGAAATGTATTTACTCAGAGAGGGGAGTAGTTGAATCTCTCCACCACAGGGAATGAGTGTGGCCAGTAGTACAGGTTCATAAATTCATGTGATAGGAGCAAAATTAGGCCATTCAGCCCATCAAGATTACTCTGCCATTCAATCATGGCTGATCTATCTTCCTCTCTAACCCCATTCTCCTGCCTTCTCCTCACAACCCCTGACACCCGTACTAATCAAGAATCTATATCCCTGCCTTAAAAATATCCATTCACGGCCTCCACTGCCTTCTGTGGCATTGAATTCCACAGATTCATCACACTGTGACTAAAGAACTTCCTCTACATCTCCTTCCTAAAGGAAACTCCTTTAATTCTGAAGCTATGACCTCTGGTCCTAGACTCTCCCACTAGTGGAAACATTCTCTACACATCCACTCTATCCAGGCCTTTAAAGGGAGACTGGAAAAGCATATGGAGAGAAGCGGTAGCACAGTGGCGCAGCGGTAGAGTCGCTGTCTTACAGCGCCAGAGACCCGGGTTCCATCCTGACTACGGGTGTAGGATTTGTACATTCTGCTTGTGACTGCGTGGGTTTTCTCCCACACCAAAGACGTACGGGTCTGTAGGTTAATTAACTTGTATAAATTATAAATTGTCCCTAGTGTGTAGGATAGTGGTAGTGTACGGGGTGAACCTTAGGGGTAACGTTTTTAGACAAAGGGTGGAGGGTGTATGGAATGAGCTGCCTGAGGAGGCAGATGAGGCAGGTACTATCGCAACTTTTAAGCTGCATTTAGATAGGTCCAGGGATTGGATATGTCAAGTCAAGTCAACTTTATTTGTCACATACACATACACGATGTACAGTGAAATGAAAGTGGCAATGCTTTCATTTGTGAAATTGTATAGTGAAATCAAAGTGACAATCATTGAAGGATATGAGCCAAATACAGGCAGATAGAACTAGTCTTGATGGGACATGTTGACTGGTGTGGACAAGTTGGGCTGAAGGGCCTGTTTCTGTGCTGTCTAATTCCATAACTCAATAATTCTTGTCCTATCATAGCTTGTTTGGCTGCTGCAATGTCTGGATGATATGTCTAAGCCTTTCTCTCCAAAATGATGTGAATTGTTTTATGCTTCCCACTGTTATCAACTTTTCATTTCCCTCAATTGCTCATACATAATGTTTCCCACAATGACGACACACAAACTATTTCTTCATACCTCAGCAAGTCCTTTATTGTCTATATGGGTTTTCCTGGCCTTGACTCAGAGTAAACACCATGGCTTAATTTCTCTTTTTATATGGTTCACAAAATCTTTTACTGTTTTTATGCGTTAACTCTCATATTCTATCTTCAACCACTTCATCATTTTTTTGGTCTTCTATTGCTAATGATTAGGCTGGTCCAGGAGATTAAAATGCCTGGGATCCACAGTCACTTGGTTATTTGGATTCTAAACTGGGTTACTGATAAAAGGCAGGATTGTGACAAAAGGGGGCTATTCTGGTTAGATGTCTGTGACTAGTGGAGTTCCACATCGATCTCTGCTGGGATCTTTGTGTTTGAGATATATAAATGGGTTGCATGTGAATGTAGATGGGTCGGTTAATAATTTTGTAGATGACACCAGAATTTGTGAGGTTGCGGACAGAAGGAAGGTTGTCAAAGTATACAGCGGGATATAGATCAGCCACAGATGTGGGCAGAGTAATGGCAGACGAGTGCCAGGTGTTGCACTTTGGCAAGTCGAATGTAAGGAGAAAGTATACAGTTAATGCCAAGACTCTTAGCAGTATTGATGAACAGAAAGATCTTGCGGTCCAAGTCCACAGCTCCCTAATAGTGGCAACATAAGTAGATGTTAAAACAAGGAACTGCAGCTGCTGGTTTACAAAAAAGGCACAAAGTGCTGGAGTAACGCATCTCTGGAGCGGGGCCCTTCTTCATGTAGATGGAGAGATAAAGAAGGTGTATGGTCTGCTTGGCGTCATTGATCAGTACGATGATTTTAAGAGTCAGGATGTCATGATGCAGCTCTAGAGGACTCTTTAGGACAGGCCACATTTGGAGTATTGTGTATGGTTCTGGTCGAACAGAAGGGTGTGAAGGCTTTGAAGAGGGTGCAGGATGCTGCCTAGATTCGAGGGTGTGAGCTATAAGGACAGATTGGATGCATTTGGATTGTTTTCTCTGCAGTGTCAGAAGTTGAGGGGAGACTGAAAGGAGTTTATGCAATAATGAGGCATTGCTATGGGTAGGTAGTCAGAACCTTAACGCCCCTGTCCCACTTAGGAAACCTGAACGGAAACCTCTGGTGAACTTGCGCCCCACCCAAGGTTTCCGTGAGGTTCCCGGAGGTTCCCGAAGGTTTTGGTTACTCTCCCTAATGGTCGAAAGTGGTTTCCGCGTAGTCGAGGCTTCTTCTATGTTCCTGCGATTATTTCAACAAAATCAAAACCGGCCTCGACTAAAAATAGATTGCCGTTTGGTCGAAGCCAGTGGAGTGGAGTTGCTGTTTACTTACAGGCAGTCGAAGGCCATCTCCTTCACTGACTGGCCATTTTGATTGGCTCATTGGAGTTTTCAGCAAAGATCCTATAGGATCTTTGGTTTTCAGGACCTAGAAGATCCGCCGGAAGGTAAAATGCCCGCTAACTTTATTAAAGTTCTTAAAACTGTCTCCACTCCTTCTCCCCCCTTCCCTCTCCCCTTCTCCCCCCTTCTCTCCCCCCTTCTCTCTCCCCTTTTCTCTCCCCCCTTCTCTCCCCCCTTCTCTCCCTCCTTCTCTCCCCCCTTCTCTCCCCCCTTCTCTCCTCTCCTCCCGCGCTCTCTAAAGGACTTACCGTGCTCTGTGGCAGCCGTTTACCTTCCTCTTCATCACGCAGACAGCGCTCCTCCGCTGTCCCTGTCCCCCACCTTCGCGATGTGTTTCTGTGTGTGTGTGCGGTCGGTAGCAAAGATCCTGTAGGATCTTTGGTCAGTAGATGCAGCTCACGCTTCGGTGGAGGTTTTCCAGGCGAGTGACCAAAACCTCTGGCGACTCATGGAAACCTTGGGTGGGACACAAGGTCACCAGAGGTTTCCGTTCAGGTTTCCTAAGTGGGACAGGGGCATTACTCAGGAAAAGGCCGGGGAACAAATTGTAGATGAATTAACCACACATACATTTTGGGGAAAATGTTGGAATCAAAAGTCGAGAGTATTTTATTGTCATATGTTCCGAAGCTGCTCCTGAATTTGAACCTGGGCATTATGGGCCTGTCCTACTTAGGCGATTTTTTCGGCAACTGCCGGCGACTGTCATAGTTGTAGCAGGTCGCCGAAAAAACGGCAACTGGACCTCCCCTACGACAATGTCTACAACAACCTACCACCTAGTCGACATCAAGCTACGGCAAGCTACCGGCAACCGGCGACCCATTAGGATGTCCACCTACGACAACCTACGCTAACCGGGACAACTGAAGACAATTCAGTCGCCGGTACCTGTCGCCAGTTGACGTAGGTTGACGTAGGTAGTCGCCAATGGAATTCACCGAAGTCAGCACCGGCGATAACCTACGTCATCCTGGCGACAACCTACGACATGCCAACTGTCGCCGAAAAGTTGTGAACATTTCAAAATCTAGCGACGACCAGAAAAACGCTACGATTCTTTGGGCGACTGAGGAGGCTACTCACGACCATACAGGCGACACCCCGGCAACCATGTGGCGACAGCCTATTCTCCTGTAGTCGCCTAAAATATCGCCTAAGTAGGACAGGGGCATTACAGTTTTCAGACTCCTATACCTTCTTCCTGATAGCAGGAGTGAAATATGCGTGTGGAAGGGTGGCATGAGTCTCTGATGATGCGGGCTGCCTTCTTGAGGCAATGACCGATAGATCCCTTTGATGGTGGGGAGGTCAGTACCCATGGACTGGCCAGTGTTCACCACATTTTGTAATCTCTGTCAGTCCTTGGTGTTCGAGTTGCCGACGTACCGTTGATAAATACTCTCTTGAACTTCTACAGATGTATGAATAGGTGAGGTACAGGGTGCTTAAACATCTGTGTTATTGGGCAAAGAATTATAAAAAGAAATGTGTTTTTTTTTTAGGATGTTGAGAACTTAATGGAATCACTCAAAGCTCAGGAAAAGGGTTCTGACATTGAGAATTAGGCTGAGGAAAATGTCCTTTGTTTACTGTAGGGAGTTATATATCTTTGGAATCCCCAGTCCTGGAGTGTTGGTGGATTCTCAGTCTGAGTCTGCACTGTGGCGCAGTGGTTGAGTTACTGCCTTACAGCGCCAGAGACCCGGGTTCGATCCTGACTACTGGTGCTGTTTGTACAGAGTTTGCATGTTCTCCCTGTGACCGCGTGGGTTTTCTCTGCTCCGTTTTCGTCCCACATTCCAAAGACGTGTAGGTTTGTAGGTTAATTGGCTTCTGTAAATTGACCCAGTGTGAATGAATGAATAATACTTTATTGTCAAATGATAGCCATAGAACTTGTGGATGGGTGATCACTGGTCGGCACGGACATGGTGGGCTGAAGGGCCTGTTTCCATGCTGTGCCACTAAACTAAACTAAGATCAACAGATTGTTTAAGAAGGAACTGCAGATGCTGGAAAATCGAAGGTAGACAAAAGCACTGGAGAAACTCAGCGGGTGAGGCAGCATCTATAGAGTTTATAGATAAACTCCATAGTTGCTGCCTCACCCGCTGAGTTTCTCCAGCGCTTTTGTCTACCTTAGATTTTCCAGCATCTGCAGTTCCTTCTTAAACATTTTGTCACAGCAGCCTGAAGAAGGGTTTTGGCCCGAAACGTGGCCTATTTCCTTCGCTCCATAGATGCTGCCTCACCCACTGAGTTTCTCCAGCACTTTTGTCTACCTAAGATCAACAGATTGTTGGACACTGTGAGAATTGGGCTGGAAGCTGAACGAGGAACAATATCATACTAACCGACAGAACGAGCTGAAGGGACCAAGCACTTGCTTCTATTTCTTAGATACATTCCAAGGGATTCCATCTGTTCAGCATTCCTCCTATTGTTGGTGAATGAACTGGAAGTGCATTATTTTGCCAGATTTTGTGTGAACACAAAGGAATATTAATACATGAAATTTGTATTCTGGATGTCTAGGAACAAGCTATTGAAGTGTTAACACGATCAAGTCTGGAGGTTGAATTAGCTGCGAAAGACCGTGAAATTATGCAGTTGGTTGAGGATGTGCAGAGATTGCAGGCAAATCTGACAAAACTCCATGAGACCTCAGCAAATCAGGTCTCCCAACTTGAGCAGCAACTTACTGCAAAGAACAGCACGCTCAAGGTAAGAGGATGCGGAGAGAGTTTGTTGGCTTGAAATGATGAACAGTTTTGTGGCAGATTTTATACAGAGGGTGGTGAGTGCCTGGAACCCGCTGCTGGAGGTGGTGGTTCAAGCACGTATGCTGGTGGCATTTATAAAATGTTTGGAGAGGCGTATGGATATGGAGGGATATGGGTTATGTGCAGGTAGATAAGTGATGGCGGCATCATGTTCGGCATAGATATTATGGGCCGTAGGGCCTGTTCCTGAGATGTATGCTTGCTATATTATTATACTTCTCTAAGCTGTCTATTTTTGTATATTTTTGAAGCAACTTGAGGAAAAGCTAAAAGATCAGTCTGACTATGAAGAGGTTAAGAAGGAGTTGAGGTGAGTGCTGATTTATGAAATAGTTTCTGCCCTCGATACATCTTGCGATCAAGTGTTATTGACATGACAGTTTATTTCCGCTTGCTCTTATTCAAGTGTTATAACTCCAAAAGTTGTAAGACGGAGGTCCCACCTCCACGTTTCTTCCTGCGATTTCCCATAAATGGTTTACGAGGTGCTTAAGTAGTTGTCCTTAATTGCTGATGTCATTAGTGGTGAGTTAGGAAATGTTATCCATCTAAATTTAATTTTGAGTTACGCTTACGCGATTCAAAAGTCAAGAATCAAGAGAGTGTTATTGTCATATGTCCCAGACAGTACAATGAAGTCCTTACTTGCAGCAGCACAACAGAATATGTAAACATAGTACTTTGCATAATGGCACCAATAATGTCGGCGCTCGCATATGTGTAACATATGTAAAAGAAATTTCATGGTGCGGTTGCATATGTGACGAATAAAACACTATTGACTATTGGCTACTCTGTAAACCAAATAATAAATGAGAAAAAAAGATCAGTGCGCACGTGTGCATGTATGTATGTATGCATATATATATACATATACATATATACACACGCACACACACATTTTTTTACGAGGGCACTGAAAAGGCTTATCAGAATGCTATCTAGATTAGAGGGTCCTAGTTGCAAGGATGGGTTGGACGTGGATTGTTTTCTCTGGTACGGTGGAGACCACTATAAGTTGGGAGAGGGTAACGGGCTGCTAAGCGTTGATGGTTGAGCCAGATACGATAGTTGCATTTAAACGTTGTTTAGATAGGTATGTAGCTAAGCAGGGAATGGATGGATGAGGATCATGTGCACATTCCACAGGAGATTAGTTTAACTGCACATTATATTCAGCACAGACATTGTGGGCCGAAGAGCCTCTTCCTGTGCTAAACTGTTTGACGTTGAACGCATGCCTTAAGGACGCTCATACAAAGTCCGTTACATCGGGATGCCTCTGTGATAATTCAGTTAGTTTTATTAATCAGACTGTCTGGGTATAAACAAATTAAATTGTGAACTAAGCAGATGTTCCTTCAATTTCTACATTCATTCATGTGATGACAGCTAATGCTGTTGCTTGCTGCATCAAGAAGATGGCCAAAACATGTTTGCAAAAAGTTGTTGAAGTAAGCAGTTAAAATGTCATATACACTGTGAAAATCATTGCTGTTTTTTTCTCTTTGTTCCCAGAATAGAAAAATCCTAAACTTGGTGTTTTACACCTATAAATCTTTGCAGTGAAGAGCAACTTACATTTTCAAAGCATTTTCTGTAGCATAACATCCTAACATTTGTAGTGATTGTACTTCCCTTTTAAATTCACTGCTAGTTCTGAAATGAAGGCATTGAGGATGTTCTGATTACATGGAAAGAACCATTTAATTTTCTGCAAGTAATTAGTTCCAGATTGGTGAGTGCTGAGCTGATTTGAGGTCCTGATCTTCAAACAGTCTTTTCCTCCGACAGCCAAAGGCAGTGCTGACATACTGCTGGTGGTGTGCATTTCATCATTGGTATTGGCTTTGCTGTAAAGTGATCCATGTTGTCCAAGATGGGGCCTTTATTGTTCAAGACTATACACAGTGAGTTATACCATGGGGCCGGGCAAAATGGCAGAGGGCAACTAGGCTGCAGAGAGATGTCCTTTATTGGTGAAATGGGCTGAAATATGGTAGATGGTGTTTAATCCTGACAGACGTGAGGTGGTACATTTTGGGAATTATTCTTGAGTACATTAGTCTTGAGGCTCATGTATACACCATGAATGGTAGGGTCTTAAGGCGTGTTGAAGAAGGGGGGGACCTTAGAGTGAAAGCCCATAGATCCTTGAGGACCTGAGCAAGTGTGAGGTGTTACACTTTTGGAGGTTGACTCTAAGCGGAAAGTATCCAGTTAATGGTAAAACCCTTAACAGCATTGATATGTAGAGGGAGTCCAGGTTCATATCTCTCACTGAAGCTGGTTGCACAAGTAGATAGGGCGGTGAAGAAGGCGTACCCGTTGGCTTGCCTTCATGGTTCGGGGCATTGAATATAAACAGGAAGTCATGATGCAGCTCTATAAGACTTTGGTTAGATCGCATTTAGAGCATTGCATGCAGTTCTGGTCACACCATTACAGGAATGTCGTGGAGGCTTTGGAGAGGGTGCAATGTTTGCATGTGGACGGAGAACTATTGTCTTGCTGCAGTTTGCTAATTCAATGATGATATTCAGCAATAAATCAGCCCCTTTTTCCGTTATTTCCAGTATCTTGAAGTCCATGGAATTTGTCCCATCAGAAGGATCTGGAGCACAGGTAGGTTCTTTTCTAATACTTGTCTGTACTTGATTTCCCAGTTCAATGTGAGGAATTTCAGAAGACTGTTTGTCAATGGCATTCATCTCAGTAAAGGTGTAGGCTGGGCTGAGAACGTCTGCACACAGAGAACAGCAGAAATGTCAGTCCTGGATATAAACCGTTAAAGGTATTAATGAAGTCTTTCACTGTGAAATTTTAACAAGCTGGACTTCTTTACTTTACTAATACCCACATCCGTGCCCAGTCAATCTCGCAGTGCTGTGAAAGAAATTGTTTCAAAATTCAGCCCTGGTTAATTGTGCCAAGTACTCATGGCAATATTAGAACTCAATGTGAAGAATTTCAGACCCACTGCAGGTGACAGTTTTCATTAAAGTATATCTATGTGTAACAGGTTGATTTGCAAATATTTTATACAGTAAAAAAAGGACACAGAGTGCTGGAGTAATTCAGCAGGTTAGTCAGCATCGCTGGAGAACATGGATAGGTGACTTTGGGTTGGGACCCTTCTTCAGTCTGATTGTGGTGGGGGAGAGGAGGATAAAGCCTGGCAAGTGATAGGTGGATACAGGTGAAGGTGTGTTTTGATAGGCAGATGGTTAGACAAAAGCCCGAGATGATCAGACTAAAAATGTGAGCTAGGAATAGAAGAGTTGTGAATTGTGAAGCCGGAGGAAGGAATGCAGTTGAAAATGGGTGCAAATCCAGGTGAGGCACAGGGAACAGAGCGGAGGGGGGAACGTAAGGGGAGAAAGGAGGGATGATGTTTGTTTGTAGGTTAGTTACTTAAAATTGAAGAATTCATTGTTCATATCATTGCGTTGTAAGTAGGGTTGCCAACTTTCTCACTCCCAAATAAGAGACAAAAGGTCAAAATATGGGACAAATTCCCGACAGCAATTCGTTGACCGACTCGGCCGTGGCTGAGTGAACGATGAGTTGGCCAGAGTGCTGGACTGCACACAAAGCCCAGCCGGCGGGCCAGCTGAGGAGTTTAGGCCCGGGCGCCGGACTTTGCGCGCGACATCGCATGCAAAGTCCGGCAACCCATCCAACTCATGAACCTATGATCGGCCATGAGAAGGAGGGGTGGTGGTGTTGGCGGTAAGCTCCGACCCGACAGTCCCCTCGACCCGAGTAGTAGCAGTCAAATATGGGACAAGGGCGGTCCGTACGAGACAAACCAATTTAGCCCAATATACAGGATGTTCCGGCTAATACGGGGCAGTTGGCAACCCTAGTTGTAAGCTACCTAGGCACAATATGAGGTACTGTTCATCCAGTTTGCGTGTGGCCTTACTCTGGCAATGCAGGAGGCCCAGGACAGAATAGTCAGCATAGCAATCGGAAGGAAAGTTAAAATAATTAGCTACCGGGAGATTCCGCAGGCCTTTGTTTTGTAAATTCCAATGTAGTTTTAGTCTCCATTTGATTCCAGTTACCTATTTCTCTATTGAAATCTAATTTTGCCTCCAAATTTCTGACTATTGTTTGCATCCGTTATTTTAAGAAGTATTCGGTTAATACTATTGGGAATCATTTGTCAACATGTATTATGCTGTAATTCTGTATGATGCAAAAGGCTAAGAAATATGTAATAAATTGGTTTGTTTTTGTACAATTTGAAAGTTTAATCATTTTCGTGTCAGCATGTAATATACATTTTCAGAACATATGGGTATATGGTCATCAATTCATGATACAATTATTTGAAAATATAACCAATGTGACGTTATTGTGGCTGCACATGCCCAATAGATTTATCGTGACTTGCATGCAGTTTGTTTAGTACATCGTTGAAGTATAATAACTTGCTTACCTTAGTGTTATGGAGCGAATTTTTTAAAAATAAAATGAAAATGATGGGAGGGAATTTAAAAACCATACAAGTAATAATTATCATTTTAAAATGTTATTGATAATCTAATTGTTCATGTAACATTATTTTACAAGGTAATTTTTACCTATTGATTTCCTGAATGCAAGAAGATGAAAGTTTAAAAAAACTTTTTATTGAAATTTTCGTGATTGGTGGTCACTGGTGCGTCACACAGTCATCCAGCATGGAAACAGGCCCTTTGGCCCGAATTGCCCACTCCGACCAACATGTCCGCCTAAACCTACCTTATGCGAAGGAATGGGTGACGTTTTGGGTCGAGACCTTCGATTTCAACCAGCATCTGCAGTTCTTTCTTAAACCCTACCTGATCTCCCGGTTGCTAAACACTTTTATTCCCCTTCCCATTCCCACACTGAACTTTCGGTCCTGGACCTCCTCCATTGTCAGAGTGAGGCCCAGCACAAATTGGAGGAACAGCATATTTTGCTTGGGCAGCTTGCACCCCAGCGGTATGAATATTGACTTCTCTAACTTCAAATAACCCTTGACTTCCTCTCACCCAGTTCTCTGGCCAGTCTGACTGTCCCCCTGATTACATTTTATCTTTGTTTGTTTAGTTGTCACCTTGTCCTAGCTAACAATGGTCTATTCTACATTCTCCTTGAACTTTATCTCTTTTGATCTCTTACTTCCTTTTCTCTGTGACTCTCCCCTCCCCTCCCCCTCCGATGCTCAGTCTGAAGAAGGGTCTCAACCCAAAACGTCACCCATTCCTTCTATACAGAGATGCTGCCTGTCCCACTGAGTTACACCAGCAGTTTGTATCTATCTCCCATCTACACTAGTCCCACCTGCCCATATTTGGTGCATATACTCCCTAAACATTTCCTATCCATGTACCTATCAAATGTCTTTTAAATGTTGTTATAGTACGTGTCTCAACTACCCCCTCTGGCTGCTTGTTCCATATCCATATCATTCCACCAAACTCTGTGTGAAAAGGTTGCCCCTCGTGTTCCTCGTAAATCCTTAAACTACATCCTATGGTTCTTGATTCCCCTACTCTGGGCAAATGAGAGTCTGGGTGTTGTCATTGTTTTTAATGGTATCAGTCAGTTAGTCAAATTGTTTAGGCTTCTGCAGCATTTTTTGGGAAAAAAATATTTTTGTGGACAAACTAATTTCTTTAACATGAATAAAATATGATAAGATATAGAGAGTAGTTCATCCGTTGAACTATTTTCTTAAAGAACCTAAAGTAATTAATTGGCAGCAGAACAATGACATATTTATTGTTGTCGCAGCAGTTATTTTGCATTAACACAATAACACAACAAATAGATAGACAATAATAATTAATGCAATAAATTAATAATCAGTAATATTTGGTAATCTGACCATAATAGTGCAGAACTGAAGTCCATAGTCCAAGGAATAAAAAGTCCATAGTAGATCATAGTTCCAGGGGTAGTGTTGAGGTTAATGTGCTGGTTCAAGAGCCTGCTGGTTGCTAGGAACAAGCTATTCTTGAACCTGGAGGTCATGATTCTCAGGCTGCTGTACTTCTCTCCTGATGGTAGTAGTGAGATAAGAGCGTGGTGTTGTCTTTGATGACATTAGCTGCCTGTTTGAGGCTGTATCCCCTGTAGATCACTGCGATGGTGGAGAGGTCACTACCCTTGTTGGACCGAGCTATGTCTACAAATTCTCCAACCTCTTACATTCCTGTGCGTTCTCGTTACCGAACCAGGCCTTAATGCAACCAGTCAATTGGCTCTCTACACCATAACTGATGATAAATCTATCTTGTTTTAATTCACAATCGAAATAATTGCTGCAAAATACATTAAAGTGTCTTCCATCAACAGACATAAAAATGAGCTAATTCAGGTGATGTTAAAGTAAACAAGGGCGTTACAGTCACTCAGCAGGTAGTGATGACGCTTCACAGCATCAGAGATCCAGGTTATATCCTGGCTTCGGAATTGAACTGGGTTTCTGGTTCGATCCTGACCTCTGGTGGTGTCTGAGTGGAGTTTGCACGTTCTCCCTGTGACCGCATGGGTTTCCTCTGGGAGCTCTGGTTTCCTTCCACGTCCCAAAGACGTGTGGGCTTGTAAGTTAATTGGCCTGTGTAAAATTGTCCCTAATGTGCAGGGAGTGGATAAGAAAGTGGGATAACATAGAACTGGTGCGAATGGGTGATCAGTGGTCGCCAAGAGCTGAAGGGCCTGCTTTCATGCTGTCTCTCTAAAACTTAAAATTAAATAACTGAAGTAGTTCTAGTAGGCTGATCAGGCTGGTGATAGGATGGTTCAGTTGCCTGATAACAACAGGGAAGGAACTGTCCCTGAATCTGGAGGTGTGTGTTGTCACACTTCTGTACCACTTGTCTGATGGGAGAGGGGTGATCGCTGGTCGGTGTGGACTCAGTGGGCTGAGGGCCTGTTTCCACGCTGTATCTCTAAACTAAACTCAACTCAAAAGAAAAAGTGCATGAGATACAAAGGAAGCTGGCAAATTTGATCCAAGATTGGCTTCAGTGGCTGAAGCAACGGGTAATGTTTGCCCAGTGTCTTCGTGAAAGGAAGGCCATTGCCTGTGGTGTTCAACCCTTTTTGTAATGTACAGTAATACTTTAGACTTAAAGGTAGGGGCATGATAAAGCTGATGACCACAACTGACCCACATGTTGTAACAATGTGAAGATTAGCTTTCACCTTGAGGTGGACACAGATGGTTTAGTCAAATGATAACTGGCAAATGGATTTAATCCGGGGACAAATTAAGTGATGTATTGGGGATGATGCTACACTGGTTGTCAAGGAGATGTTAATAATTGTGGAGGATACGGGGGACTTTGGAGTGTATGCCGGTAAAATCGTAAAGGTAACAGCAAATTGGTTCAAAAGTTTAGGTTAGATTATTATTGTCACATGTACTGAGGTACAGCGAAAAACTTTTGTTATATGCATACATGATTACAATCAAGCTGTCTACAGTGTAGGAGACAGATATAGGAGAAAGGGAATAATGTTCCTATAGTAAAGTCTGATTAAGGATAGTTCGAGGGTCTCCAATGAGGTAGATGGTAAGTCAGGACCGCTCTCAAGTTGGTGAGAGTACAGTTCAGTTGCTTGGTAAGAATTGGGAAGAAACTTCCTCAATCTGGAGGTGTGCGTTTTCAAATTCTGTACCTCTTGCCTGATGGGAGATGGGAGAAGAAGGAGTGACCGGGGCATGACACTCATCCTTGATTAAGCTGGTGGCCTTGCCGAGGCAGCGTGAAGTGTAGATGGAAAAGATATGTAGGATGCTCCCATTTTCAGGTGGTTCTGCTATAATACGTGTTTTCACAGCGTGGATTTAATATAATGTGAATGATGGAACACTGTATGTATCATGCAGGTCTAATTGGTTAAAAGATCATTTTGAATGGGGAATACAGAACTGCTTGAAAAGTCTCAGAAAAGATCTGTTTCCATTTGACGTTCCCACAATAATCAGACACTAAGACCACGGGCTGTCAGTTTCACTGTGGGAGGTCATTGAACTAGACAAGCAATCGCTTCTATTGACAAAAAAGGACACAAAGTCCTGGAATAACTCAGTAGGTCAGGCAGCATCTCTGGAGAACATGGAGAGATGATATTTTGGGTCGGGACCCTTCTTCAGACTGATTGTGGGGGGGGGGTGAAGAAACCTGGGAGAGAGGAGGGGCAGGACAAAGTGTGCCAGGTGAGAGGGGTGTTGGACAAAGGCCAGCGAATAAAACGGGCGTGAGTCTGAAGGATTGAAGAGGTGTGAATTGTGAAGCCAGAGAAAGGAAAGTGGGTGGATGGTGAGGGGAGAAATAGATTGAAGTGGGAAATAGGGAAGAGGCGAGGGAAGAAAGGGGGTTGTGGGGAGTTGGGGGGGGGGGGGGGTTGTTAGAGGTTAACTAAAATGGAAGAATTCAATATTCTTGCTGTTGAGTTTGTAAGCAACCCAAGCAGAATAGGAGGTGCTGTTCGTCCATTTTGAATGTGTCTGACTCTGGTAATTGACCCAGTCCCAAGGAGGTCAGTATGGGAATGGGAAGGGGAGTTAAAATGGTTAACAAATGGGAAATCCAGCAGACCTTGGACCCTGGGCGGCACGGTGGGGCAGCGGTAGAGTTGCTGCCTTACAGTGAATGCAGCGCTGGAGACCCGGGTTCGATCCCGACTATGGGTGCTGTCTGTACGAAGTTTGTATGTTCTCCCCGTGACCGCATGGGTTTTCTCCGAGATCTTCGGTTTCCTCCCACACTCAAAGACGCACAGGTTTGTAGGTTAATTGGCTTGGTAAATGTAAATATTGGCCCTTGTGTGTGTAGGATGTTGTTAATGTGTAGGGATCGTTGGACGGCACGGACCCGGTGGGCCGAATGGCCTGTTTCCACACTGTATCTCTAAACTAAACTAACCTAAACTTAGTGGACCGAGCACAAGTGTTCGGCGAGAAGTTCGTCGAGTCTACGTTTGGTCTTACAGATGTACAGGAGGCAACACTGGATGCAGTAGATAAAGTTAAAGGGGGTGCAGGTAAACCTCTGTCTCACCTGGAAGGACTGCTGTGGTGCCTGGGATGGAGGTGAGGGAGGAGGTAAAGGGACAGGTGTTACACCTCCTGCGGATGCTGGGGAAAGTACCTGGGGAGGGGAAAGCGCTGCCGCCTGGTTCGCAGGGCATCACCATTCACTCTTCAATCCTTTAATCTCTGGCCTTTGTCCAACTATCTGCCTATGAATGGTGCCCCCGGCCTGCATTCACCTATAGCCTGCCATGCTTGGTCCTGCCCCTCATCTCTCCCAACTTTATTCCCCCTACAATCAGTCTGAAGAAGGGTCCTGACCCGAAACATCACCTAGCAATATTGTCCAGGGATGCTGCCTGACCCACTGAGTTACTCCAGCACTTTGTGTCTTTTATACTCTGTAATACTCTGTTAAACAATGTAACGTGCAGCCTTAAGTGTTGTTAGGCTGCAGCTTCAACAATAAACAGATAGCTATTAATAAGACTTTGTTTTGAAAATCCTTGGAGCAAAAACATTGTTATTGCGAGTTTGAAACTCTCTAGCCCGCAACCAATTTTATCTGGCAATTTTCTATAACACAAGGTTTAGTTTCGGTTAGAGACACAGCGTGGAAATAGGCCCTTCGGCTCTCCGAGTCCACGCCGACCAACGATCACCCACACACTAGTTCTATCCTACACACTATATTTACAGCTCATTGACCTACAAACCTGCACATCTTTGGGATGTGGGATGAAACCGGAGCACCCGGAGAAAACCCACGCGGTCACAGGGAGCACATACAACTCCATACAGACAACACTAGTAGTCAGGATCAAAGCAGGGTCTCTGATGCTGTAAGGCAGCAACTCTACCACTGCGCCACTGTGCCTTTCAAAGTCTTTCAAAACTATTTCTTAGGAACACAACTCTCATGTTATAGCAGAACAACCTGTATGAGCTGAGACACCAACTATAAGAGCAGGAGTTGTTGCTAGAGCTATATATACTGTATAACACAGGTTAGGACAAAGTGTAAGTAGTGGAAGTTGTCCTGTTCACAGGTTGAGCCACAGAGGAAATGTTTAAAGGATACTGGGAAAGTGTGAGGAAAAGTTTGATAGACTTGGTCATATTCTTCAGATCAGCGGAGTTATGAATGGAGACGCAATTGAGTTGTGTAAAAAGTACGAGGGATTTAAGCAGAATTAAAGGAATTTAATCCCATGAAGACCATAAAACATAGGAGCAGAATTAGGCCATTCAGCCCATCGAGTCTACTCCGCCATTCAATCATAGCTGATATATTTTTCCCCCTCAACCCCATTCTCATGCCTTCTCACTGTAATCTTTGACATCTTAACTAATCAAAAAGTTATTAGTCTCCGCTTTAAAAATATCCAATGTCTTGACCTCCAGAGCTGTTTGTGACAATGAATTCCACAGATTTTAGCAACAGATGGCTAAAAAAAAATCCTCTTCCTCTCTATTCTAAAAGTACTTATTTTTATTCTGCGGCTGTGCCCTCTGGTCCTAGACTCTCCCACATGTTCCATGTCCCCTCAATCTAGTCCTTTCATTATCCGGTAGGTTTAAATGAGAATCTCCCCACATCCAGCTAAACTCCAGCGAGTACAAGCCCAGAGCCATCAAATGCTCACCATATGATAACCCGATCATCCCCAGGATCAGAATCTGAATCACAATCACAATCACACTTCATTCGCCAAGTATGTTTTGCAACATACGAGGAATTTCATTGGCCAGGTCAGTCATACAATTAAAAGCCACAGATCACTCAAAAACACATTTAAACATGAACATTCACCACAGTGACTCCTACACATTCCTCACTGTGATGGAAGGCGAAATAAAGTTCAAGTCTCTTCCTTTTGTTCTTCCTTGGGATGATGTTGACTCCCGTAGTCGGCGGCGTTCGGGTCCTCTGCGTCGAGGCGATCAAGCTCCCGCATCGGGGGGATATCAGCTCCCCCGCGTTGGGCGATCAAACCTCGCATCGGGGCTGGTCGAACCTTCCGCGACGTTTGAGCTCCCGACTAGCCTCAACCGAGACTGCGAGCCCTTGATGGTGATTCCACGGTGGTCGCGGTGGGAGCGATCCCAGGCAAGGGATCAGCTCCGATGTTAAGTCCACGCCCCGCGGTGGGGCTCACAACAGTCCGAGGGGGCTTCCATCGATAGAAGGCCGCAGATCCCGGAGAATGTGATCCGAAAATTGATCACATCTCCGGGAAGGTAAGAGCTTGAAAAAAAGTTTCCCCCAATTCCCTCCCCCCTCCCCCCACACAAAACAAACTGAAGAACATTAAAACAAGCTTTTAACGCACTAAAAAATAACAAAAAGAAAGAAAATACGAACAGACTGCCGGCAGGGCAGCCATCTCCCTGGCGCCCCTGGTGGTCATTCTCGTAAACCTCCTCTGGACCCTCTCCAATGCCAGCACATCCCTCCTCAGTTATGGGGCCCAAAACTACTCACAATACTCCAAATGTAGCCTTACCAATGCCTAATAAAGCCTCAGCATTACGTCCTTACTTGGTTACGTGAATGCTAAGATTGCATTTGCCTTCCTTACTACTGACTCAACCTGTAACTAACCGTTTGGGAATCCTGCACCAGTACTCCCAAGTCCCTTTGCACCTCCGATTTCTGAATCCTATCCCTGCAGTTTAGAAATGAGTCTATGCCTTTATTCCTTCTACCTAAATGCATGACCGTACACTTTGCTACGCTGTATTCCATCTGCCACTTATTTGTCCACTCTCCCAACCTGTCCAGAGTCCTACTGCAGAGTCCCTGCTTCCTCAACACTACCTCCCCCTCCACCTATCTTCATATGATCTGCAAGCATGGCCACAAAGCCCTCAATTCCATCATCCAGATCATGAACATATATATATATATATCCCCCCCCCATAAAGTCACCGAGTCATGCACTCATTCAGCTCGACTTTTCCATGCCAACCCAGTTGCCCTATTTACACTTACCCACCATACGCTGTGTGAAAAAGTTGCCCCATAGGTTCCGAATAAATCTTTCCCTGCTCGCCTTAAACCTATGCCCTCTGCTTCTTAATTCCCCAACTCTGGGTAAAAGACTGTGCATTTGTCCCGTCTCTTTGCCTCATGGTTTTGTACTCGTCTATAAGATCTCCCCTCAGTAGGGTACTAGAGGGTATAGATTTAAGATGGGGGTGTGTGAGGGGAATTCATAGGAGATTTGCAAAGCAAGTTTGTTTTGTTGCCAGGGATGGTGGTATTTGCAGATATCGTAACATTTAAGGGGTATTTAGACAGGTAGATGAACAGGCTGGGAATGGGTAGGCAGATGGGATTAGTTTAAACTGGTTGTCAGAGATACTGTGGGCTGAAGAATCCCTGTGCTGTACTGCTCTATGTTCCTGTGTATGAAGTTTCAATGATTCTACTGCATTTGCATCACATTTGTAAAATTGAAAATAGGTGAATCTTTTGATAGCAGGATCACGTTACAAAGTCTCTTACCCACACACAAACCTCTACTCCTCCCCCTTCCTTGCCAGACCTGCTGACAAAATGGTTTGCTAGCAGCTGAAACTCGGCTCGGGGCAAGGTAGATTTTGTGGTAGATTTTGGCATGGTGGAGACAAAAACATTTTGCTAGGTTATGTCTACAATTTGATTACCTTTGGAACTTTAAGGTTCACTTAGGAAGTAGAAGAAAGTGTTCAAGGTTTCCCCCATTGGACTGGTTAACAAGGTGCTGGCGTAACTCAGAGGGACAGGCAGCATCTCCGGAGAGAAGGAATGGATGACATTTCGGTTCGAGACCCTTCTTCAGAGAGCCCAGATTGCTTTTTGGTCCATTGTGTATATTTTTGGAATACCAGGTTGTTGCGATTGTGGGAGTGAGCAGAAATGTTGCTTCAGTGCTGGAGCTGGAAGATTTTGTGACTTTTACTGCAAGTCTGCTGAAGGAGGAGAAATACTTGGTAGTTTCTTTATCCTAAGTGAATGCACATTCAAATTGACTTTTATCGTTTCATCCATTGTGGTTGTTGGTAAACAAGATTTACCGGGCACTCATGAAGTCGGCGTGCCATTGAAGGAGTCTGGAACTGGAAGTGATTGCCTTGGGCTGCATGTCTGCCATTAATTTAAATTCTTAATGAATCCTTGATTAAGCAAATGAGTACTGAAATATCACATGTTTAACATTAAGTCAATCTGACGGCATTACCGTTTCTTTCACAGGATACATCCAAAACCCTGGAGGTACTTCTGCTGGAGAAGAACCGCTCATTACAGTCTGAAAATGCAACTCTGCGTATCACCAACAGTGACCTTAGCGGTAGGTCTTTGCGTTTGCAGCTTATGTAGCTGTGCTTGGGGAATGTGAGTACATATCCTGAGATCAAAGTCTGCATTAGTGCATGGCAGCAAGATTAATGTGTATCACACACTCCAAAACCACTAAATTATGCTTGTGTATTTGTACAGACTGGGTAATAGAAAGAACCTTTCTTAGAAACGATGATTTCAGAAAAGTAACAGCTTCTTATCTTGAATGTCATTGATGTATTTGGGTTTATAAGCCTTGTTTTTTTTTTCTTATAGGTTTCTGTCAGAGTGTAAATTCAATAACTAATACAGTATTCAATCACCTGTAATTGATGCCATTTTGTATTTGCTGTAACTATCTCTCTAAGTAGGACTTGATATTTGTTAAGCTAACACACTGCCTAATTGTGCCACTCGTATGAAGTAGATGTTTGCTACGGGCTGCTTAAGTGGTTGTAAGAATTCTCCAGGCTGCCATTTACAAGAAAGGTCCAAACAACAAATGCATGTCATCTGCCATTGGGGGCTAGTCTGGCGTAGTCAAATTTGACCATCCATATCAGGAGAAAAGCCCTTTGAAAACCTGCAATTTGGGGCTAAAAGTTTGCTAATTTTCATGGTTTGACTTTTTCGCTCCCCCATAATGCATTGTGTTTGACCTTTCTTGTAGGGTCAGCTGGGAGAAATGGGAACGACCGACTTGAGAGTCTGCGTCCTTCGACCTCACCAACCTCCCCTCCCTCTAAGTTGCTGCGCAGCGCGAGTGAGCAGGCTTCCAGTGCTAACGGTACGCACCAATTCTCACCAACGGTTTTAGGTCAAGATTTTTTCAGCTCTTCATTGACAAGCTCCCCGATCCCCCTGGCCTCTGCGGGGAAATTTGCACTAAACTCGCTTCTTCAGCGGCAGCTAATGCAGTCCTTCTACTCCAAGGCAATGCAGGATGCGGGAAGCACAACCATGCTTTTTCCAACAGGTCCTTACAGCACAAACTCCATATCGTCCCCAAGCCCCATCCCACCCAGCTCGGACGTGAACGGAATGATCCCTTCGCCCAGCCAGTCAGAGAGCGCCGGCAGCATATCTGAAGGCGAGGATCTGGACACGGCAGAGATTGCGCGGCAAGTAAAAGAGCAGTTGATCAAGCACAATATTGGCCAGCGGATATTTGGACATTATGTACTGGGCTTGTCTCAAGGTTCCGTCAGTGAGATACTGGCCAGACCGAAGCCATGGAATAAGCTGACTGTTCGAGGGAAGGAGCCTTTCCACAAGATGAAGCAGTTCTTGTCCGACGAACAGAACATCCTGGCCTTGCGCAGCATCCAGGGCAGGCAAAGAGGTGGGTGATGCATTTGATCCTCTTCATTCTCAATCCCTTAAAGATACAGTATTCTTATAGTGGTCTTGTCTCACCTCCCACCGCAAGGGAGGGAGTCAATTATTCTTTGGATCGTTGAGGTAATTTGATGTACCTGTGCAAAAACAAAAGAAGGAACATGAATGTGTAAGAAGCAACTGCAGGTGCTGGTTTACACCGATGATAGACACAAAAAGCCAAGTTACTCAGCGGCTCAGGCAGCATCTCAGGAGAAAAGGAATGGGTGACGTTTCGGGTCGAGATCCTTCTTCAGACTAAGAGTCAGGGGACGAGGAAACGAGAGACATAGACGGTGAAATAGAGATATAGAACAAAATGGAACATAATGTTCTTTGTTTAACAATCCCATTTGCCACATGAGGTCCAGAGCTCTCTTAAGTAAGTTCTACTAATACTTCCCCCTCCCCCTTCCCTTACCCCCTTCCTCCACCCTAGTTGTTTAACCAGTTTCACAGTTTACCACAGTGTATCCCTCTTGAGATCATACCTTCCCTAGCCAACAATTGGCCTACTAGGGCACCACCCTCCCTGAGGTTATCTGTTGCTGGCCCTGATTTGTCCTGGTCTTTTCTCGTCTCCAGTTCTACCCCCTACCCCCCCCCCCACCCCACCCTCTACTTTCAGTCTGATGAAAGGCCCCAATCCTTCTTCTCCAGAGATGCTGTCTGGCCCGCAGAGTTACTCCAGCATTTTGTGTCTATCTTTGGTATAAACCAGCATCTGTAGTGCTTTGTTTCTGCCCTCTGTGCCTTAGTTATTCAAGTAGTTGTCTCAATGGTACTTGAATGTTCTGAGAATCTCTGCATCCCTCACCTCCAGACTCTGCATACAAAACAATCTCTCTTCACATCCCCTTTAAACCTCCCAGTGATCACCTTAAACCAATGCCCGCCATTCACAGACAACCCACCATATATATTTTGTCTATCTATCAGATCAGCCCTCAGATTCATCCACTCTGGGGATAACAAATCCAGCCGCTTCTCAAATCTGAAAAGATTTAAGCTGGGCAACTTTCTGGTGAATCTCCTCTGCACCATTTGCAGTGCAATCACATTCTTCCCGCAGCGTGGCACCCAGAATCGCAGACAGCAATGCAGCTGTGACCAAACCAACGTGTTATAAAGTTGCTACATGATGTCCCAGCTCTTATGCCCTACCTTCTTCATCACTATCTCTGCTTCTGCTCACACTGTCAGCAAACTATGTCCCTCTTTTCATCAATACTACCATTTATTGCACACATCATATCATTGTCTGCTGTTCTAAAATGCATTCCCTCTCATTTGTTGGCATTGAATTCTATTTGCCATTGCTCTGCCCAACGTCACAGCAAATCTTTATCCTCCCTCACTGTGTTGTTTATGGGTCCATTACTAAGAGAGATTCAATGGAGAGCTCACTTTATAACTATACCTCTTGAAAGGTTTGTGAATAACCTGGGTTGCCCCTGGAGAACCACATGAATGGTTTCTGCCCTGTTTTGGGTTACTTCAGCAACATCTTGTACAACTCTAACATAACATCTCATCTTCTATACTCACAACCCTCACTTATGAAAAGTCGTCTTCACTACTTTCAGGGATCAGTGTCACTTCGCAGGTGACCCTGCCTCAAACCTTGCGTCACACCATTTGTCATGAGCCTCCAATCTGAGACACAACCCACCACTCTCTCTCACTCTCACTCCTTCCACTAAGTATGTTTTGTCTACAATTGTATAGCTCATGCTGGCTCCTACGGGATCTCAATTCCTGGACCAGCCTAGCATGTGGGACCTTGCCAGAGGCCTTGCTACTGCACTGGTCTCATCAATCCTCTTGGTCACCGCTTCAGAACACAATTAAATTTGTGGGATACAGTTTCCCAAGCACAATGTTGCTGCGACATCACTGTGTCATAAGTCATAATGTCATAAGTGATAGGAGCAGAACTAGGCCATTCGGCCCATCAAGCCTTTCAATCATGGCCGATCTATCTTTCCCTCCTAAACCCATTCTCCTGCCTTTCTCCCCATAACCTCTGACACCCATCGTCAAAGTGACGATTTAGACGAGGGAATTAAATGTGACATCTCCAAGTTTGCAGATGACACAAAGCTGGGTGGCAGAGTGAGCTGCGAGGAGGATGCTATGCGGCAACAGGGTGACTTGGATAGGCTGGGTGAGTGGGCAGATGCATGGCAGATGCAGTATGATGTGGATAAATGTGAAGTTATCCACTTTGATGGCAAGCACAAGAAGGCACATTATTATCTGAATGGTGTCAGATAAGAAAAAGGGGAGGTGCAACGAGACCTGGGTGTCCTTGTACATCAGTCACTGAAAGTAAGCATGCAGGTACAGCAGGCAGTGAAGAAAGCTAATGGCATATTGGCCTTTATAGCGAGAGGATTTGAGTATGGGTGCAAGGAGGTTCTACTGCAGTTGTACAGGGCCCATGTGACACCGCACCTGGAGTAGTGTGTGCAGTTTTGGTCTCCTAATTTGATGAAAGGACATTCTTGCTATTGAGGGAGTGCAGCGTAGGTTCACCAGGTTAATTACCGAGATGGCGGGACTGACATATGCTGAAAGAATGGATCGACTGGACTTATATTCACTGGAATTAAGAAGGATGAGGGGATATATTTTAGAAACATGTAACATTCTTAAGGAATTGAACAGACTAGACGCAGGAAAAATGTTTGCGATGTTGGAGGAGTCCAGAACCAGGGGTCACAGTTTAAGAATAAGGGGTAGGCCATTTAGGACTGAGATGAGGAAAAACGTTTTCACCCAGAGCGTTGTGAATCTGTGGAATTCTCTGCCACAGAAGGCAGTGGAGGCCAATTGATTGGACGTTTTCAAGAGAGAGATTTAGCTCCTCGGTCTAACGGAATCAAGGGATATGGGGAGAAAGCAGGAACGGGTACTGATTTTGGATGATCAGCCATGAGAGCAAAAAATAAAGTATTCCCAATATGATCAGCCATGATCATATTGGGAATACTTTATTTTTTGCTCTCATACACGATATATACAAATAGCAGCCACCTGCAGCGCTGACAAAGTTACAAAGCACGCCGGCTCCCCCTTTTGTTCCCCCCCCCCAACAGTTTCCCCATGCCGGGTCCCCCTTGTCCTTTGTCCCCCCCTCCCCCTATTGTCCATTCTTCTCCCCCCACCTCCCCACTCATGGCGGCGCTCCCCCCACGCCAGCTCCTCCATTGTTCTTCCGTGGCGGTGCTGGCTCGAAGGGCCGAATGGTCTACTCCTGCACCTATTTTCTATGTTTCGATGAGGTCTAGTTAAGGTTAAATATCATGAGAATTTGATCTTCACTGCAGTTCGGAGTAATTATTTTACTATCGATGGGAAGAGTTAACATTTCAAAATACGATAAAATTGGCAAATGCTTCCTTTTTACTTCGTCAAAGAGCTTCCTTGAGATTTTGAATTGGATCTTTTCAAGGAAACTTATTAGGTGCAGAACTGGCACAAGTAAACGACATTAAATACTGAAACTAAAAGTTTAATTCCTGTATCAAAAAGAATACTGTGTCTTTAAGGAGCCATTGTGTTATTGTAATGGGATAGTTTGAAAGTATTGGAAGCTAAATGCCACCCATTAGTATCATCATGTAAATATGCTGGCAGAGTTCATGTTTTTAGTGGTGGTGGGAGGGTGGGGGGGGGGAGATTTTAGTAAACTGTTCATTTATAGTTATCCATATATTTCTGGTGCCATTGATGCTTGCTCCATTCACCTAAAAACAAATAATGTGCTACTGGAAATGTGAAGTCATAATGATAAATGCTGGAAAAATGAAGTGAGACAGAATCTATAAAAGAGAGACACGAAGTTAATGTTTCAGATCTTTGCAGCAAGAATGAAACAGTTTCTCTCTCTGCATACTTTTACATTTTATGAGTACGTCCAGCATTTTTCATCTCTATAGATCCTTTGCAAATGCTGTGGAACGGTTTCTAGGGTGTGGAACGGTTTCTAGGGTGTGGAACGGTT
This sequence comes from Malacoraja senta, assembly GCA_038087875.1. NCBI lineage: Eukaryota > Metazoa > Chordata > Chondrichthyes > Rajiformes > Rajidae > Malacoraja > Malacoraja senta. Next base: position 32,577,241 of record CM075982.1, read on the forward strand.
TCTAGGGTCTGGAACGGTTTCTAGGGTCTGGACAATCACCGTATTCTGCATTTAGAAAGTGAACTGCGACATGCTAACATTAGTCAAAGAAGAGTGAAGAATGGTTGACCTTTCAGGGTGCAGTTTACTTCAGGGACAGTTAATTAAAATTGCACTGGAAATGGAGGATGAAAGTCTGTTTGAAGTTGTGGTCTGGTACATCATTTATCACATGGGGTACAGTGAAATTCATTTTTGTACACAGTTCAGTACAAGTATCACTATCTTGAAGCACAGATACATCTTAGATAAGCATCACAAATACAGTACATGGATAGCAGTAGTACACTGAGTCAGTATTCATAGTTGCCAGTTTGGCGCCATTTTTAAGTCAGTTGTTGAAAATGCAGGGTTTGGAACTTAAATATTAACATGGTAGCAGTAATTAAAAGCTACAGGACGATTGTATGAACTTTTATTTGCAAACAGCAGCACTTACTAAGGGAGCAGAGCAACTTCATCTCATAAGCCCAAAGTAAGTCCCAGGTTCAGCATTTGATGGGTGAGTGAACCAATCTTCAGCAGTGCAGCTTCGTCAGGGTTCCTGCTTCTGATAGTATTCGGTACGACCCTGCTGGAACAGTGCAAGTTTAGGCCCCAGCCACCATTTTGCTCCCCGCATCCTCGGTGACGTGCTTATTGGTACCTTCTGTCACAAGTCTGTATTGGTCAGCTGCAGAAGTCCCCAGGCTGATAGCTGCCAGGCAGCACAATGCCCTGGCTCTGAATGTGAAGGAATGAATAAAAGAACACACTTTTTGACCGTGATTCCAGCAACCCTGAATCCGCACACATTCCAAGGGGCTGGCTGCTCCTGCACTGTATGACTGACCTCAATGCTTCGAGACAGGGAGAGAAAAATATGAACGCAGTATTGACGTAAACTTCAATTGAGTAGTTAGTTTAGTTTATTGTCACGTGTGCCAAGGTACAGTGAGAAGCTTTTGTTCATAAGTTCATAAGTGATAGGAGCAGAATTAGGCCATCCAGCTCATTAAGTCTACTCTGCCGTTCAATCATGGCTGATCTATCTTTCCCTCTCAACCCCATTCTCCTGCCTTCTCCCCATATCCCCTGACGCCCGTACTAATCAAGAATCTATCTATCTCTGTAGTAAAAATATCAATTGACGGCCTCCACAGCTTTCTGTTGCAATGAATTCCACAGATTCACCACTCTCTGACTAAAGAGGGTTGCGCACGCAGAAGCGGCCAATTTTATGGCAGTTGTTTCTGAGTAATATTTATCTGATGTTAAATTTTCATCTTGCACGAATTAAAATGGGATTGTCAGTCGGTAGAGTACTTTGAGGTTTATTCCCACTCAGTGGCACTCTTTATATAATATCGCATCAGACTTCAATGGGATGAAATTGTAAAAGTAGGTTGCAACGTTGTCACTGCTGTCTATTGTTAATGTTATTAACCACGGCTAAAATTCTAGTTAAGATCTATTCAAAGCATTCTCTTGAACTTGACCTCAGTACAGTAACAGCTTAGCTCTGAGTAATTCCTCCTGTACAAAGTCAAGGCCTAGTGCTGCTGCTCCAGTTTTGGATGCCCTCTTCAATTCACAGATCAGATACTCATCTTTCTCTTGATATCACTGACTCCAAAATAGCCTTGCATGCTCCAATAACGTTATTACCTCCCTTTCTCCAATTTCCAAGCAGATGCTCCTATTGGGGCAAACACTGATGAGATGAGAAAGTAAAGCCTCTCTAGATAAAAATGAAAGATGCTGCTAATTTTGAAAATGTGGAATGAAAGCAACATGACTCACACGTGGACAGAGTGATAAACGTTCACTTCATGTTAAGGAAGAAAATGGTGTAACATTTACTTGAAAGGAGTAAACTTTCAAAGAAAAACACAAGAAAGATAATAGTGAAAAACTGAGTTATGAACAAAATGTCAAACGGAAGTACAAGGTGTATAGCTTGATGCAAAGCAAAAATGATGGAAGCCCTTCATATCCAAAACACCACGCCTGTTGCCACACAAGTCAATGTGGCGCTGCTTGTTCTCTTTCCCCTTTACAGAAACAAAGATGAGAGAATTGTTGAGGATGTGGGCGTACAGTGGTGCAGCCATAGAGTTGCTGCCGTACAGCGAAAGAGATGCAGGTTTGATCCTGACTCCAAGTGCTGTCTGTGCAGAATTTGTACGTTCTTCCCATGCTGGCGTGGGGCTCCGGGGGCTCTGGTTTTCTCTCACATTCCATAGACGTACAGGTTTGTAGGTTAATTGGTTTCTGTAAAAAATGTAAAATTGTCTCTGGTGTGTAGGATAGTGCTAGTGTACATAGCGATGGCTGGTCGACGCGGACTCAGTGGGCCGAAGGGCCTGTTTCCAAGCTGTATCTCTAATGTCTATAACATTTATAAATTTGTGATGGCAGTACAGTAATTCCTCATCAAGCAGGGGTTTGAACATCTCTGCTGTGTAAAGAAGTAGGTTGATGCAGGTATGATGATTCATGATTTCTGCGGAACTTTCCCCTTTTAGAATAAGTGTGTTCGGTATTCCGACTGCACATGCCCAGGTCATAGGTCACTCGTGATGAACATTCTCGGCAACTGTGCTGTTACGTGTGTGCAGGTCTGCGTTTCGTTCGGGGTCGGGGTCGGGTCCGGGTCTCCGGCGCTGCGGGTGCTGTTGAGTTGCTGCTGGGCCGTCCCCGTCCCCACCTGGGTGTCCCGTCCCTGTCCGGGGGCGGCCAGAGATGTCCGGGGTGGTCCTGGGCTGGCAGGGTTGTAGCCGGTGGGGGGGGGGGGGTGGAGGCGCTGGCTCCAGTTTGGCTCTGCTTGTCCCACCGGGTTGGCCGGCAGCCCTGGACTGGCGGAGCGCTGGCGCGGAGTGGTGGCGGCCCCGCATTTGCAACTGGCGCGTAGGCTCTCGCCTTGTCCAATGGCTGTCGGTTGGCTCTATCGGTGCTGGCGGGGGCCGAGCGCCGGTCATCGGCGGGGATTCACATGGGGTGCTGCGGTGGCTCCAGTGGACCAGACGGTCCAGTGGCGGTTCGGCAGTGCTTGCGGCGCCAGGGACCCGGGATCGATCTTGGCTGCGGATGAGGCGCGGGTCTGTGTGCACGCAGCAGCACAGCTGCCAAGAATGTCTCTCCCCCTAGTCTCCCGCTCGCATCTGCCCCCTCTCTCTCGCTGTTACACCCCGCTCTCCCGCTACCTGGCACCCCTGTTCCTCAGATTAAATATATTTTTACACATAAATTATGAATAAAGATAAGAATTTATACACAGTTTATACAGCCAGCGCTTCATTCGCTTTTTCTTTATAGCGAGTGATCTTTGACAAATCCCATGATTTATTGCGTTTTTCGGAATACCGAACTCGCTTATTTTTATAATCAAAAGAATAAATTGAAATGCGTTGATTGATCTAAGGGAAATGTTGAGTCAGAAACATCAGAGAAATTCCACCCATCCATTTTATTGATGGAAATGTGTTTTCTTTACTAGCTATTTGCTACGCCATTGTTGTTGGCACCTTGCCTGTGACCCAGAAGATTATAGTTTAAAGTTCTGTTCCACAGACTTGAAATCTGCACCGATGTTACAGTAGCTGACTGAGAGTGCTGTATATGTAGTTCACCTGTTACCAGGCACGTGTCGTGAGTAATTACTCAGGGTAGGCAGTCAGTCGGCTTAAAAAAAAACTTAAAACGCGCATACGCAGATTGTTCTCCTCTCCGTAAAAATAAAAAATAAAAATAAGTAACAATTCAATTTGCCCAAAGCTTCCAAATCTCCTTAATTCTGAATGACTGAATGGGTGTGGGGTGGAGGGTGACGGCAGGTGGAGAGATGGTGGGAAAACGGGAGCACACCGGGACAAGTTGGATCAGTTGTCATCTTATTGACTGACAGTACTAGTTCAAGGGACCAATTGGGGAGAGTTCCTTTCACAGCGTGTGGGGAGTCTGGCCAGGGGTTAAATTTGCGGGGAGGGCTGGAGTGTTGAGAAGGAGGGGGTCGGGGATTATGCCAGTAACTCACTCACCGCTGCCGTGGCGCTCCGGGCGCGGAGCCACCGCATTGTGGCCGGTGAGGGAAGCAGCTCGGGACTTCAGCGCTCTCTGCCGGCCCGCTCACCTCTGGCAGTGCTCTCCGTCTGAACATCTCTCACCTGCCGCTCGACGGCTTCGCTCGTCAGCCACTTCCCGCAAATCCTTCAATTCCCACAGCCGAGTAACCTCAATTGGTCCCTTAATCGCGCTGTCGGAATTTAAGGATTTGCGGGAAGCGGCTGACATGAGCGAGGCCGGTAAGCGGTTTTCAGATGGAGAGCACTGCCAGAGGTGCACGGGGACCGGCAGACGGGGCTGTCAGGTCCTGGTGGCCGCTCGCAGCCACCTGAGCTAATTCACTCCCGGGCCACAATGCGGTGGCTCCGTGCCCGGAGCGTCGCACGTGGGTTACTGGCATGATCCCCGATCCCCTCCTTCACAACGCTCCTGCCCTCCCCGCAACTTTACCCCGGGCCAGACTCCCCAAACGCTGTGAAAGGAGCTCCCCCCCCAAACCCCGGGAAATACGGTAATTAAAAACATATAGCACCAAGAGATGTACCTACCACATTATTGGTACACAAACTCCATTCTTCTCTCTTTGTTTCCTAAGATACTCTTAAGATAATGACAATCCATATTTGAAAAACCCGCCAAGAAACTTGTGCTGCGCATGCGCAGTAGGCTGCTGTGCATGCGCAGTACTGCAGTCCACACTGCAAAGGCAGAATTTCAGCTGCCTTCAGCTCCCCTTGAAATTGACGGCTTGAAGCAGCGGCGACGGCACGTGGGCTGCACAGACCTTCGCGTGTTGCAAGTACTGCGCATGAAAGGCACGGAGAATTATGCCTACCTAAGAGATCGATCTCTTAGATAGGCATAATTCTCCCATGCCTTTACTATTTATATTTAATAATTACCATTTTATAATTTTTGTCAGAGGTAAGGTAGCAATTTGTGTTCTGAAAGCATGAGTAACAGGCAGGTCACGTGCCCTGATGGCACAAATTGGTTATAACGAGATTTTAATTGGGAAATTGAGAACCACTTAAAAGTTTATTTTGGAATTGGCAAGCAGGAAAAAAGCTGCCTTGGAAAAGAAACAGTCTTAGGGACAAAACAAAAGCTGTTTCCATGCAACCTCCCGCAGTAATCAGGCACCGTTGCCTCTCCCCCATCTCCCTCTCTTTCCCCATCTCTCTCTTTCTCTCTTCCCCCTCTCTCTCTTTCCCCATCTGTAGGAATCTCCAGAAACCAATCAGGTGGATTTTCCATTGCACCATACATCTTAGAAACATAGAAACATAGAAATTAGGTGCAGGAGTAGGCCATTCGGCCCTTCGAGCCTGCACCGCCATTCAATATGATCATGGCTGATCATCCAACTCAGTATCCCGTACCTGCCTTCTCTCCATACCCTCTGATCCCTTTAGCCACAAGGGCCACATCTAGCTCCCTCTTAAATATAGCCAATGAACTGGCCTCGACTACCCTCTGTGGCAGAGAGTTCCAGAGATTCACCACTCTCTGTGTGAAAAAAGTTCTTCTCATCTCGGTTTTAAAGGATTTCCCCCTTATCTTCTGTTGCTGTCCACGATAGTCCTATATAGTTGTGGAAAGTGATGCTTCTTCTTACATATAGTGTACACTACTGTGTCAGTGTGCTAACTCTGTGTGTGTTCCATAAAGATGGTGAAGAAGGGAGAGACACAAGAAGGGAGAGACACAATTGCAGCGGCTGGAATTGTGAGCAAAAAATAAACTGCTGGAGGAGTTCAACAGGTAGAACTCAGTCTGAAGAAAGCTCCTAAACTCTTGTCTTTCCATTTCTTTCCACTAATGCTGCCTGACCCGCTGAGTTCATCCAGCAATTAGTTTCTTGGTGGATAGAGGAAGGCTATCATTGAAGTAGAAAGGGTGCAGTAGAGATTCACCAGGATATTCCCTGGGCTTGCGTGCTTGAGTTGCCTTATTGAGGTGTACAAGATCATGAGGGGCATGGATGAAGGGAATACTCACAGTCCCACTCTCACCGTAGAGGATTGTAAAACCCAGGACCTACCGAGTCCAAGTGGATAAGGCCAATTGACCAAGCAGATAAGATTACAACTTTCAAAAGCAATTTGGACAGGTTAATGGATACAGGAAGTCTTTAGAGAGATATTGGCCAAATACAGGCAAATGCAATGAGCCTAGAATGCCAACTTGTTGGGCATGGACTAGTTGGACTTGTATTTCCTATTTCTGTACTGTATAGCTCTATGGCACTAGGACTCAAAGGCATTTTGTACACTTGCCCTCTTCGGTCAGGGTATTGTATCCAGGCATTTTGATAATCATGTTACAGTTGTACAAGATGTTGGTAAAGAGTAATTTGGGGTACTGTGGACAGTGCTGATCACCCAGTAGGATGTCCTTAAACTGGAAAGGGTGCAAAAACAATGTGCAGGTATATTAACAGGTCTACAAGTCGAGACTGGCCAGCTGGTACCTGTTTCTCCTAAAGTTTAAGGGCCTGAGGGGTGACCTTATAAAGAATTATGAAATCATGAGGGGCATGGATAAGGTGACTAGTTCACAGCATTGTCCCCAGGTAGGGGAGTCTGAAACTACAGGGCATAGATTTGGGGTACTGATTGGGGATGATCAGCCATGATCACATTGAATGACGGTGCAGGCTCGAAGAGCCGAATGGCCTACTCCTGCACCTATTGTTTATTGTCTATTGTCTATTTAAGGTGAGAGGGAAAAGGGTTTTTTTCACACGGAAGGTGGTGTGTATATGGAACAAGCTGCCAGAGGAAGTGGTTGAGTCTGGTACAATTACGATATTTAAAAGACGGGTACATGTATTGGCAATATTTGGAGTGAGATGCAAGCAAGTGGGAATTCAGCAACTGGGTCAGCATGGACGAGATGGGCCAAAGGGCCTGATTCCGTGCTGCATGACTCTGTCATACAACAACATCTACCTGCCTTTCCATTCTCCCATTAAAGTGGGTGACCAAATCTCCACTCATTATACTCTCTCAGGCAGATTCCGCTCCGATCACTTACATTTAAAAAAGTGAATAAATTGTGTATAGATCTGAGCAAGAATATTGCAGTAATTGGAGAATAAAGAGGCTCCCGACGTCCTACTTACTGAAGCTTACACAATGTAGCAGTGGTTTTTGTCCAGTGTGTTGAAGTGTATAACAAGATTTGCATTGTTAGTGAAGCTGTTAGCAGCTCAAGTGTGAGCAGCCACCTTCACCCACACGATTCCCACTGCCAAGCTACATTCATTCAGATAATCAGTGACAGCAGTTAACGTACCAGCTCCAGTTTATGAAATGCTAGGTCACTGTCAAGAGACAAGAACTAAACACTCCCCCTTGTTTTATATTCTTATCAAAACTTATTTTTTAACAGAGGTTCCAGGCCAGAACATACAAAGAATGTTGCAGGAAGTAAAGAAACGAAGATATGGTTCAGAAGGTAGGTCCTGGGATGTTCTCTCCATTACAGCCAGTGGGATTCAGTAACTATTAGCAAACACATGTTATGTAGCTGACACTGGCCTGGAATCTGCTGGAAAACACATAATGTGAGTATAAAAACAAGGCATTTATACGTACCTCAAAGCTGCAATGGGTAACAATTTGACTGGAGTCATGGAGACATCCGGCAGGGAGACTTTGGCCCAACTCTTCCATGCTGACCCAGTTGCTTCCCCGAGCCAGACCCATTTGCCCGTTCCTGGCCCATATTCCTCTATCGATGTGCCTGTCCAACTGTCTTGTAAAATTATAATAGTATTTACTACTATCACATCCTCTGTCAGCTTGCCAGCCATCCTCTGTGAACAATTTCCCTGTCAGATCCCATCTAACTGTTTCCCCTCTCACCTTAAATCTATGCCTTCAAGTTTATACTCTCTCAAGCGGGGAAAAAGTAATAGAGTCAAAATGTTATACAACGGAAACAGGCATCATTTGTCCATGCCGGCCAAGAAACTGTTAGATTAGTTAGTCTTATCTTCTGCTTTTGACCCGGGTGGTTGTAGACCTTTTCCATCAATGTACGTCCAATTGTCTTTTAAACATTTGTATTTGTACCTCCACTGCTTTCAGTGGTAACTTTTCCCATATATCCAGCACCCTCTTTAGGTGGATAAAGTTGCCGCTCATATCCGTTTTAAACCGCAAATCAAAGTCCCAGCCAATCCAGTCCCACGAGAACAGTGTTGGATTCTTCCGCAGTCTTGCACTCCATCTTCCTTGTCTTCAGTGTTTGGCTTCTTTGAGTGTTTGGTTTCACTTGCTGCTCTAATCTCACACCATTTAAACCATTCTGCCTACCTCGGTGATTAGCCCCCAGTTTTGTCTCGGCATATTTCATCTGCTGATATTTAGCCCACTCGCTTAACCTGCCTACATGTCTTTGCTCGCTTTATGACCCTCTAACAGCTTGTTTCTACCCATAACTGTACCGTACGGCAAAGATACATAGATGGTCCTTGCTCACTTCATCCAAAGATCTTTCTGGAGCTTGAACTGTACAATTCTAATTGTGAATCACTTTTCTGATTCTGACTCAATTTCAATGAAATTACTTATTATGGAATGTAAAGTTCTTTGGTGAAATCTGTACACATTGTTCCCTAGGCATTGTTGGGTGATTCCTTAAACAAGTTGGATTTAAAGTAGTGGCACAGAGCTGTACAGCTTGCTCACAGCCCCTTTAAGCCAACTTGTTTATGCTAACTAAGTTGTAGTTGCCCCTGAGGTCTCTCTTCCCTTGCACCATAAGACTATCTATGCATTCTAGTTTTAGAATTTTCCACCCTGGGGAAAATACTGCAAGCATTCACTTTAGCCATGCCCCTTATGGTCTTGTTTACCTTGATAAGGTCACCGCTCTGCCTCCTACACGCCAAAGAAAAAAGTACAAACCCATCCACCCTCTTCCTGGAACTCAAGCCACAATGTAACATCTCTAGTGAATCTTTTCTGCACACTTTCCAACTTAATAACATCTTTCTATTGCTGGACAACAGGAACTGCGGACAGTATCTTCATATACCTTTCCCAGTGAAGGCAACACTGCCAAAGCTGCCTTCACCACTCTGTCCACCTCTTTCAGGGAACCATGCACGTGTACTCACATATCTCTCTGTTCATTCTTCCATTTTGGGACATTTGACAATAAAAACTCCCTTGACTCTTCAACATTCCAAAGACGTACAGGTTAGTAGCCTAAATGGCTTGGTAAAATTGAAAATTGTCCCTAGCGTGTGTAGGATAGTGTTAGTGTACGAGGATTGCTGTTCGGCACAGTGGACCAAAGGGCCCGATTCCGCACTGTGTCTCTAAACTAAAAACAAAACTAAACTAAACGCAGTCCAGTGCTCCACCATTTACTGTGTTCTTGACATATCAAAGTACAACACTGCACACTTGTCAGAGTTAAATGGCATTCCTTGGGCCACCTTCCCAACTGATCTAGATCTTGTTGTAAACATGGATTTCCTTCCTATACCACCAATTTTGGTGTCATCTGCAAATATACTAACAATGTTAACTACATTGTCATTCAAATCATTGATGTGGATAACAAACAACAGTGGGCCCAGAACGGACCCTTGTGGCACTCGACTAGTCTTCCAATAAGAAAAACGGCCACCACAACCACCCTTGACTCCTTTCCCTAAGCTAATTTTGAATCCAAATAGCTAGCTCACTCTGGATTCCATGTAATCTAACCTTCCAGACTAGCCTACTGTGCAGGACCTTGCCAAAAGCCTTAATACAGTCCATCTAGACAAAGTCTATTGCCCTGCCCTCTTCAATCCTCTGAATGACCTCTTCCGAAAGTATTTCTCTGAATGGCAATCCCCACTTTGGAAATCCCTCCTCTCCATCCTCACCATTTCAGTTCCTCATCTCCAGCCTTTGATCTCAGCACCCCAACCCAGCAATTATTGCTGGTCCAATTTGATTTAAAGGACATTGCAGCTTTAAGTGTACTTGATTTGACTTGATTGTGTTTATGTATAGTTTTATCTGAACTGTTCGAATAGCATGCAAAAAAAAGCTTTTCACTTTACCTCGATACATGTGACAATAACAAACCTAGACGTAATTGTAATGAAGTGAATCTCATGGTTCTGTATTACTCCTGTGGGATTGTCATCATGAATATAAACCATAAGGACCAATTTGTGCTCACAAGTATTAATCACCCTGGAGAACATGTGTATAAAGCAGCTTTCAGTATTGTTTGATCACTTTGAATGATATTGTTCAGCATGGATGTTTGACACCATTTCACATTCACGAATAACATCCCTAATGACAGTATTAGAGTCAAGGGTTAGATTGAAATGGAAAATGTTTTTCTCTGAAGAACAAATGCTATCTTTGAAAAAGTTCAGCTCAATGCACGCACACACACAGGCATGCACGCGCACACACACACGCACGCACACACACACGCACACACACGCACACACACACAAACACACACACACACACACGACACAAGATTCTTACTTCATGAGCAACAAACCAAACTGAATTTTATTTGTGGTATGAACCTAATATTTTGTTTTAAAAAAGTCCACGAGTCTCACTAACCTATAGTAAAGTAGGAGAAGAATAGAACCATGGATTTAAGTTAAATTAGTTATAAATTTATGTTGAGCATTTAGTACCAGTACAATATTTTCCCTCAGAGAAGCTACCGCTACAAGATTTTCCTAAGTGATAATAACTGCAGCTCAAATGTAATTCACTTCCTTGTCCTGAGCATTCAGTGTCCTGAGCAAATGAAAAATGCTTTCTAAATGAAAGTTTGTTTTTGCTGTCTTTAATTTGACTGATGTTTATCACAGAGTTTAGATAGAGATACAGCGTGGAATGCCTTTTGGCCCACAGTCTACACCAACCATTGATCACCCACACAAGTTCATTGTTATCCCATTTTCTTGTCCTACTGGGGGCAATTTACCCATAGTAGGACCAATTAGCCTACAAACCTGCACGTAATTGGAATGTGGGAGGAGACCAGAGCACCTGGGGAAAACACACACAGTCACAGGGAGAACGTGCAAACTCCACACAGACAGCACCCATAGTCAAGATTGAACTCAGGTCTCTGGCGCTGTGCGGCAGGCAGCAGCTCTGCCATTTCTACAGGTTTCAGAAAAATTAGTAGACATTGTCTTGTCAATATAAATGATTGCTAACTATTTAATCAAGTTTACTGAGACACACTCCATGACAAATCGGAAGGGGAAGTGGAGTGGATCAGAGTATGGACAGGACATTGGCGAGTACTGCTCTCAGATTGAAATAGAGCAAAAAGGATTCAGTAACATTCATAACTGACCAAACGTGCTTGTTTTGGCAAAGTACTCAATTTTGTGAGCAGCTGATTTATATTTGTAAGATCTGTGGGTTGTGGAATCAACACATGAATCTTGTAAATGTATATAGGATGCTACATAAACCCACTGCAGTTGTAATTAAAAAAAACTGCAATGTCAAAATCATAAACAGCTTTAGTAGTAGAATGGAAACTGATAACCTGAAAGGGCCTTGTCCCACTTACGCGATTTTTTTCGGCGACTTGCCGTCACCCGTCTGTCTCAGCAGGTCGCCTAAATTTTTCAAAATGTTGAAAATCCAGCGGCGACCAGAAAAAGGTACGACTCTTTGAGCGACCGCTCACGACGTGTCGCCAAGAGTCGTATCTTTTTCTGGTCGCCGCTGGATTTTCAACATTTTGAAGATTTTCGGCGACCTGCTGCGACTATGACGGGTCACTGAAAAAATCATGTAAGTGAGACAGGCCCTGAAGTCTCCATTTGCATGCAAATGATGCGCATCACCAGTTTTTATTCAGAACCTAACATAGAAAGATTGTGATCAGTGATGTAGGAAAGGTGGCCAACTGAAAATAGCTTTACAAGATGTAAGCTTTCAGAAATGACATGAGCCTAATGGCAATTATTGGAGATGAGCTTGTCAATAGTACTTTATTATTATATGTACCTAGATACAGGGAGATTCTGTGTTTCACAATCCAGTAAAACTGTACTATAGATAAGCACAATCATTCATAAGTACCAGAGTGCAAAGATTGTAGTCGATTTTTTCTGCTGTAGTACACATAGTCACCACTTCTTAATGATAATCTGGAAAGATGTATCTGAGACAGCCAGACATAGACACAGAGTGCTGGAGTAACTGAGCAGGTCAGGCAGCATCGCTGGTGGAAAAGGATTGTTGGTATCCCTTCTTCAGAGACAGTCAGCATGGCTTTTGTCCAGGGCAGATCTTGTTTAACCAATCTGATAGAATTTTTTAATAGACAGCAGTGTCTAAGTGACAGCAGTACAGTGGATGCAGTTTACATCGACTTCAGGAAGACCATCAACAAGGTCCTACATAGCAGACTGGTCCAAAAGGTTATGTCCAAATCATTCTCCTCTCACTTTCCCAAGTAAGGAAACTGAGTATAGATTCGAGATGGTACATTGCAGATGTACAAGATGTTGGTGAGGCCCTACCTTGAGTATTGGATTCAATTTTGGTCAACATGCTACAGGAAAGATGCCATTAAGTTGGAAAGAATATTTAGGATGATGTTGCCGGGACTGAACTGTTTGGACAAATTGGGCAGGCTGCAAATTTATTCCATGGAGCACAGGAGGCTGAGGGTTGATCTTATAGAGATGTATAAAAGATCATGAGGGGAACAGATAGGGTGAAAGCAACAAGTCTCTTTCCTATGGTAGGGAATCAAGAACTAGAAGCCATAGGTTTAAAATGAGAGGAACCTGAGGAGCAACATTGTCACACAGAGGGTGGTGAGTATATGGAGTGAGCTGCTAGAGGAAGTAGTTGAGGCAGATATAGTCACAATATTTAAAAGTTATTTGGATAGGAACGGTTTAGAAATATATAGGCCAAACATGAGCAATTGGGACTATCTTAGATGGGGCATCTTGGTCAGCATGGATGAGTTGGCAGTTTCATTCTAAGACTTTAAACCTGTGCCCTCTAATTCTAGACTCCCCTGCCCCGTGATTTATTATAAATCTATCTCCAAACCTCATCCTTGCCATTCTTTTAAGTTGCTCTGTATTTTGCTTAGCATCCAATACTCCTTTATATAATGCTTTGATAAAACTCCTTGAAACTTTCTTTCTAATTTAATGTTGCTATATAATTGGAAGTTATCATAATCATAATCATAATCGGAATTTATTAGCCAAGTATTTGCAACATATGAGGAATTTGGTTTGCCATACAGTGATACCAAAAAAGCAACAAGACACACAAGTACATAAAAATTAACATAAACATCCACCACAGCGGCTCCTCCCCATTCCCCGCTGTGATGGAAGGCAATAAATCTTATCTTCTTTCCTCCTTTTCTCCCGCGGTCGGGGGAGTCGAACCATCTGCATTCGGGGCGATTGAAACTCCTGCAGCCGGCGATCAAAACTCCCGCGTTGGGGCGATCGAAGCTCCCACGTCGGGGTGATCGAAGCTCCCACGTCGGGGCGGTCGAAACTCCCGCGTTGGGGCGATTGAAGCTCCCACGTCGGGGCGATCAAAATTACCATGGCTTGGAGCTCCCAACGTCAGTCTCTAATCAGGTACAGCGAGCTCCATGTTGTTAAAGTCCGCAGGCTCCCACGGTTGGAGCTCTGAGGTCGAGCCCTGGCAATGGGATCGATCGCCAGCTCATGATGTTAAGTGCGCAGGCACCCGCGGTGGAGGTCCCAAGATCCCAGCAAGAGGCTGCCAGCTCCACGATGTTAGGCCGCAATGCAGACGGAGATACAACACGGAAAAAGTCGCATCTCCGTCGGGGAAAGAGATTAAAAAAGTTTCCACCACCACCACCACCCTCCACATAATACAAAATTAAAGATAAACTAAAACATACATTTTACAACAAACTAAAAACACAATGAAGGAAAAAGATGAGACAGACCGTTGGCGAGGCAGCCATCTTAGGGCGCCCCTTTGTTTTAAAAAAAGGTTTTATCCTCTGCTCAATAATAAAGGCAGGTTTTGTAAACTTAAAATCATTGGAAATTATTTGAACATATTGTGCAGTATTGTGTGCATTACATCTGATATGATTGTTTAGCTGACATGCAAATTGCAGGTTCTTTCATTAAGCAGAATCTTGTAATTATTTTTAAAAACATAACTAGAACTCTTTTACAAGATCTTTAGAAGGCTTCTAAGTGCTCAAAGCTGATTAGAACTATTGACTGTTTAAGAAAGAACTACAGATGCTGGCAAAATCGAAATTAAAAGGGAAAGATAGATCAGCCACGATTGAATGGCAGAGTAGATTTGATGGGCCAAATAGCCTAATTCTGTTCTTATGATTATAGTTTAGTTTAGAGATACACGCAAAAAAAGGCCCTTCGACCCACCAATTCTGCGCCGACCAGTAACACTATCCTACACACACCAGAGTCAATTTACAATTTTACTAAGCCAATTAACCTGTATGTCTTTGGCATGTGGAGGAAACCGGAGCTCCTGGAGAAAACCCACGCAGGTCATGGGGAGAAGGTACAGACTCCATACAGACAGCATCGTAGTCAGGATCAAACCTGGGTCTCTGGCTCTTTGAGGCAGCAGCTCTACCGCTGCCATGACTTATGAACTTATCCATTTATAAAGTAAGTGCCGGGCAATTTGAAGATTAAAAGTGCTGTGTAAGGTTCAGCATGGAAGAAAAGCACTTCTTACAACCTGCAGCCTCTCTGCTGGTCCCTTGTTGGGTAACTGCTGAGACACTGAGCCTGCATGGCCTCATGTGGACAATGCTGACAGCTCTCAGCTGCCTGAAGCAGCAGTGGAGGAAGGTCTGATAATGGCAGTATCTGAGTTAAGAAAGTGATCCTAAGCCACTTGTGGGGAACACAGTTGTGTTTGCACCTGGAGGCAACATTAGCCTCAGTTGTGATGTGTTTATGGGTGAATAGACTTCCAATATTCACGGTGTTGATCATATTCAAAGCATTGGTCTCTGGGAGAGATAACAATATGGGGAAAGATGCAGCCTGGAAACTTTGAAGTAATTAAGGGTGGATTTGTTCAGCTATGTTTTGGAGAATGCCAACTATCGCCCCCTTAATGAAGAGAAAAAGATTAGTTAAAACAAATGTAGGTCCCTTGCAGTCAGAAACTGGTGAATTGATCATGGGGAACAAGGATATGGCAGACCAATTGAATAACTACTTTGGTTCTGTCTTCACTAAGGAAGACATAAATAATCTGCCGGAAATAGCAGGGGACCGGGGGTCAAATGAGGTGGAGGAACTGAGTGAAATCCCGGTTAGCCGGGAAGTGGTGTTAGGTAAATTGAATGGATTAAAGGCCGATAAATCCCCAGGGCCAGACAGGCTGCATCCCAGAGTACTTAAGGAAGTAGCCCCAGAAATTGTGGATGCATTAGTGATAATTTTTCAGAACTCTTTAGATTCTGGAGTAGTTCCTGAGGATTGGAGGGTAGCTAATGTAACCCCACTTTTTAAAAAGGGAGAGAGTGAGAAAACGGGGAATTACAGACCAGTTAGTCTAACATCGGTATTGGGGAAAATGCTAGAGTCGGTTATTAAAGATGGGATAGCAGCACATTTGGAAAGTGGTGAAATCATTGGTCAAAGTCAGCATGGATTTACGAAAGGTAAATCATGTCTGACGAATCTTATAGAATTTTTCGAGGATGTAACTAGTAGAGTGGATAAGGGAGAACCAGTGGATGTGTTATATCTGGACTTTCAGAAGGCTTTCGACAAGGTCCCACATAAGAGATTCAAACTTAAAGCACACGGTATTGGGGGTTCAGTATTGATGTGGATAGAGAACTGGCTGGCAGACAGGAAGCAAAGAGTAGGAGTAAACGGGTCCTTTTCAGAATGGCAGGCAGTGACTAGTGGGGTACCGCAAGGCTCAGTGCTGGGACCCCAGCTATTTACAATATATATTAATGATCTGGATGAGGGAATTGAATGCAATCTCCAAGTTTGCGGATGACACGAAGCTGGGGGGCAGTGTTAGCTGTGAGGAGGATGCTAGGAGGCTGCAAGGTGACTTGGATAGGTTGGGTGAGTGGGCAAATGCATGGCAGATGCAGTATAATGTGGATAAATGTGAGGTTATCCACTTTGGTGGCAAAAACAGGAAAGTAGACTATTATTTGAATGGTGGCCGATTGGGAAAAGAGGAGATGCAAGGAGAGCTGGGTGTCATGGTACACCAATCATTGAAAGTAGGCATGCAGGTGCAGCAGGCAGTGAAAAAAGCGAATGGTATGTTAGCATTCATAGCAAAAGGATTTGAGTATAAGAGCAGGGAGGTTCTACTGCAGTTGTACAGAGTCTTGGTGAGGCCACACCTGGAGTATTGCGTACAGTTTTGGTCACCAAATCTGAGGAAAGACATTCTTGCCATAGAGGGAGTACAGAGAAGGTTCACCAGACTGATTCCTGGGATGGCAGGACTTTCATATGAAGAAAGACTGGGTAGACTCGGCTTGTACTCGCTAGAATTTAGAAGATTGAGGGGGGATCTTATAGAAACTTACAAGATTATTAAGGGGTTGGACAGGCTAGATTCAGGAAGATTGTTCCCGATGTTGGGGAAGTCCAGAACAAGGGTTCACAGTTTAAGGATAAGGGGGTTAATCTTTTAGGACCGAGATGAGAAAATCATTTTTCACACAGAGAGTGGTGAATCTGTGGAATTCTCTGCCACAGAAGGTAGGTGAGGCCAGTTCATTGGCTATATTTAAGAGGGAGTTAGATGTGGCCCTTGTGGCTAAAGGAATCAGGGGGTATGGAGAGAAGGCAGGTACAGGATACTGAGTTGGATGATCAGCCATGATCATATTGAATGGCGGTGCAGGCTCGAAGGACCGAATGGCCTACTCCTGCACCTATTTTCTATGTTTCTATGTTAATTGTGCAGTATATTGATGTACAAGGAGGACTCACTCATTCATTTGCCCTTTTCGAAGCACGCAACATTTAATATCAATCAATAACGTATATAGACCCAAAATGCTTGAGTAACACAACGGGTCAGGCAGCATCTCGGGAGTTAAGGAATAGGTGACGTTTCGAGTCAAGACCCTTCATCAGACAGTCTGATGAAGGCTCTCGACCCGAAACAGAGTCTGAGGAAGTGTCACGACCTGAAAAGTCACCTATTCCTTTACTCCCGAGATGCTGCCTGACCCACTGAGGTACTCCAGCATTTTGTGTCTATCTGCATTGCTGAGAGACCCTTGTACAGATGACAAGACCTTACTCCAGCTTTGCTCTGTCAAAGCTATTTCTTCTTTCACAATAAATTTGTTTAGTTTAGTTTATTGTCACGTATACCGAGGTATAGTGAAAAGCTGTTGTTGTTGCATGCTAACCAGTCAGCGGAAAGACAAAAAGTGATTACAACCGAATCATCCACAGTGTACAGTACATAAAAGGGAATAACGTTTAGTGGAAGGTAAAGGCCAATTCAAGATAGTCCACTGGTCTCCAATGAGGTAGATTGTAGCTCAGGATTGCTCTATAGTTGTTGGTGGGATGGTTCAATTGCCTGATAAGTTACCATCTATTATTCTGTGATATTCAGTACCGGCCGTAAGAATCGTTCAGTGTTGTTGAACCACACGTTGGATAATTTTCTAGTACACTGGTGGCTACTAACAGAGCCCTGGATCTATAGACATTAAAAGGAAGCCAGATCATACACTTGGAGCAAGGCATCTCAATAATGAAATAAAGGTTTGGGTACCAAGCACGAATAATCTTTGGAAGTTTACTGGAGTTGTGGGAAGATTCTGCTTTTGTGACCAGCACTTGACTCAGGAGTTTATTGGCAAAATGAGAGCTGCTGGAATTCAGATCAACCAACATGGCTGGTGCCTGCTGTTGGAGAGTACAGATCAGGTTACTCCGCCCACCTTTGGCAGATTTGATCATTGGATTTGTGTCTGATTTTTGTTGAGTTTAGTTTAGAGATACTGGACAGAAACTGGCCCTACTTCCCACCGAGTCCGTGCTGAGTCAGCGATCCCCACACACTAACGGGCCTGTCCCACTTACGCCACTTATCAGCAACTGTCTTCCACCTTCAAGCTCGAGGGCACTCGCCTGAAAAACCTCGAGCTGGATCGACCGTCCGCATTGAAACCGCGAGCTGGATCGACCGTCAACACACACACACACACACACGCACACGCACACACACACACACACACACACACACAGACAGACACACACACACACACACACACACACACACACACACACACACACACACACACACACAGACACACACACACACACACACAGACACACACAGACACACACAGCCACACACACACACAGACACACACACACACACACACACAGACACACACACACACACACACACACACACACACACACACACACATCGCAAAGGCGGGGGCCAGGGAAAGCGGGGGAGCGCTGTCTGAAATTCACACCCGCGATGAACAGGAAGGTAAGACAGCTGCACAGTGTAGTAAGACCTTTAGAGAGCACGAGGGGGGGGGGAGAAGGGGAGCAAAGGGGGGAGAAGAGGAGAGAAGGGGGGGGGATAAAGTTTAGCGGGCATTTACCATTATCGGTCGGTTTTCCTTAGTTCTGAAAACTCCAATGAGCCAATTAAAATTCCTGGTCAGCGAAGGAGATTGCATACGGCTACCCCGACTGCCTAACGGCCCCACTCCACTGCACTACGAGTTCAAAAGAACCATGCCGACCAATTTTTTCTCGCGGAAATTTTTTCAGCATGCTGAAACATTTTCCTCGACCAAACTGAGGCCGCGAGTATGCGGGAACTTCTCTCGAGCATGAAGGAAAGTTACAGTGACCACCTAGGACCACGTGTCGACCATGCTGCGAGTTTCTGGCGAGTGCAAACTCTTCTAAACTCGCAAATTAGGTTGCCGCAATGGGACAGGCCCTTAACACTGCACACTAAGGACAATTTATAATTGTACAGAAACCAATTAACCTACAAACCTGTACATCTTTGGAGTGTGGGAGACGACCAGAGCACCCGGAGAAAACCCTGTACAGACAACACCCCTCGTCAGGATCGAATCTGGGTCACTGCCGCTGTGAGGCAGCAACTCTACCGCTGCGCCACTTTGCCGCCCTGGAATATATTTTTCCTGGTGCAATAAAGAAGCCCTTTGTCCGAGATGTGGGGCAAAAGGCTGTCCGGGTAAGACATAAATAATCTGCCGGAAATAGCAGGGGACCGGGGGTCAAATGAGGTGGAGGAACTGAGTGAAATCCCGGTTAGCCGGGAAGTGGTGTTAGGTAAATTGAATGGATTAAAGGCCGATAAATCCCCAGGGCCAGACAGGCTGCATCCCAGAGTACTTAAGGAAGTAGCCCCAGAAATTGTGGATGCATTAGTGATAATTTTTCAGAACTCTTTAGATTCTGGAGTAGTTCCTGAGGATTGGAGGGTAGCTAATGTAACCCCACTTTTTAAAAAGGGAGAGAGTGAGAAAACGGGGAATTACAGACCAGTTAGTCTAACATCGGTATTGGGGAAAATGCTAGAGTCGGTTATTAAAGATGGGATAGCAGCACATTTGGAAAGTGGTGAAATCATTGGTCAAAGTCAGCATGGATTTACGAAAGGTAAATCATGTCTGACGAATCTTATAGAATTTTTCGAGGATGTAACTAGTAGAGTGGATAAGGGAGAACCAGTGGATGTGTTATATCTGGACTTTCAGAAGGCTTTCGACAAGGTCCCACATAAGAGATTCAAACTTAAAGCACACGGTATTGGGGGTTCAGTATTGATGTGGATAGAGAACTGGCTGGCAGACAGGAAGCAAAGAGTAGGAGTAAACGGGTCCTTTTCAGAATGGCAGGCAGTGACTAGTGGGGTACCGCAAGGCTCAGTGCTGGGACCCCAGCTATTTACAATATATATTAATGATCTGGATGAGGGAATTGAATGCAATCTCCAAGTTTGCGGATGACACGAAGCTGGGGGGCAGTGTTAGCTGTGAGGAGGATGCTAGGAGGCTGCAAGGTGACTTGGATAGGTTGGGTGAGTGGGCAAATGCATGGCAGATGCAGTATAATGTGGATAAATGTGAGGTTATCCACTTTGGTGGCAAAAACAGGAAAGTAGACTATTATTTGAATGGTGGCCGATTGGGAAAAGAGGAGATGCAAGGAGAGCTGGGTGTCATGGTACACCAATCATTGAAAGTAGGCATGCAGGTGCAGCAGGCAGTGAAAAAAGCGAATGGTATGTTAGCATTCATAGCAAAAGGATTTGAGTATAAGAGCAGGGAGGTTCTACTGCAGTTGTACAGAGTCTTGGTGAGGCCACACCTGGAGTATTGCGTACAGTTTTGGTCACCAAATCTGAGGAAAGACATTCTTGCCATAGAGGGAGTACAGAGAAGGTTCACCAGACTGATTCCTGGGATGGCAGGACTTTCATATGAAGAAAGACTGGGTAGACTCGGCTTGTACTCGCTAGAATTTAGAAGATTGAGGGGGGATCTTATAGAAACTTACAAGATTATTAAGGGGTTGGACAGGCTAGATTCAGGAAGATTGTTCCCGATGTTGGGGAAGTCCAGAACAAGGGTTCACAGTTTAAGGATAAGGGGGATAATCTTTTAGGACCGAGATGAGAAAATCATTTTTCACACAGAGAGTGGTGAATCTGTGGAATTCTCTGCCACAGAAGGTAGGTGAGGCCAGTTCATTGGCTATATTTAAGAGGGAGTTAGATGTGGCCCTTGTGGCTAAAGGAATCAGGGGGTATGGAGAGAAGGCAGGTACAGGATACTGAGTTGGATGATCAGCCATGATCATATTGAATGGCGGTGCAGGCTCGAAGGACCGAATGGCCTACTCCTGCACCTATTTTCTATGTTTCTATGTTAATTGTGCAGTATATTGATGTACAAGGAGGACTCACTCATTCATTTGCCCTTTTCGAAGCACGCAACATTTAATATCAATCAATAACGTATATAGACCCAAAATGCTTGAGTAACACAACGGGTCAGGCAGCATCTCGGGAGTTAAGGAATAGGTGACGTTTCGAGTCAAGACCCTTCATCAGACAGTCTGATGAAGGCTCTCGACCCGAAACAGAGTCTGAGGAAGTGTCACGACCTGAAAAGTCACCTATTCCTTTACTCCCGAGATGCTGCCTGACCCACTGAGGTACTCCAGCATTTTGTGTCTATCTGCATTGCTGAGAGACCCTTGTACAGATGACAAGACCTTACTCCAGCTTTGCTCTGTCAAAGCTATTTCTTCTTTCACAATAAATTTGTTTAGTTTAGTTTATTGTCACGTATACCGAGGTATAGTGAAAAGCTGTTGTTGTTGCATGCTAACCAGTCAGCGGAAAGACAAAAAGTGATTACAACCGAATCATCCACAGTGTACAGTACATAAAAGGGAATAACGTTTAGTGGAAGGTAAAGGCCAATTCAAGATAGTCCACTGGTCTCCAATGAGGTAGATTGTAGCTCAGGATTGCTCTATAGTTGTTGGTGGGATGGTTCAATTGCCTGATAAGTTACCATCTATTATTCTGTGATATTCAGTACCGGCCGTAAGAATCGTTCAGTGTTGTTGAACCACACGTTGGATAATTTTCTAGTACACTGGTGGCTACTAACAGAGCCCTGGATCTATAGACATTAAAAGGAAGCCAGATCATACACTTGGAGCAAGGCATCTCAATAATGAAATAAAGGTTTGGGTACCAAGCACGAATAATCTTTGGAAGTTTACTGGAGTTGTGGGAAGATTCTGCTTTTGTGACCAGCACTTGACTCAGGAGTTTATTGGCAAAATGAGAGCTGCTGGAATTCAGATCAACCAACATGGCTGGTGCCTGCTGTTGGAGAGTACAGATCAGGTTACTCCGCCCACCTTTGGCAGATTTGATCATTGGATTTGTGTCTGATTTTTGTTGAGTTTAGTTTAGAGATACTGGACAGAAACTGGCCCTACTTCCCACCGAGTCCGTGCTGAGTCAGCGATCCCCACACACTAACGGGCCTGTCCCACTTACGCCACTTATCAGCAACTGTCTTCCACCTTCAAGCTCGAGGGCACTCGCCTGAAAAACCTCGAGCTGGATCGACCGTCCGCATTGAAACCGCGAGCTGGATCGACCGTCAACACACACACACACACACGCACACGCACACACACACACACACACACACACACAGACACACACACACACACACACACACACACACACACACACACACACACACACACACACACACACACACACACACACACACACACACACACACAGACACACACAGACACACAGACACACACACACACACAGCCACACACACACACAGACACACACACACACACACACACACACACACACACACACACACACACACACACACACACACACATCGCAAAGGCGGGGGCCAGGGAAAGCGGGGGAGCGCTGTCTGAAATTCACACCCGCGATGAACAGGAAGGTAAGAGGTAAGACAGCTGCACAGTGTAGTAAGACCTTTAGAGAGCACGAGGGGGGGGGGGGGAGAAGGGGAGCAAAGGGGGGAGAAGAGGAGAGAAGGGGGGAGAAGAGGAGAGAAGGGGGGGGGATAAAGTTTAGCGGGCATTTACCATTATCGGTCGGTTTTCCTTAGTTCTGAAAACTCCAATGAGCCAATTAAAATTCCTGGTCAGCGAAGGAGATTGCATACGGCTACCCCGACTGCCTAACGGCCCCACTCCACTGCACTACGAGTTCAAAAGAACCATGCCGACCAATTTTTTCTCGCGGAAATTTTTTCAGCATGCTGAAACATTTTCCTCGACCAAACTGAGGCCGCGAGTATGCGGGAACTTCTCTCGAGCATGAAGGAAAGTTACAGTGACCACCTAGGACCACGTGTCGACCATGCTGCGAGTTTCTGGCGAGTGCAAACTCTTCTAAACTCGCAAATTAGGTTGCCGCAATGGGACAGGCCCTTAACACTGCACACTAAGGACAATTTATAATTGTACAGAAACCAATTAACCTACAAACCTGTACATCTTTGGAGTGTGGGAGACGACCAGAGCACCCGGAGAAAACCCTGTACAGACAACACCCCTCGTCAGGATCGAATCTGGGTCACTGCCGCTGTGAGGCAGCAACTCTACCGCTGCGCCACTTTGCCGCCCTGGAATATATTTTTCCTGGTGCAATAAAGAAGCCCTTTGTCCGAGATGTGGGGCAAAAGGCTGTCCGGGTAGGCTTGCTGTAGAGCAGCCATGTGCAAAATGAAGGTTCAAATAGATATCCCTTATACATTGCAAAGAATTGTTCTCACTCCTTGGCATGTGAAAATTGTCATATCTAATTATTCTGGTGATATGTCCTTTTGATATGATGCTCACTGAATGACAGCTATTAAATAGCTGCAGTGCATTGCCATTTGATATTTAGGCTTCTATGTGCTTAATGTATGACTGTAACAAAGTCAGCATTGTTTATTTCACAGCAGTGTGATGCTGAGACAATCACCAGACTATTATGCTATTGGATGTAATAAAACGGATCTGCAGATGCTGGTGTGTACCAAAGATAGACACAGAGTTCTCAAGCAACTCAGCGGGTCAGGCAGCATCGCTGGGGAAAATGGATATGTGATGTTTTGGGTCAGAACCTTTCTTCAGTCAGATTGTGGTGGGAGTGGGAAGAAACTGGACGCGAGAAAAGAGCCTGGCCAAAATCGGGGCAGGCTACAGATGACCTGAGGCATGGAAGTTCTCTGCTAGGCCGATTGTTGGCTCGAGACAGTGTGATCCTGAGAAGGATACATCATATCTATTGTATTGCTATTGGACCTTCTTGTATATAAAACCCAATCTTACAGCACTTCTCCCTGCAATACATTGACTCCAGCTCCTCTCAACATCTTGGCTTGGAGCCTAATCCGTTTGTCTCTTGTGCTGCTGATACATAAACAAAGATATTGGGAAAAGTTTCTTCCTGTCAGCCTCCTTACGTTGCCTGTTTTTTTCCGATGGCTTTCTGTATTTGTCCTTTTTGTCAGTCCCTCTATTTTACAGCAACATAATGCTGAGGAATGTCAGAGAATTTAGACTTATTGCTAGCTTCTTGAAGCCTTTCATTTTGGCCTTGCTTATTTTATTATCTCTGATGAGAGGGGTGGCTGACAGATGTTGTTTACTGTCCCGGAGCACAGAAGCATTGGTTAGCGTGCTATGTAGAGCTGGCAATGCAAAATGCAACAAACAGACAGACCTGCTTTCCAATGATAGATGGGGGAGAAGTCGTTTTCTCAAAGATTTTCATTTTATGATCTACAATAATTTCTTGTTTCTCATTAGCAGCAAAACGGCTTTGGAGGTCAGGATTGAAGCTTGCTGCTGGCGGTGTAAGGCACTAGTGCATGGGTGGCCACCTTTGTGTCTCTTGAGTTGAGTTTGAGGTCTAGCCTCAGGATTGTATCTAATTGATGGATCAGGGAAATAATTGTGCGTAGCCATGGGAGAAGTAAAGCAAGCTGGAGGACAGCAGATGCACAAAGGGAAGGAGAGAAGTGGAGCTCACTGGCTGAAGGAGTGGCGGAGGTAGAGACTTCCACTGCATTTACAAAATATCCAGATGAGAACTTCAATCTAGTCGGGGCTGAGAAGGCTACACACCAGTGCTAGTTAATATAATTAATGTGTAGGAATTCAACTGCAGATGCTGGTTTAAACCGAAAATAGACACAAAATGCTGGAATAACTCAGCGGGACAGGCAGCATCTTTGAAGAGAAGGAATGGGTGATGTTTCGGCTCGAGACCCTTCTTCAGACTGAATTTTGTGTCAGCATTTTGTGTCTACCTTAAATATCATTATTGTTGGGCCAACAACTTCATGATGGGCCAATGGCTCAGCTTCTATGCTGTGTGACCATGACTTGTGGTGGAAGCACTCGCCAACTTCATGCCTGTTCCACCGTTTTGCAAGATTGTGCTGATATTGTTCAGTTGGAAAGGATGCAGAGAAGGTATATGAGGGTGTTGCCAGGCCGAGGGCTTGAGCTACAGGGAGAGGTTGTTCAGGCTAGGACACTATTCCTTGGAGTGCAGGAGGATGATGGGTGATAGGACATAGGTGAGAGGGGAAAGATTTAACAGGAACCCGAAGGGCAATTTTTTTTACACAAAGTGTGGTAGGTATATGGAACAAGCTGCCAGAGGAGGCATTTGAGGCAGGTACTATCACAACGGTTAAAAACATTTGGACAGGTACGATATGATACGATACGATAGAACTTTATTTACCCCAGGAAGGAAATTGATCTGCCAACATTCATAAAATCACAAAATACATGAAACCTGAAATTAAAGTGACGAGTGGAAAGGATTGGGGATGTGCAAAGATGGGGGGGGGAGTGGAGTCGGTCTCAGTCTACCCCACGACATATAGACAGGTACATGGATAGGATAGGTTTAGAATATGGGCCAAACGCAGGCAGGTGGGGCTAGTTTAGATGGGGCATGTTGGTTGGCCTGGGTAAGTTGGGCCGAAGGGCCTGTTTGCACGCTGTATCATTCTATGACCTCATCACCACCTCCTAGAATTTACCTTTTATGCCCTGATTCCATTAATATCAAAAGATCTATCTGTCTCTTTCTAATGAATCGTCTGAGTCTTTACTGCCATCTTAGGTCAAGGATTCTAAAGAACCATTCCTGCTGAGTGAAGTCATTTCTTGCCAGCCTTGCTCCATTTTCTCATTGGGAATTTTGAGGGCTGTAAGTGTGCCAGTCAGTGGAACTTGTATCAGGAGGCCAGAGATGGGGATGGGATGGAGAATGAAAGTGATAGGTGACTGACTGGAGCTGCTCCACAGTGAAAAGGAGACCACATTGCGAGCGTCTAATTCAGTACATTAAATTGATGAAGTGAGTAAACAGAAGCTACAAGGTTTCCCTTTAAACCTGTTAATTTTTCTAATGTATTTTTAGAAACTACTGCACAGTATGGATGATGTGCAGGTCTTGGCATCATATTCAGCACAAACATTGTGTGCAGTACTGTTCTATGTTCTCCATGTCTTCAAGCTGCTACATTAGACCTGCAGTTCTCCATTTTCACGAGAAGGTTTGTTGTGTTGGACGCAAAACTCTTTAATTTATCTGCCATTCTCCGCCATATAGTCCAGACTACATTAGTGTGCCATTTTTCCTGCACCCTCTCTGCCGTTTCCAGACTTCCCAACATCATTTCCCCAGCTTCATTCAGTATTTTGATTTGCTCTGTATGCACCTCAGGCTGCTGGATGCCAGCTAGTGAACCAGGGCAGGAAACCACAGGCTTGTCGCCGTCTGCTAGGAAGGAAGTATTTATCTGGTAATGAAGACGTTGATTTTGAGGAGTGGAGCATGTCTGAATTTTTTTTTTAAATATCGCAAATGGTTTAAGTTATATTTGTTTAGCTTAAGTAGTTGAAGTTTTAATTTTAATTCTGTGATGGCGTTGATTACTCAGAGATTGCCTGCATGGAACATGTGCATGATACTTTTATATCAAATGGCCATGAGTTTAGTTTATTCAAGAAGGAACTGCAGATGCTGGAACAATTGAAGGTAGACAAAAATGCTAGAGAAACTCAGCGGGTGAGGCAGCATCTATGGAGAGAAGGAATAGGCGATGTTTCGGGTCGAGACCCTTCTTCAGACTGATGTTGGGGGGGGGGCCCGGGAAAGGGAAAGGAAGTAGGCGGAGACAGTAGGACTTGAGGGAGAACTGGGAAGGAGGAGGGGAAGGAGGGAGAAAGCAAGGGCTATCTAAAATTGGAGAAGTCAATGTTCATACCGCTAGGGTGCAAACTACCCAAGCAAAATATGAGGTGCTGTTCCTCCAATTTGCGCTGGGCCTCACTCTGGCCATGGAGGAGGCCCAGGACAGAAACGTCAGATTGGAAATGGGAGGGGGAGTTGAAGTGCTGAACAACCGGGCGTCAAGTTGGTTAACACGGACTAAGCGGAGGTATTCAGAGTAACGATCTCTGAGCCTGCGCCTGGTCTCACCGATGTAGAGAAGTTGACACCTGGAACAGCGGATGCAGTAGATGAGGTTGGAGGAGGTGCAGGTGAACCTCTACCTCACCTGGAAAGACTGATTGGGTCCTTGGATGGAGCCGAGGGGGGAGGTACAGGGACAAGTGTTGCATTTCCTGCGGTTGCGGGGCTAAGTACCTGGGGAAGGGGGAGGTTTGGGTGAGAAGGGACGAATTGACCAGGGAGTTACTGAGGGAGCAGTCTCTGCGGAAAGCCGAAAGG
The DNA here is from genome assembly GCA_038087875.1 of Malacoraja senta. Classification (NCBI taxonomy): domain Eukaryota; kingdom Metazoa; phylum Chordata; class Chondrichthyes; order Rajiformes; family Rajidae; genus Malacoraja; species Malacoraja senta. The sequence goes on from CM075982.1 coordinate 32,604,690, forward strand.
GAAGGAGATGGGAAGATGTGGCCAGTAGTGGGATCCCGTTAGAGGTAGCGAAAATGTAGGAGGATTATATGCTGTATGCGACGGCTGATGGGGTGGAAGGTGAGGACAAGGGGGACTCTGTCCTTGTTACGAATGGGGGGAGGGGGAGTAAGAGCGGAGCTGCGGGATATAGAGGAGACCCTGGTGAGAGCCCCATCTATAATGGAAGAGGGGAACCCCCGTTCCCTAAAGAATGAGGACATCTCCGATGCCCTAGTATGGAACACCTCATCCTGTGCGCAGATGTGGCGGAGACGGAAGAATTGGGAGTAGGGGATAGAGTCCTTACAGGAAGCAGGGTTAGAAGAAGTGTAGGCAGGATAGCTCTGGGTCGTTTATTGTCACGTGTACTGAGCTACGTTGATAAGTTTGTGTTTTATAGCATGTTTTCCAGTCAGTGGAAAGACTGTACATGATTACAGTCAAGCCGTCCAGGATAAAGGGAATGACTTTTAGTGCAAGGTAAAGTCCGATTAAAGATACTCCGATGGTCTCCAATGAGGTAGATGGGAGGTCAGGACCGCTCTCTAGTTGCTGATAGGATGGTTCAGTTGCCTGATAACAGCTGGAAGGAAACTGTCCCTGAATCTGGAGGTGTGCGTTTTCACACTTCTGTCTCCCTTGCCTGATGGGAGAGGGGAGAAGAAGGAATGACCGGGGTGAGTCATACAGAATGAAAGCATGCCCTTCGGCCCCACTTGCTCACACCGATCAACATTGTCCATCTACACTAGTCCCACTAGTCTGTTTACGGTTTACTATGGTTACATATTCTGCTGCAGCTGCAGCAAGTAAGAATTTCATTATTCTATCTGGGACACATGACACTCTTGACTCTTGACCTGGCTGCATTTGGCCCATGACCCTCTAAACCTGTCCTATCCATTCTATCCTGTCTAAATGTTTCTTCAATGTCCCAATAGTACCTGCCTCAACTACCTCCTCCGACAGCTTCTCCCATATACCTACCACACTTTGTGTGAACATGTTAGCCCTCTGGTTCATAATAAATATTTTCCCCCCTCACTTTAATCCTATGTCCTCTGGTTCTCGATTCCCCCACTCTGGGCAAGATGCTCTGTGCGTCTGACCAATCTATTCCTCTCATGATTTTGTACACTGGTGAGACTCCTTGATTATGCTCGTGGCCTTTGAAAGGAAGCGGGATGTGTACATGAAGTCAATGGAAGGTAGGATGGTTTGCACTGGTTTGTGTGATGGTCTGGGCTGTGTTGGCAATTCTCTACAAGTTCTTGCAGTCTTGGCTGCAGCTGTTCCCAAACCATGCAGATCAAATGCTGTGAAATCAGAAATATGATCGGTTGATGTGACAATATATATATAGGGAGAGAGATAGAGATTTGACAAAAAACAGTTCCTAAAAATAAAGGAAATCTGCCACTGCTCACAGAAACAAAAGATGCTGGAGACTTCTCAAAGCTCAGGATAGACACAAGATGCAGGACAGGCAGCATCTCTGGAGAGAAGGAATGGGTGATGTTTTGGGTCGAGACCCTTTTTCAGACTGAGATTCGGGGGTGAGGGAGAGAGATATGGAAGGGTAAGGTGTGAAAACACCGATCAAAGGAGATGAAAATTCAAGGAAATGTAGAAAGGTATATTGTTAACTGAGGGCACGGCGACAACGAGGCATTCAATCAGTAATATTTAATGAGGAAGACCGTGAAACTAGTCAGAGAACTAGAATGGGGGAGGGATGGAGCGAGAGGGAAAGCAAGGGTTACGTAAAGTTAAAGAAATCAATATTCATACCTCTGGGTTGTAATGTGCCCAAGTGTTGTTCCACCAATTTACGTTGGGCCTCAGTATGACAGTGGAGGAGACCCAGGACAGAAAGGTCAGGAAGGTCAGGCCTCATTGGGAGCCCTTCTCAGAACTGGCAAAGTGGGTCACAGAGAGAGCAATCCACTGAAAGGGGGAGGGGAGGGGAAGATGTGTCTGATGTTGTGGGAGCTGGCAGTACGTGCAGGTTGATGTGTTCAATGTGGAGGCTGGGGGGTGGAAAGTGGGGACCAAGCAAACTGTGTGTTTGCTCTGTCCACGAGGAGAGGGTGAGAAATAGATGAGATGCAAAAGGGAAGCTTGGGTTGATGAAGCAGAAAGACACTTCAGAGACACCTGTGTGGAATGGCTCATCTCAGAATAAATGCAGAATAAATAAATGAGGGTGGGAGAATGGAATTAAGCCGCTGAATGTGTTTCAGGTTTAGATCTTCATCTGGAAACATAGAATGCATTTTATCAGGATGCATCATCACAGCTCGATTTGGAAACAGCTCCATTCAAGACAGCAAGAAAATGCAGAGAATTGTGGATGTAGCCCAGACCATCGCACAAACCAACCTCCCTTCCATTGACTCCATCTACACTTTACTCTGTCACCAGCATTATCAAGGACGAGTCTCACCCCAGTCACTCCATCTTCTCACCTCTCCCATCAGATAAGAGTTACAGAAGTGTGAATCAGAGTTTCTTCCCAGCTGTTTCAGGCAATTGAACCATCCTACCAACAACTCGAGAGCAGTCCTGACATCCCACCTACCTCATTAAAGATCTCGGACAATCTTTACTCGGACTTTACTGGACTTTACCTTGCACTAAATGTTATTCCCTTTATCATATATCAGTGCACAGTGGATGACTCAATTATAATCATGTATAGTCTTTCCGCTGACTGGTTAGCTCGCAACAAAAACCTTTTCACCGTACCTTGATACACGTAACAATAAACTAAACTAACTAACTCAGATGTACTAGCATGGTCATGCTGCTGGGATACGGAGAAAGCTAGGTTTCCTCTGAACCACCATCACATGAATTTCTGTGTCCCTGGGACTGCCAGTGATTTTCCTGCCTGACTAATGTTAGGGAGGAGAATAATGATATGATTCACCCAGAACAGCAAGGAGTTCTTTTGAAATTGAGGCACTTACTTGCCTATTATTTTGTGTTTGCTTTAATTACCATATAAATAGTTTGGTTTATTAGGCACTGTTGATGATCATATCTCATGGTGACATCAGGCAAGAGGTACAGAAGTTTGAAAACGCATGCTTCCAGATTCAAGAACAGCAATCTAAACCTTTGTGGAACAAACATCGCCACAAATGTTCATGATTTTTGTTTTTCAGAAGTTTTATGAATGTGAGTATTGCGGGTACTACTTCCAGATAGGCTTTCAAGGTTGGATGTGAAGGATGCAGAGTTAGCTGCAGCCCGAGGCATGGAATTGTAATGGCATTCTAGGTCCTACTATTAGTCTGACGACGAGTCTTAGACCTAAAAGGATTTTTGTTCTCCTATCCTTGGGATGCCTGACCTACTGTGTGTTTCCAGCATTTTCTCATTTTGATTTTAGATTTCCTGCAACAGCTGCTTTTATTTAGATTTTCTGTCCTGTGTGTAATCTGTAAATGTCTGGCCAACATTTTTAATAAGTGCAATGAAAGGATGTTGAATTTTCTGAAGACCCAATTTTGTCTCGCCTGTGGGAGATGCTGTAGTCTTGGCAGCTACTTACAAGGTTCTCAATCTCCTTTCTGTACTCCGCCTCATCATTATTCGATATCTGGCCCACTAAGGCGGTGTCGTCACTTCTTCAAGGGGAGCCAGTGCTTAGGATTGATTAGCAGCTACCTCCTGCAGGGAAGTCTTCTGTCAGTGGGGTATTGTTTCTTGGAGTTGGAGGGTTGCATCTTGGAGAATTTGCTCCTGTTTTTTTGCAGTGGATCAAGGCTTCTCGAAGGCTGGAGTTAATGCCTTAACAAGAAGAAGCACTTGATGATGGTGGATGTCATGCCGTGAAGTGCTCATTACACACATTGTGCATCTTTTATTTTCAATTGCAAACAAATATTTTGAGAAAAAGAGAAATGTTGTTTTTGTGAACCTGTCAAAATAGGATCAATGTAGACAGGGGAATCATTGAGTAGTGTTTTAAACCAAACTTGTAGATATCAGTTTAGTCACCGAGAGTTATACAGCATGGAAACGGAACTCAGTCCAACTCGTCCATGTCAAGCAACTAAGCTAGTCCCATTTGCCTGAATTTGGTCTATATTCCACGAAACCTTTTCTATCCATGTATCTCTTATGTATCTAACCCTGTATTTTCATTTGTAATGTAGAAATATACATTTTCACATTTATGTGCCTATTTTAAAATTGTGTGCATTTCTTCATATGTGGTCATGATGGAAGTACATGACAATGCATGCTACTGTACACCCTTCACCAGTGGTGGCACTTCAGTCTTGCCTCTTCTACCCTTGACTGTAGATGACAGTAGAGAAGCCCCTGTCTCTAACCACCATTTTCCCAGATTGATGAGATAGAAACATATAAACATAGAAAATAGGTGCAGGAGGAGGCCATTCGGCCCTTCGAGCCAGCACCGCCATTCATTGTGATCATGGCTGATCGTCCCCTATCAATAACCCGTGCCTGCCTTCTCCCCATATCCATTGACTCCACTAGCCCCTAGAGCTCTATCTAACTCTCTCTTAAATCCATCCAGTGATTTGGCCTCCACTGCCCTCTGTGGCAGGGAATTCCATAAATTCACAACTCTCTGGGTGAAAAAGTTTTTTCTCACCTCAGTCTTAAATGACCTCCCCTTTATTCTAAGACTGTGGCCCCTGGTTCTGGACTCGCCCAACATTGGGAACAATTTTCCTGCATCTAGCTTGTCCAGTCCTTTTATAATTTTATATGTTTCTATAAGATGCCCCCTCATCCTTCTAAACTCCAGTGAATACAAGCCTAGTCTTTTCAATCTTTCCTCATATGACAGTCCCGCCATCCCAGGGATCAATCTCGTGAACCTACGCTGCACTGCCTCAATCACAAGGATGTCCTTCCTCAAATTAGGAGACCAAAACTGTACACAATACTCCAGATGTGGTCTCACCAGAGCCCTATACAACTGCAGTAGAACCTCTTTACTCCTATACTGAAATCCTCTTGTTATGAAGGCCAACATTCCATTAGCTTTCTTCACTGCCTGCTGTACCTGCACAAAACAGTACCTACGACCAAATTACAACTGTGTTCCTTCCTCTCACCCTGCTTCACTTAACAATCAACCAAATGCTCTTAATTTCCTTCTATTGCCCTATATTTGTGATGCAATACAATAGCTTCTATTGCCTTATTTCTTTAGAAGGCAGGATGTTGAAGACTGAAAAATATTTTGTTGAGTCTTTTCAATGTCTACTTATTTCTGGTACTACCAAAGTGTTGCTGAAGTTGTGATAATTTGTCAAGCTAGTGATGCCAAAGTTTGGCCAGTTTATGTACACTTTCTATAAGTAGTAGACTTAGTCACAAATATAAAGTGATAAATCTGAATACTAATGTGCTTTTTCAAAACCTGTAAACATTTCAGAAATGTACCTTATTAAAAGTAAGCCAAGTGATTTCAATTTAGGCACAAGGAACTGGAGATGATGTTTTACCTAAAAAAAGACACAATTGCTGGAGTAACTCAGTAGGTCAGGCAGCATCTCTGTGGAACATGGACAGACAATGTTTCGGGTTGGGCGCTTCTTCAGACCAAAGTGTTTTCAGTCTGAAGTATGGTCCCAACCCGAAATTGTGCCTATCCATGTTCTCTGGAGATGCTAAAAACAAAAAGGTTTATGAGAGCAGCACCATAGATGTAGTCTATATGGACTTCAGCAAGGCATTTGACAAGGCTTGGCGTGGTAGACTGCTCTGGAAGGTTAGGTCGCATGGGATACAGGGAGAGCTAGCCGACTGGCTAGAAAATTGGCTTCATGGAAGGAATGGTGATGGTGAAAGGTTGTTTTTCGGGACTGGAGTCCTGTGACTAGTGGTGTGCCACAGGGTGCTCGGCCCATTGGTATTTGTGGTTTATAGCAACGATTTGGATGAGAATGTACAAGGCAGGATTAGTAACAGAGGATGATAGAGTTTCATGAAAGTTAATACAATTTGAGACCTGGGTCTTTAATCTGGAAATCCAAGGCATGAGTTGGTTATTGGAGACTGGGAAACGCATGTCAAGGTAAACGCACATTGGTTAATATCTAAAATATTTAATTCAGTTGTAGGTAATATATACTCTTTTAGGATAAACAGAGCAAAAGGAAAAGTTGTTCAGCCGCGGCTTTCAAAATGTTAATGTATTAGATCAAAGGAAAGGTGAATAATTTTGCAAAAAAAGCAGTAAACGTGAGAATCAGACACATTTCAGAACTTAAAAGAGGAGGCTCAAGGAATTGATGAAGGGAAATAGAATCTGGCAAGAAGGATTAAAAAAAGACCATAAAGAACGAGCACAGCAATGCCAACAGGAAAAAAGATTCTTAAAGAGGGTGGGAGCCACAGAGTGGTGTGGGGAGAAGTTAAAGATTTCCACAAGTACAACTCCAGCACAGGTGAAGAAGCGGCCAGGGTCTACATCCGGGCCTGGCACTTTCTGTGGGTTCGCTGTCTGGAGAATCAATTTGACGTCTGCAACAGTGGCCATGGGTTCAGATGCACCAGGGGATGGAGAGATTAAATAGACTGGCCCGGGGGGGGGGGGGGGGGGGGTAGTCAGAGGCTGTGTGCTTTAGGTGGGGGGTAGGGATGTTGTGAGTGGGATGTACTGAATTATTACATCAAGTTGATACGGACAGGGTAGAATCAAATGCCCGTTTCTGTGGTGTTACCTTTGTAAAATACAAATCATCAATTTTATGTCTTCTAATTATTTTAATAAATAACTAGACGACCCCTGGACCCATTGGGTCCCCGTTGTGACACGAGTCAAGTACACGCGGAAGTGTTAGATGAAAATGGCGATCTTATCTTGTATATATAGACAGTGCCCTCCATAATGTTTGGGACAAAGACCCATCATTTATTTATTTGCTTCTATACTCCACAATTTGAGATTTGTAATAGAAAAAAATCACATGTGGTTAAAGTGCACATTGTCAGATTTTATTAAAGGCCATTTTTATACGTTTTGGTTTAAACATGTAGAAATTACAGCAGTGTTTATATATAGTCCCCCCATTTCAGGGCACCATAATGTTTGCGACACAGCAATGTCATGTAAATGAAAGTAGTCATGTTTAGTATTTTGTTGCATATCCTTTGCATGCAATGACTGCTTGAAGTCTGCGATTCATGGACATCACCAGTTGCTGGGTGTCTTCTCTGGTGATGCTCCGCCAGGCCTGTATTGCAGCCATCTTTAGCTTATGCTTGTTTTGGGGGCTAGTCCCCTTCAGTTTTCTCTTCAGCATATAAAAGGCATGCTCAATTGGGTTCAGATCGAATGATTGACTTGGCCACTCTAGAATTGACCATTTTTTAGCTTTGAAAAACTCCTTTGTTGCTTTAGCAGTATGTTTGGGATCATTGTCTTACTGGTGAATGAACCGCTGGCCAATGAGTTTTGAGGCATTTGTTTGAACGAGCAGATAGGATGTGTCTGTACACTTCAGAAATAATTATGCTACTACCATCAGCAGTTGTATCATCAATGAAGATAAGTGAGCCAGTACCTTCAGCAGCCATACATGCCCAGGCCATAACACCCGCACCACCGTGTTTCACAGATGAGGTGGTATGCTTTGGATCTTGGGCAGTTCCTTCTCTCCTCCATACTTTGTTCGTGCCATCACTCTGATATGTTAATCTTCGTCTCATCCGTCCACATGACCTTTTTCCAGAACTGTGGTTGCTCATTTATGTACTTCTTGGCAAACTGTAACCCGGCCATCCTATTTTTGCGGCTAACCAGTGGTTTGCATCTTGCAGTGTAGCCTCTGTATTTCTGTTCATAAAGTCTTCTGCGGACAGTGGTCATTGACAAATCCACACCTGAAGAGTGTTTCTGATCTGTCGGACAGTTGTTTGGTTTTTTTTTCTTTATTATAGAGAGAATTCTTCTGTTGTCAGCTGTGTCTTGGCCTGTCAGTCCCTTTGCCATTAGTAAGCTCACCAGTGCTCTCTTTCCTAAGGTTTGGCTGATGTTTCTAACGGTTTTATTCTTGTTTCTCAGTATCATAATGGCATCTTTGACATTTCATGGCACAACTTTGGTCATGTTGATAAATAGCAATAAACGTTTCCAAAAGTGATGGAAAGACTGGGTGCTGAGAGCTGTCTTTTACCTGCATTAAGGAGGCAATTACACCTGAGCAATTACAAACGCCTGTTACAATTACAAGTGCAATTACAAGTGCCCTGAAATGGGGGGACTGTGTGTAAATACAGCTGTAATTTCTACATGGTGAACCCAAAATGTATAAAAATACCTTTTAATAAAATCTGACAATGTGCACTTTAATTACATGTGATTTTTTTCTATTACGTATCTCAAATTGTGGAGTACAGAGGCAAATAAATAAATGATGGGTCTTTGTCCCAAACATTATGGAAGGCACTATATGTATGTTCCCGAAATACAGCCAAAATGCTACATGATAGCGCAACAATTTGAATGAAACCTGATACTGAGCACCGCAGGAGAATGGTGAGTAAGGTGCCCCTAAAATTGTTGTGCTATTGTGTACCATTTTGGCTGTATTTCTGGAACATTCTTTCTTGGAGATCCTCAAGACGTTCAGTTATTTCAAAGTCCGTTTCTCCACTCTTTCTGGGCGCGCAGCCGCCAGGCCCTACAACCCTCCCCCTACTGCACAGGCGTGGCTAACGGGCCCGGCAAGTGGGAGCGCACTGCACAGGCACGACTGCCTCATTGACAGTATAAAATTCATTAAAGTTTATGAAGTGAATTACTTTTAAAATATAACGAAACTTGATACTGCACACCACAGGCAAATAGTGAGTAAGGCCCCCCTAAAATTGTTGCGCTATCGTGTACCGTTTTGGCTGTATTTCGGGAACATACATACATACATACAAGATGAGACTTTTAGTTATCTACTACAGTCGACCAAGTGGGACCCGTTGGGTCCCTGTCACACGGGAGGCCTGGTCCCCAACGCAATATTCCACGACTCGCCCTTAGCCCCCACGGGTGGCCTGGTCCCCCAACGCAACCCGTTCCCCAACGCAAAATTTCACCCGTTATCCCAACGCAACCCATTCCCCCAACGCAATATTCCAGCACTCACCCATAGCCCCCCAACTGGGGGTGACTCATTTCCCCTTATTCACCCTCCCTCATTAAACTTTTAAAAAAATCCTTGTGCAGGTTTTTTTTCTCTAATTGGGGTTTTGTAAATTTGAAAATGTGAATAACTTGTAAAATATAACATCAATCTGAACAAAACTTGATACAAACCACCACATGACAATTGTGAGTAAGGTGGTCCAAAAATTGTTGCTCTATCATGTACCGTTTTGGCGTAATTGGACGATATCACTGAATCAGAGAGAGCACGCACGCACGCACACACACACACACACACACACACACACACACACACACACACACACACACACACACACACACACACACACACACAAGATGAGAGTTTTAGTATAATATAGATAGATTTAAATGGAAGCTTTGCTTGGCATAGAGCTGTGGAGGGGGGAACTTTCCAAGGATATACCTGGATTAGGGAGTATTGACTACAGGGAGCGGTTGGACAGACTTGGATTGTTTTCTCTGAATGCCTAAGGTTGCGGGGGGATAGATAGATAAAAAAATTATGAGTGGAAAAATAGGGTAGACAGTCAGAACCTTTTTTTGCAGGATGGAAATATCAAATTCTTGAGGGCGTAGCTTTGAGGTAAGCGAGGCCAAGTTTAAAAGAGATGTGTGGGGCAAGTTTTTTTACACAGATGGTGGTGAGTGCCTGGATCATGCTGCTGGGGATGTTGGTGGATGCACATACGATAGTAGCATTTAAGAGACTTATGGATCTGCACATGGATATGCAGGGAATGGAGGGAATGGGATAAGAGTTGGTCTTGCATCATGTTTGTTCTCACAGCATTGTAGTATCAGCCAGACCAAGTGGAAAATTAACCAGGTATTTCTTGTCCATAAAAAAAATCAGATCAAATAAAGTCCAGCTAATCACACAAGAGGATTTCAGTATAGGAGTAAAGAGGTTCTTCTGCAGTTGTATAGGGCTCTGGTGAGACCACATCTGGAATAATGTGTACAGTTTTGGTCTCCTAATTTGAGGAAGGACATCTTTGTGATTGAGGCAATGCAGCGTAGGTTCACGAGATTGATCCCTGGGATGGCGGGACTGTCATGAGGAAAGATTGAAAAGACTAGGCTTGTATTCACTGGAGTAAAATTATAAAATTATAAAATTATAAAAGGACTGGACAAGCTAGATGCAGGAAAAATGTTCCCAATGTTGGGCGAGTCCAGAACCAGGGCCCACAGCCTTAGAATAAAGGGGAAGCCATTTAAGACTGAGGTGAGAAAAAACGTTTTCACCCAGAGAGTTGTGAATTTATGGAATTCCCTGCCACAGAGGGCAGTGGAGGCCAAGTCACTGGATCGATTTAAGAAAGAGTTAGATAGAGCTCTAGGGGCTAGCAGAGTCAAGGGATATGCGGAGAAGGCAGGCACGGGTTATTGATTGGGGGCGATCAGCCATGAACACAATGAATGGCGGTGCTGGCTCAAAGGGCCGAATGGCCTCCTCCTGCACCTATTTTCTATGTTTCTATGTTTAATCACTGCCCCATCAGCTGAAGTAAGATGAGATGAGGATTCCACAAGACGGAATTCAAAGACTCCCGTCGTACAACAGTGAGGGAGTACTCTCACAAAGTTCATTGTGTGGTTGTCAGAGGCAGTAAACGTTAAATTTGGCAGGTCATTGGTGAATGAAACAAATGACAGTTGCACACTTGTACATCCAGAGATGGCAGATAATATTGCACTCATTGGCTGACTTTTACAGTCAGTGTCAGGTCTATGTGTCGCTGATGCCTGCACCATAGTGTTGGCTCAAAGTGAGGTCACAAGGGTACTGAGAATACCCATCTCATTTCACCTCCTTCAGAGAAAGAGATTTTATATTCCTTTCATTGTTCCAAACTGATAACTAATGCTGCAGGTGTGAAACAGAAGCTGTACAAATTTTATATTGAAATGATGACTCCTAGTTTTATTATTGGAGATTACCTCAATCTAATATTCTAGATTATTTATAAATTAAAGCAGTGAAACCAGCCAGACACCACCAATGTCCAAGCTATCATCTTCAGAGTCGTATCTGCTCCATTGCACCTCACTCCTGAAATGCCATAGGTGCCTTTAGTTTTAGAGATATAGCGTGGAAACAGGCCTTTCGGCCTACAGGGTCTGTGCCAACAAACACTTGTGGCAAAGCGGCAGAGTTGCTGCCTCACAGCGCCAGAGACCCGGGTTCGATCCTGACTACGGGTGCTGTCAGTACAGAGTTTGTATGTTTTCCCCATTACCGCGTAGGTTTTGTCAGAGATCTTCTGTTTTCTCCCACACTCCAAAGATGTACAGATTTGTAGGTTAATTGGCTACTTGATATATGAAAATTGTCCCTGGATAGTGTGCATGGATAGTGTTAATGTGCTGTTCGGTGCGGACTCAGTGGGCCGAAGGACCTGTTTCCACGCTGTATCTCTAGTTTAAATGAAACTAAAAAACATCACCCATATACTACTTCCATCCTACATGCTGGGGACAACTTTACAGAAGTAAATTAACCTGCAAACCTGCACATTTTTGGTTTGTAGGAGGAAACTGGAGCACCCAGACAAAACCCACACAGTCACAGGGAGAACGTACAAACTCCGTACAGACAGCGCCCATAGTCAGGATCAAATCTCTGTCTCTGTTGCTGTAAGGCACCACCGTGCCACCCTTTTCTTCCTTATGTATTATTCTTGCTTTTTCATAGTACTGCATTATAAAGTAACTTCAAACAAATAAATTCTACCTAAGAAACTTTCTGTAGAGAAAGCATCATGCTATTTGAGAGCTTCTCACTGCTTTGCTCAGTGATCTTGTTTTATCCAAGTGGAGAGCTTAGATCCCACTTCTGAAGTTACTTTGCTCAACGTGTGAAGTGCTGCTTGCCCTTCAGTTACATGTTCTACAGTATGGAAAGAGCACATTACATTTTCTTGACTTACATGCCAGTGGCGAAGATCAATCAAAGATTTGCTAAGGAGTCAATATTTAACTGATTGTTGCAGTGCAGGAAAACAGTGAGTGCACAGTTCAAGGAAATAAGATAAAAATGGTTTCGTTTTGTTTAGAGATACAGCCTGAAAGCAGACCCTTTAGCCCATCGAGTCTGCGCCGACTAGCGATCTCAATTCACTAACACCATCCTACACACACTTGGGACAATTTATAATTTTACCAGGCCAATTAACCTACAAACCTGTATGTCTTTGTAGTGTGGGAGGAAACCGGAGCACCCAGAGAAAACCCACGCAGGTCACGGGGAGAAAGTACAAATTCCGTACAGACTGCACCCGTAGTCTGGATCGAACCTGGGTCTCTGGCGCGTGTGAGGCAGCAACTCTACCGCTGCACCACTGTGCCGCCCCGAATAAATTAATGAAAAGATAAATGAAGCAGGCAAAATCTGTTCTTAAAACACTGATTGTCATTGTGTGGAAGCATTGAAAGATTACAAACACCTGTTCCCGTCAGTGAGTTGTAAGTGAATGTCTGCTGACTATAATGTTCTCAGCATTAAATGGCATTTTGCATGTTTCCAGGCAACATCACAACACGGATCAGAACTCCTGAGACAGGCTCTGATGAGGCCATCAAATCGATTCTAGAACAAGCCAAGAGAGAACTACAGGTGCAAAAAAATGGTGAGTGCAGCCTGAAAACAAAGGCATGAAGGTGCATCTACACAACTCCTTCAGATGTTTTGTATGTTGAAGCTTTGTTTTAGATTATAGACAATAGACAATAGGTGCAGGAGTAGGCCATTTGGCCCTTCGAGCCAGCACCGGCAATCAATGTGATCATGGCTGATCATCCACAATCAGTACCCTGCTCTTGCCTTCTCCCCATATCCCCTGACTCCGCTATTTTTAAGAGCCCTATCTAGCTCTCTCTTGAAAGCATCCAGAGAACCTGCCTGTGTAATTCTCTGAGGCAGAGAATTACACAGACTCACCACTCTCTGTGAGAAAAAGTGTTTCCTCGTCTCCGTTCTAAATGGCTTACTCCTTATTCTTAAACTGTGGCCCCTGGTCCTGGACTCCCCCAACATCGGGAACATGTTTCCTGCCTCTAGCGTGTCCAAGCCCTTAACAATTTTATATGTTTCAATGAGATACCCTCTCATCCTTCTAAACTCCAGAGTGTACAAGCCCAGCTGCTCCGTTCTCTCAGCATATGACAGTCCCGCCATCCCGGGAATTAACCTTGTAAACCTACGCTGCACTCCCTCAATAGCAAGAATGTCCTTCCTCAAATTAGGGGACCAAAACTGCACACAATACTCCAGGTGTGATCTCACTAGGGCTCTGTACAACTGCAGAAGGACCACTTTGCTCCTATATTCGATTCCTCTTGTTATAAAGGCCAACATGCCATTTGCTTTCTTCACTGCCTGCTGTACCTGCATGCTTACTTTCATAGACTGATGTACAAGGACCCCCAGATCCCGTTGTACTTCCCCTTTTCCCAACTTGACGTCATTTAGATAGTAATCTGCCTTCCTGTTTATGCTACCAAAGTGGATAACCTCACATTTATCCGCATTAAACTTCATCTGCCATGCATCTGCCCACTCCCCCAACCTGTCCAAGTCACCCTGCATTCTCATAGCATCCTCCTCACAGTTCACACTGCCACCTAGCTTTGTGTCATCTGTAAATTTGCTAATGTTTAGTTTTAGTTTTAGAGATACAGTGTGGAAACAGGCCCTTCGGCCCACCAGGTCCACGTCAACGAGCGGTCACACATGCACTAGTTCTAACCTACACACTAGGGACAATTTACAGATGCCAATTAACCTACAAACCTGCACGTCTTTGGAGGTGGGAGGATACTACAGCACTTAGAAGAAACCCACGGGGTCACAGTGAGAACATACAAACCCTGTGCAGACATCAGCCGTAGTCAGAATCAAACCCTGGTCTCTGGCACTGCAAGGCAGCAGCTTTACCGCTGCGCCACCATGCCGACCTACTTTGTACTTTGTGCAGAACATAAAACACATGATCCTGAAGCAGGATATAATGTTGAGCAACTTCCAAACTAACATCAACCTACGAACATCAAGATACCAGCATCTTGCATAACATATACCTACAAGTAATATTTGTTACTCTGAATGGAAAATAAATGTTGAAAATAAGAACAGGAGTAGACTATTTGACCTTGGATGACTTCTCAGAGAACAGTACAGCACAGGAACAGGCCCTTCGGCCTACGATTTTCGTGCCAAACATAATGCCAAGTTAAACTGATCTCATCTGCCATATCCCTCTATTCCCTGCACCTCCATGTGCCTATCTAAAAGCCTCTTAAACACCACTATCGTAACTCCCTCCACCATAACCCCTGGCAGTGCGTTCCAGGCTCCCACCACTCTCTGTGTAAAAAAACTTGCCCTGCATATCTCCATTAAACTTTCCTCTAAACTTTAGATAGGCCACCAGCATAATCACGGACCAATCTCACCCTGGACATGCTCTCTTCTCTCCACTCTCCCATCAGGCAACAGGTAAAGAATTGTGGCAACACACACCTCCAAATTCACGACGGTTTCTTCCCAGCTGTGATCAGGTGGCCCTCTCATCAGATAGAGAGCAGTCCTGACCTCCCATCCACCTTATTGGGAGAGCTATTTTTGAAGTATCTTTAATTGGTGTTTTTCAGACTTTATCTTGCACTAATGTTGCACCCTTGATTCGTTATCTGTGCACTGCGAACGCTTTGATTGTAATCATGCAAAGTCTTTTTTTGACTGGTTAGCATGCAAACAAAAGCTTTTCACTGTACCTCGCTTGGTACACGTAACAATAATGAGCTAAACTAAAAACTCAGTAGCACCCTGTCCAGAACCTCAACTTGCAGAGTGTTTGAACATCTGCAGCCCTCCATGCAAAAGGATTCCTAAAATTCATAATTGTTTCAGTGAATAAATCTATTCATTCTCAGCCCCGTAACTCAAATTTTGTTTTAAAAAAAAATTCTCCCTGATTTAAAACAAAATACTACTATGAATTTATGATGTAAAAATCTATCATTGCATACTTCATTACTTGATACTAATGATATGAATGATGCTGCTTTCACACATTGTGCCTTCTTAATCTTTACCATCATGATTTTTAGTAATTAGAAATTATAGAGATATTCATAGAGAACATAGAACAGTATAGGAACAGGTCCTTCAGCCGCCAATGTCTGTACTGAACAAGATGCCAGGTTAAACTAATCTCCTCTGGCTGCACATAATCCATGTTCCTCCGTTCCCTGCATATCCACATGCCAGTCCAAAAGCCTCTTAAATGCCACTTTCTTTTTTTTTTTTTAACGTGCCCGACATATCTCCTTTAAACTTTGCCCCTCTCACCTTAGTCTCTCTAGTCTTTAATAGCATAGCTACTTAGAGTCATACAGCGTAGAAACAGGCCCTTCAGCCCAACTTGCCCACGCCGACCAACATGCCCCATCTACACTGGTTCCACATGCTCGCGTTATGCCAGATCCCTCAAACCCTGTCCTATCCATATACCTGTCTAAATGCTTCTTAAACATTATGATAGTACCTGTCCACTCTGGCAGCTCGTTCCATACACCCACCACTCATTGTGTAAAAAAGTTACCACTCTGGTGCCTATTAAATCTTTCCCTCCTAATCTTAAATTTATGTCCCCGGTTCTCAATCCCCCTACTCTGGGCAAAAGACTCTTTGCATTTACCGTTCTACTCCTCTCATGATTTAGTACACCTCTATAAGATCACCCCTCATCCTCCTGCGCTCCAAGAAATAAAGTCCCAGCCTGCTCATCCTTTCCCTACAAGGCCCTCGAGTCTGGCAACATCCTCGTAAATCTTCTTTGTACCCATTCCAGCTTGACAACATCTTTCCTATAACATGGTGCCCAGAACTGAACACAACACTCTAAATGTGTCCTCACCAACATCTTATATAACTGCAGCATGACCTCCCAATGTCTATACTCAATACCGTCACTGATGAAGGCTAATGTGCCCACTTTCAGCTACATTTTGAGCATTTTTTTCCTTTGGCCGGTTTGACAATTGATCTAATTTACTTTATAATCTTGGACATAATGGCAAAGCTCTGAGATCAAATTCACCGAATGCGTACAGTACTGAAAGGAGTTTGTGAATGCTATTCCCACTGTTGTCCATTTTGTATGCTACAGTTGATTCAACTCAGCCACCTTGTACGTCGAGCAGTGGTGGCTCAGATGAAGCAATCTGGTCAATACTGGAACAGGCCAGGCGTGAGATGGAAGCTCAGAAGGCAGGCCTTGAGCCAACACCAAAGCCAGCACCTGTTGCTCAAACTGACGTGACCCTCCATTCATCCAAAGTCGCATCTTCATCATCAATCTTTTCCTCACTAACAGTCATGAAAAAGCCTTCCATCGTGGATTCCAGTACCATCGCAACACAGACTTCCCATGGGTTAAAAAAGGAAACAGTACATGACTCATGCACCTCAGAACACCATAGAATCGCAGAGACGCCACACAATATGCTTAAGCAAGTTAAGAATGAACTGGGTCGAGGTAGTACATGGAGGGACCAGTGGTGGAACACCGTCTGCCCAGACAGAAGAAACTCAACCTTTGCAGAAGATGGAAGAGCAGAGGAAAATAGCAGCGGCAGAGAAAGGTTTAATAATCCGGGCAGACATGTTGATGGGAATCCATTGCTCGGGGCAGCTTCCTCTGACCCTTGGAAAGATTGGCAAAACGCAGAATCTCCGTATTCTCAAGCATCTGATTTGGGCACAGTGGTCGCCAGCAGCAGTGTGACCCCACAGAGCAGTCCGCTGCCCTCGTCACCTCTTATTCCCATTTCAAAACCACACAAGCCTTCTGTGCCACCATTAACACCAGAGCAGTATGAGATCTACATGTACCAGGAGGTGGACACTGCTGAGTTGACACGGCAGGTGAAGGAGAAGTTGGCCAAGAATGGGATTTGCCAGAGAATCTTCGGAGAAAAGGTAAACTATTTTTTAAAAGAGTCTTGTTTTTAAAATTGTCATTCACCAACATTAACTTCCATAAACTGTCTCTAACATTAAAATACCCAAGATACATTACAACATCGAACACCAAGTCATAGAGAGAGATCTCAGGAGAGACAACCAAAGATTGGCCACATTTTACGGAACATGATAAAAGAAAAGAGAGAGGTGGAGAGAATAAGGACTGAATTCCAGATCTATGGGCGAGTGTAGATGAAGATATTGCACCAAGCTGACTCAGTGTAAACCAGGAATGTGTGGCAACTGCAGGAGCACTGAGTGTTGGGCTGATGGAGGCTGTGGATGGGACAAGACCTGGAGACTTGAATACACCAGTAAACGGCAAATCTGTCAGACTGGGCACCAATCTGCGTTGGCAAGCAGGAGTATGATAGGTATAGGGCATTGGTCTAGACCATTCGGCCCACCACATCCACACTGAGCAGTGGGCACTCATTCATATTAACTTGCCCCGTAGCCTTCTGTGCCTGGGTTCTCATCCAAACACTTCCTCAACCTGTCAGTGACTCTGCTTCCACCACTATTGGCCTGAGCTATAGGGAGAGGTTGAGCAGGCTCGGACTACTTTATTTCTTGAAGCGCAGGAGGATGAAGGCTAATCTTCTAGGGTGTATGTGATCGTGAGATGATTAGATAGGGTAAATTCATTGGCTTTTATCCAGAGTAGGGGAATCAAGAACCAGAGGACATAGGTTTGTGAGGGCTGAAAGATTTAATAGGAACCTGAGGGACAACTGTTTTACACAAAGGTGTGGCAGGTGTCTGGAACGGGCTGCCATGGAAGGTTGTTAAGACAAGTTGTATCACAATGTTTAAGTTTGGACAGATACATGGATAGCTAGGTTGAGAAGGATATGGATAAACCGTAGGCAGATGGGACTAGTGTACATGGGGCATGTTGGTCGGCATAGGCAGGTTGGGTCACAAGGCCTCTTTTCACGCTGTATGACTCTCTCGCTCCAGCAGTATGTTCCAGGTCCTCACCATTCTCTGGGTGAAGGAGGTCCCCCTCAGAACTGAAACATCCTGGTGAATCTCCTCTGCACCCTCTCCAGCGCTGTAGCATTGTTCCTATAGTGTGGTGACCAGAACCCCAGCTGAGTCAGTCTGACCAATGTTTTATAAAGTGTGTAGAAAGGAACTGGAAGTGCTGGTTTATACCTAAGATAGATGCAAAGTGCTGGAGTAACTCAACGAGTCAGGCAGCATCTCTGAAGAAAAAGGATGGTTGACTTTTCTGGTTGGAGCCCTTCTTCAGAGTATGAAGAAGGGTTTGGATCCAAAACGTCACCCAGTGTTTAATAACGTTGGAACATAATCTCCCTGCCTGTGAATGTCTTGACTAGAGAAGGTCAGTATCCTATATGCCTTCTTAACCACATTATCTACCTATGCTCCCACCTTAAAGGATCTTTGGACTTGCGCACTGAGTTCTTCCTTAGTCCCGAGCACCCTACATGGTGTGTGGCGAACCTCCTCAGTACTCCCAGAATGCAGCACCTTACATTTGCCTCGATTAAGCTGCATCGTCCATTACTGAGCCTATTTGTCACACACGTTGAAATTACCCTGCAGTCTAAAACGACCATCCATACATCAAGAATTCCCCCATGGTAGACTGACCCAGAAGATTCAAATGCACAGGATTGACGGTGACTTGGTCGTATGGATTTAAAACTGGCTCGCTCATAGAGGGTTGTGGTGGAAGGGCAGTATTCTGGCTGGTGGTCTGTGACTGCTGGAGTTCCACAGGGATTTATGCTGGGACCGCTGTTGCAAATTACATGAGATGGCTGGAGTTGAGTGAGGAAGGGTGTCAAAAGATACAGCGGGATATAGATATGATGTTTCCACTTGTGGGTGAGTCTACGACTAGAGGTCATAACCTCAGAATCGAAGGACGTTCTTTTAGGAAGATGAGGAGGAATTTCTTTAGTCCGAGGGTGGAATTTCTGTGCTGTGGAGTCAAAGTCAGTTGATATATTTAAGGCAGAGATAGATAGGTTCTTGATTAGTACGGGTGTCAGAGAGTCATAGAGTAATACAGTGTGGAAACAGGCCCTTCGGCCCAACTCGCCCGCACCGGCCAACAATGTCCCAGCTATCCTAGTCCCACTTGCCTGCGCTTGGTCCATAACTCTCCAAACCTATCCTATCTATGTACCTGTTCAACTGTTTCTTAAACAGCTTCAACTACCTCCTCTAGCAGCTTATTCCATACCCTCTGTGTGAAAAAGTTACCTCTCAAGAGTCAAGAGTCAAGAGAGTTTTATTATCATGTGTCCCAGATAGGACAATGGAATTCTTGCTTGCTGCAGCACAACAGAATATGTAATATATAAAATCTACACTGCAGTTCGCTTTCCTATTAAATCTTTTCCCCTTCACCTTGAACCTATGTCCTCTGGTCCTCGATTTCCTCGATGGGTAAAAGACTCTGTGCATCTACCCGATCTATTCCTCTCATGATTTTGTACACCTCTATCAGAATCAGAATAGTACTTTATTTGCCAAGTATGTTTTGCAACATACGAGGAATTTCATTTGCCAAGTCAGTCATACAAATAAAAAGCAACAGATCACCCAAAACACATTTTAACATGAACATCCACCACAGTGACTCCTCCACATTCCTCACTATGATGGAAGGCGAAATAAAGTTCAAGTCTCTTCCCTTTGCTATAAGATCTCCCCTCATCCTCCTACGCTCCATGGAATAGAGACCCAGCCTACAGAAGGCAGGAGAATGGGGTTAGGAGGGGAGAGATAGATCAGCCATGATTGAATGGCGAAGTAGACTTGATGCCTAATTCTACTCCTATCTCTTATGATCTTATGAGCGACAGAAATGGGCATGAAATTGCAGTTGGAGTTTAATCCAAGCAACTGTGAGGGATTGACTTTGAGAAGTTGGATGTAAGGAGGAAGGTACACGGTACATGTGATGCAAGACGCTTCTTAACAGCTTTGAGATGCAGAGGGATCTTGTGGTCCAGGTCCAGAGTTCCCTGAAAGTGGCAAGAAGAGGTTTACCGGGATGCTCCGTGAAGAAGGCGTTTGGCTGCAAGGGGACATTGGGCAAACTTGAGTTGTTGTCTTGGAATGCCGGAGGTTGAGGGGTGACCTGATAGAAGTATATAAAATGATGAGAGGCATAGATAGGGTAGACATTCAGAACTTTTTTCCCAGGGTACAAATGTCAAAGACTAGAGGGCATAGTTTTACGGTGAGAGATGCACAGTATAAAGGAGATATGCGGGCAGGGTTTTTCACACAGAGTGGTGCATTGAACATGTGGTGATGGAGGCAGATACGATAGTGATGTTTCAATGAATTTATACTGACATCAGACGAGATAGACAGGGGGGTAAAAGAGGTGGAGGAGTTGCTTTACTAATGAGGGAGAATGTCACGGCGGTACTCAGAGACAATGTACTGGAGGGTGCGTCTACCGAGGCGTAACGGGTTGAGCTCAAAATAAGAAAGGAGCAATTACTCTAATACATACATAGATAGATACATAGAAAATAGGTGCAGGAGTAGGCCATTCGGCCCTTCGAGCCTGCACCGCCATTCAATATGATCATGGCTGATCATCCAACTCAGTATCCCGTACCTGCCTTCTCTCCATACCCCCTGATCCCTTTAGCCACAAGGGCCACATCTAACTCCCTCTTAAATATAGCCAATGAACTGGCCTCAACTACCCTCTGTGGCAGAGAGTTCCAGAGATTCACCACTCTCTGTGTGAAAACGTTTTTCCTCATCTCGGTCTTAAAGGATTTCCCCCTTATCCTTAAGCTGTGACCCCTTGTCCTGGACTTCCCCAACATCGGGAACAATCTTCCTGCATCTAGCCTGTCCAACCCCATAAGAATTTTGTACGTTTCTATAAGATCCCCTCTCAATCTCCTAAATTCTAGCGAGTATAAGCCAGGTCTATCCAGTCTTTCTTCATATGAAAGTCCTGACATCCCAGGAATCAGTCTGGTGAACCTTCTCTGCACTCCCTCTATGGCTATAATGTCCTTCCTCAGATTTGGAGACCAAAACTGTACGCAATACTCCAGGTGTGGTCTCACCAAGACCCTGTACAACTGCAGTAGAACCTCCCTGCTCCTATACACAAATCCTTTTGCTATGAAAGCTAACATACCATTCGCTTTCTTCACTGCCTGCTGCACCTGCATGCCTACTTTCAATGACTGGTGTACCATGACACCCAGGTCTCGCTGCATCTCCCCATTTCCTAATCGGCCACCATTTAGATAATAGTCTGCTTTCCTGTTTTTGCCACCAAAGTGGATAACCTCACATTTATCCACATTATACTGCATCTGCCAAACATTTGCCCACTCACCCAGTCTATCCAAATCACCTTGCAGTCTCCTAGCATCCTCCTCACAGCTAGCACTGCCCCCCAGCTTAGTGTCATCCGCAAACTTGGAGATGTTGCCTTCAATTCCCTCATCCAGATCATTAAGATAAATTGTAAATAGCTGGGGTCCCAGCACTGAGCCTTGCGGTACCCCACTAGTCACTGCCTGCCATTGTGAAAAGGACCCGTTTACTCCTACTCTTTGCTTCCTGTTTGCCAGCCAGTTCTCTATCCACATCAATACTGAACCCCCAATACCGTGTGCTTTAAGTTTGTATACTAATCTCTTATGTGGTACCTTGTCGAAAGCCTTCTGAAAGTCCAGATACAACACATCCACTGGTTCTCCCCTATCCACTCTACTAGTTACATCCTCGAAAAATTCTATAAGATTCGTCAGACACGATTTACCTTTCGTAAATCCATGCTGGCTTTGTCCAATGATTTCACCACTTTCCAAATGTGCTGCTATCCCATCTTTAATAACTGACTCTAGCAGTTTCCCCACTACCGATGTTAGACTAACTGGTCTGTAATTCCCCGTTTTCTCTCTCCCTCCCATTGTGAAAAGGACCCGTTTACTCCTACTCTTTGCTTCCTGTTTGCCAGCCAGTTGCTACCCTCCAATCCTCAGGAACTACTCCAGAATCTAAAGAGTTTTGAAAAATTATCACTAATGCATCTACTATTTCTGGAGCTACTTCCTTAAGTACTCTGGGATGAAGCCTATCTGGCCCTGGTGATTTATCGGCCTTTAATCCATTCAATTTACCCAACACCACTTCCCGACTAACCTGGATTTCACTCAGTTCCTCCATCTGCTATTTCCGGCAGATTATTTATGTCTTCCTTAGTGAAGACGGAACCAAAGTAGTTATTCAATTGGTCCGCCATATCGTTGTTCCCCATGATCAATTCACCCGTTTCTGACTGCAAGGGACCTACATTTGTTTTAACTAATCTCTTTCTCTTCACATATCTATAAAAACTTTTGCAGTCAGTTTTTATGTTCCCTGCCAGTTTTCTTTCATAATCTATTTTCCCTTTCCTAATTAAGCTCTTTGTCCTCCTCTGCGGGTCTCTGAATTTCTCCCAGTCCTCTGGTATGCTGCTTTTTCTGGCTAATTTGTACGCATCATCTTTTGCTTTGATACTATCCCTGATTTTCCTTGTTATCCACGGATGCACTACCTTCCCTGATTTATTCTTTTGCCAAACTGGGATGAACAATTTTTGTAGTTCATCCATGCAGTCTTTAAATGCCTTCCATTGCATATCCACCGTCAACCCTTTTAGAACTAATTGCCAGTCAATCTTGGCCAATTCGCGTCTCATACCCTCAAAGTTACCTTTCTTTAAGTTCAGAACCGTTGTTTCTGAATTAACAATGTCACTCTCCATCCTAATGAAGAACTCAACCATATTATGGTCACTCTTGCCCAAGGGGGCACGCACAACAAGACTGCTAACTAACCCTTCCTCATTACTCAATACCCAGTCTAGAATAGCCTGCTCTCTCGTTGGTTCCTCTACATGTTGGTTTAGATAACTATCCTACATTCCAAGAAATCCTCTTCCTCAGCACCCCTGCCAATTTGATTCACCCAATCTATATGTAGATTGAAGTCACCCATTATAACAGTTTTGCCTTTGTTGCACGCCTTTCTAATTTCCTGTTTGATGCCATCCCCAACTTCACTACTACTGCTAGGTGGCCTGTACACAACACCCACCAGCGTTTTCTGCCCCTTAGTGTTTCGCAGCTCTACCCATACCGATTCCACATCCTCCAAGCTAATGTCCTTCCTTTCCACTGCGTTAATCTCCTCTCTAACCAGCAACGCTACCCCACCTAATGGGATTATATTATCGCACTAATGGGATTCTATTATCGGCCACCTAATAGCCAGCGGGTGATAGAGGATGGGATATGTAGCCGGGTTACAGAAGCAAGAAGAACAACAGGGTTGTTGTAGTGGATGACTATAACTTCTCTAATATTGACTGGAATTTACTCAGGGCAAGAGGATTAGATTGGGCAGAATGTGTTAGGTGTATCCAAGAAAGTTTTCTTAAACAACATGTTAATAGTTCGACTCGAAGAGGGACCATAAAAGACGTGTTATGGTGGATAAGCATTGTGGAAATTGCGTTAACAATTCCTTAAGTTTTAAGATTGTTTTGAATTGGGATAGGTGTGGATGTTGGGGGAAGGTGTGGGTATATGGTTATATGGATGTTGGGGGAAGGTGCAAGGCAGATCACTTCTCTTCTTCTTGCGTATGGCGTGCAGAGTCTAAAGTTGCAGGACAACTTCTTCTCTTTGATCTTATTTGATTGTGCACACCAGGTTGATTACAATATCATTAGACAGGAGCTAAGGAGGGTAGATTGGCATCAGTTGTTTTTGGGTAAATCCACAGAGGACATGAGGGATAGACACATAAAGCTGGAGTAACTCAGCGGGTCAGACAGCATCTCTGGAGAAAAGGAATAGGTGAGGAAAACATGAGGGAGTTGTTTAAAGGTCAGCTGATCAAAGTACAGGGTCAGCATGTTCCAGAAAGGAGGAGGGAGAAGGACAAGCAAGGTGAGGGAAGTGTGGATGACCAAGGAGGTTGTAAACAAGGTCAGGAATAAAAAGGAAGCGTATGTCAGTCTTAAGAAGGTGGCATCCTTGTCGCCAATTAGAAGAGCCATTAAATGTCATTGGGCAGTCGGATTGAGGAAAATCCTTCGGCTTTTTATGTTTGTTTAAAACAAAAGGGGGTGACCAGGGTGATGGTATAGGTGGGAATCTCTGCTTAGAGACGGACTCAGATGCAGGAGAGGTGCTAAACGAGTACTTTGCATCTGTATTCACCAGTAAGAAGGACGGAGGACAACGAGATCAGTGTGGAGAATACAAATATGCTACGGTAGTTTCAGGTCGAGGTGGTGCTGAGGCTCTTGAAGAACGTTAAAGTGGCCGTCCCCTAGGCCTGATGTGATCTATCCCAGGTTATTGAGGGAGGCAATGGAAGACGGGAACAAATTGAGCTCATCTCAAAAGTCAATTTTTAATTATGGTTTAATAATAGCAAAAAAATTAATAATGAAATTTTGGAAAAATACACCAATACCAACGCTCAAAATGTGGAATGCAAGTATGTTGGATACCGCACATCTTGAGGAAATGCGATTCCTCCTAATAGATAAATTTGACCAATTCATAACGAGTTGGTCTCCATTTGTCGTCTTTTTGGAAACGTATGGTGCAAAACAGGTGTAAAAGCTAATCCGTGACTGTGGATGGTCAAGATTATAAATGATCTCCTATTTTCTTTTCTTCTCTTCTTTTCTTTTACTCTCTTCTATTTTCTATGTCTCAACTTTCTTTTTTCATTCTTTATTTTTCTTTTTCACACACTATATATCTCACATTTTTCTATTTTTCATTATCTAACTTTTTTCTTTTTCTTCTTTATTTCAAAAAATTTTTAAAATAAGAAGCTGTACATAAAAGGTATTATGTAAATATGATTGTATACAATTGTACTTACTTCTAATAAAATAAAAATAAAATAAAAAAAAAATAAAAAAAATTGAGGGAGGCAAGAGAGGAGATTGCAGGGGGCCTTGCCGAGGCTTCTTCTCCAGCCACAGGTGAGGTCCCAGAGGACTGCAGAATGGCCAATGTTGTTTAATAAAGGAAGTAGGGGAATCTAGGGAACTATAGGCAGGTGAACCTCACTTCAGTGGCAGGGTAACTATTGGAGAGAATTCTTTGAGATAGGATTTACTCGCATTTGGAAGAGAATGGGCTAATTCGGCATAGCCAGTACAGCTTTGAATGCGGTAGATGATGTCTAACCAACATGAGGAGGTGACAAAGGAGATTCATGAAGATGGGTGATGGATTTTGTATACATGGATTAAGGCTTTTGATATGGTCCCTCATCCAGATCGGGACGATTAAGATGTATGGGATTCACGATGACTTGGCCGTATGGATTCAGAACTGGCTAATTCGTAGGACAGAGAGTTGTGGTGGAAGGTATTCTGGCTAGAGGTCTGTGACCAGTGGAGTTTTGCAGGGATCTGTGCTCTGTTTGTGATATATATAAATTACCTAGATGTATAGAAGGAACTGCAGATGCTGGTTTACACCGAAGATAGACACAAAATGCTGGAGTAACTCAGCGGAACAGGCAGCATCTTTGAAGAGAAGGAATGGGTGACGTTTTGGGTCGAGACCCTTCCTCAGACTGGGATTCAGGAGAGAGGGAAACTAGAGAAATGGAAGGATACAATGTAAGGTGTGAAAAGGAGGGATCAAAGCAGACAATGTTCAAAGAAATGTAGAATGATTCATTGTTGGCTGAGGGGAAGGTGACAACGAGGCATACAAACAGTAAAATTAACCAGGAGGACAGTGAAACTAGTCAGAACTAGGATGGGAGAAGGGCGGAGAGAGAGGAAGGGTTACTTGAAGTTTGAGAAGTCAATGTTCATACCGCTGGGCCCAAGCGTAATATGGGCCGCCTATAACCCAGCGACATGAATATTGATTTCTCTAACTTCAACAAACACAGGGTGGTGGGGGCTTGGAACGCATTGCCATAGATGGTGGTGAAGGCAGATACGATAGTGGTGTTTAAGAAGCTGTTAGATAGGCACATGGAAATACTGGGAATAGAAAGATATGGATCATATGCAGGCACATGGAATCCAGAACCAGAGGACCGGAATGGTGAGGGGGGGAAAAATTCAATAGGAACCTGAGGGGCAACCATTTTATACAAACAGGGTGGTTGGTATATTGAATGAGCTACCGGAGGAGGTAGTTGAGGCACATACTATCACAATGTTTAAATACCATTTAGACAGGTACATGGATAGGACAGGTTTAGAGGGATATGGGCCAAACGTAGTGTAGATTGGATATGTTTGTTGACTTGGGTACGTTGGGCACAAGGGCCTGCTTCCACACTCGATGAGATGAGATCCATATTCCTCCATTCCCTGCATATCCATGTGCTGATCCAAAAGTCTCTTAAAAATACCACTATCATATCCGCTTCCACCAACACTATCACCACCCAACAGCATGTTCTAGGCACTCACCAGAATGGTTTACATACTTCTTAAATACAGTATAGGTTATAGAAAAACAAAGATTTGTCTTCTAGAAAGATTTGTCTTTTTTTCTTTGTGCAAACTCTTTTAGCCAATTCATTGATTCTGTTAATGGTTTGAGTAAAAGATGTTAATGACCAGTATAATTGGTCTTTCTATTGGTATGCTCCTTTCTGAGCTTTCTGCACATTAAATAGAGATTGGGTCATAACCAGCGGCAAGATTTTATATGTGTAGGAAGGAACTGCAAGTGCTGGTTTAAATTGAAGATAGGCACAAAAAGGTCTCAGTATCTCAGCTGGTCAGGCAGCATCTCTGGAGAAAAGGAATAGGTGACGTTTCGGGTCGAGGCCCTTCTTCAGACCGAGAGAGGGGAAAGGTTCATTATGTGATCATTATCACCTAGCCCATCGCCAACAATGGACCATTGTGGGCTCTAGCTTTCCTTGATCATCGTTGTTTTTTGCAAACCTTCCTTTCATTTGTTCTATATCTCTCTTTATCACCTTCTATATCTCTCATTTCCCACTCCCCTGACTCACAGTCTGAAGAAGGGTCTTGACTTGAAACGTCACCTATTCCTTTTCTCCAGAGATGCTGCCTGTCCCGCTGAGTTACTCCAATATTTTGTGTCAAGATCTGTCTCTGAAAATAAGTTCTGTTCAGCAACTCAAGTAGTTGGATGTGTTTGATTTAGTTTGCTGCTGACCATAACCCAGCTGTAATATTACTCTAAGAAGATGATAAATTTGAATTGAGTTTGTGTTTTGCATGACCACAACATGTGGTAGTGTGAGAAACAAACTTCCTTCAGCCCACATCAGAGGGTGTGGTGTCCATTATACAATGGTTCTGGCTTCTCAAACAATATCATAGCACCAGTGTGATAACACTTAGAAAGGAACTATTTATCATTCTAATTGTCATCACTCAGGTGTTACGTCTGACTACACAACCTCTCAGCTCCTCACCGGCCACTTCCAATGACTACAGTGGAGCATTCTGCACTGGAGCCACACCGGTAAGTCCCAAATTCATTCTTAACAACATCCATTTTCTTGTTAACAGAGAATTGCCAGTCCAGAACCATTGTATAAAATGCATTTTGAATAGTGTGAAATTAAATCTGAATGATAGATTCCTTCCTGTCTTTTGCTTTTTGTGCTCATCTTATGATTTGTAATTGGTAGTTACTTATGCAATGATGTCCCATCAGATCTGATGTGACCATATACGCTTTAGCCCCGACATTTGGAAAATATCATTTTAGCTAGATTTTGAAGGTATGTCCTGTCATTTAACTTGTTTGTTGCACTTGCCATTAGGATTAAATATGAGGCACAGTGGGGGTAAAGGAAGCTGCCTTCTTCCCTGACTGCTTCTTGTTCAGTTCAGGGCTGCCCATTTATTGTGAAGAAGGTTTAGTCCAGTCCCATTTGTGGTAGGATCAATGCTGATTTCCTTGTTCAGGTCATTGGTGTTCCTTTGAAATTTCCGCATTTTCTACCGACTGAATAGTTTCATTGGAAGCTTCCATGGTCTTTAGTTTAGTTACTTTAGATATAGAGTGCAGAAACAGGCCCTTCGGCCCACCAAGTCCACGCCGACCTGCGATCACCCTGTACACTAACACTATCCTACACACTAGGGACAATTTTACTGAATCCAATTAACCTACAAACTCGTACATCTGGAATGTGTGAGGAAACCAGAGCACCCGGAGAAACCCCACGTGGTTACAGGGAGAACATACAAACTCCGTACAGACAGCACCCGTAGTCAGGATTGAACCCGGGTCTCTGGCGCTGTAAGGCAGCAACTATACCATTGCGCCACTGTTCTGCCCTCGAATTGCCCTGGTGAATTTGAGATTTGAGCTGCGATCTCAATGTGCTTCTGTGCTACATTGGATTGGGTGTGAGGGATTTGTAAAGATGTGATTATTCAAACAGGCCAAAGTGGAAACTGCCGGCTGGAGTTTGGGGAAATGATGTTAGAATGCTGTTGGTTATTGTCAGATTATACTGTTCACATACAAGTTCATACCATTCACACGTCAAAGAGAGGCTGGGAATAATCGGGCTGAAGGCAACTTGCAGGTCTACTTTGGATAGCACGAGTCATTCACCTTGTTTTATTTTAATGTCCAGGTTGTTGAGTGTTGGGACTTCTTTCTGCACAACAAAAATGGTGGCGTTTGAACACTTTTTTATCAACAAATGAATGGGACACCACATGAACAGTAGAAAGAAGAAATAGTATAGAGAAGTTGAGGAAGGAAATGAAATTTATGGAAGAAACAAAACTTCAAGATTGTGAAGGGAGTACCAGTGACTTAACAATGGCCTAAGTTACTGTTACAATTGCTGTAGTTACAGCATCTGTATCACTGACATTGGGATAAGGAACCCCCTAAAACAGCTTTATGATCCCTGAAATAAGTGATATGTCTCCGTGTTTATAAATGTAACTGTGTAGATCAACTGTTCTGTCGCCAAATCAAAGGAAAAGTAAGAGAAAACCGAATAACTTACAAGGCACTTTGTTTTTCTCTGCTGCGGTCTGCCCTTTTACCAGGTTTTGGGTCTTTCGCAAGGGAGCGTGAGTGACATGCTGTCGAGGCCCAAGCCCTGGAGCAAACTGACTCAGAAAGGCCGTGAGCCCTTTATCCGTATGCAACTCTGGCTGAACGGTGAACTTGGACAGAGTGTCCTTCCGTCCCAGGCCCCACAGCCTGGACAGGGTGAGTAAGAAAGGATATTTATAAACCCAATGTAAAGTATGACTTGTGCAGGAAGGAACGGCAGATGCTGGTTTAAACCGAAGATAGACACAAAAAGCTGGAGTAACTCAGCGGGACAAGCAGCATCTCTGGAGAGAAGGAATGGGTGACGTTTCGGGTCGAGACCCTTCTTCAGACTGAGAGTCACAGGAAAGGGAAACGAGAGATATAGATGATGTTGTAGAGAGATATAGAACAATGAATGAAAGATGTTCAAAAAAGTAATGATGATAAAGGAAACATACCATTGTTAGCTGTTTATTAAGCCTCGTAAAGTGTGACTTGACTGGCATCTACAAATTTGTGTGAATAAAAGAGTTATCCGAGTTATCATTGAGGTTTCCCTTGAGCTTGCATGTTTTACTAGTATCTGTTGTCACCAGATGTCTTTTCCTTCCATCTCATAGAGATCAGTGTCAAAGTTTGCTTGGTCTTGCTCCTATAAAGTGCATCAGACTCCTTGGAGCATGTCGAGCACATGTCCGAGAAAACCAGAGCACCCCGAGGAGACGCCCTGGTCATAGGAGAGCGTGCAAACTTTGCGCACTGTAGGTCAGCTGTAGGACAGTAGAGCAGGTCACCGTAGCCGTGCGCCTCAAGCTCCCAGAGGGTCGCAGCCCACAGGGAGAAGCCACCGAGCCGATCCCCAGCGGCTCAATACAAGACCCGGCGGACTGAGGCCTCCAGGGGGTGCCGCCGAGCCAGCCCCTAATCGTCCCCCCGAAGACCAGAGACCAGTAGGATGGAGCTGGTGACGACGGACGCAAAGGTCGAGGAGCGAGGTCGGTGGGAGGGGAGAGGCATCCGGGGACAGGCCTATTGTGCACTCCAGGTCGGCTGTGGGAGGCTCCCACCCCGCGAGGAACAAAGGTGGACGGGCGAGGAGAGGGACGTCAGTTCACTGGTCGATCCACATGTCCAAGGAAGGTGATGGTTGAAGGCCCTTCAGCAGCATGGGGCTCGCCTGGAGCGGGCACCGCTCATAATAACTAGACTGGACTTTGAAAATGGCTCCAAAACCTGGGGCCTCTTGCATGCAGGATCAGTAGACTCTCTGTACACTTGATAACTGGGGATGTGCTTGGGACTGTATGTAAAAAAAGAATTGTGAATTTGCACTTGGCTCATGAAAAGCACCATTGACCATTGATTGAACCTGGCTTGTTGGAGCTGCTGTCCGCTGTGTCGCAGTCATTGTTGCAAAAGGGAATCGCTGCCTGGAGAGAAGAAGCAGCATTCCAGGTGGCAGCAACCAGCAGCAGTCGCATGAAACATGACCTGTGCAACCAGGGACGGCGCAGGAGCACAGCGGTCGAGCTGCTGCCTCACAGCGCCGGGTTCGATCCTGACTGCGGGCGCTGTCTGTACGAGTTTGCACGTTCTCCCCGTGAGCGCAAGAATTTTCTCCGAGTGCTCTGGTTTCCTCCCACACTCCAAAGACCTGCAGGTTTGTAGTTTAATTGGCTTCTATATATTGCCCCTAGTGTAGGATAGAACTAGTGTACTCAGAACTAATGCATCCAGGGCATTTCAGGGGTGAGGTGAAACTGGGCAAATACAGCTCTGAAAATAGTAGCTGGCAAGTTGATTTTTAGGTTAATTGGCTTCTATAAATTGTCCCAGTGCTTAGGATAGAACTAGTGTATGGGTGATTGTTGGTCGTGGACTCAAAGGGCCAAAGGGCCTGGTTGCACGCTGTATCTCTAAAACTGAAACTAAACGAAAGCAAAGCCTCCTCAGTTTCAGCAGACAAGACATCTGAAGGAAACTGTGTAGTATACAGCAGAGTATAGATCAACTACAGAAATGGGCGGAGAAATGAGATTTAATCTGAGCAAGTGTGTGGCGTTGCACTTTGGGAGGTTGAATGTAAGGAGAAAATAAACAATTCATGGCATGACCCTCAACAGCATTGATGTATAGAGGGATACATAGATACATAGATACATAGAAATTAGGTGCAGGAGTAGGCCATTCGGCCCTTCGAGCCTGCACCGCCATTCAATACGATCATGGCTGATCATCCAACTCAGTATCCCGTACCTGCCTTCTCTCCATACCCCCTGATCCCTTTAGCCACAAGGGCCACATCTAATTCCCTCTTAAATATAGCCAATGAACTGGCCTCAACTACCCTCTGTGGCAGAGAGTTCCAGAGATTCACCACTCTCTGTGTGAAAAAGTTTTTCCTCATCTCGGTCTTAAAGGATTTTCCCCTTATCCTTAAGCTGTGACCCCTTGTCCTGGACTTCCCCAACATCGGGAACAATCTTCCTGCATCTAGCCTGTCCAACCCCATAAGAATCTTGTACGTTTCTATAAGATCCCCTCTCAATCTCCTAAATTCTAGCGAGTATAAGCCAAGTCTATCCAGTCTTTCTTCATATGAAAGTCCTGACATCCCAGGAATCAATCTGGTGAACCTTCTCTGCACTCCCTCTATGGCTATAATGTCCTTCCTCAGATTTGGAGACCAAAACTGTACGCAATACTCCAGGTGTGGTCTCACCAAGACCCTGTACAACTGCAGTAGAACCTCACTGCTCCTATACTCAAATCCTCTTGCTATGAAGGCCAACATACATTCGCATCTTGTAGATATGTTAGTGGCATTTAAAATACTTTAGGATAGGCATATGGATATGCAGGAAATGGAGAGTTATGTGTTCAACCATAACTCCCTGAATGTAGCAACATGTAGATACAGTGGTAAAGAAGGCATTGAGTACATTTCTATCATAGGTCAGGCCATTGAATATAAGAGTCGGGAAGTCATGAAGCAACTTTATTGGACTTTGGTTAGGCCGTATTTGGAGTATTGTGAGCAGTTGTGGTTGCCCTCGGAAGGGTTTGGTGGCTTTGGAGAGGGTGCAGAGGAGGTTTACCAGAATGTTGCCCGGATTATGGAGTATTAGCTAAGGGGAGAGGTTGGACAGACTTTAATTATTTTCTCTGGAACATCAGAGATTGCAGGGAGACCTGATAGAAATGTATAAAATGTGAGAGGGGCATAGATAGTGTAGACAGTCAGAACCATTTTCCTTGGATGGAAAACAATTTGAGAACAGTTTTACAGTGAGGTACGAAGTTTAAGGGAGATTTGCAGAGCAATTGTTTTACACAGATGGTGGTGAGTGCCTGGAATGTGCTGCCAGGGGTGGTGATTGAAGCAGATATGTTAGTGGCATTTGAAAGACTCTTGGATAGGCATTTGGATATCCTGGGAATGGAGGGATATGGGTTACTGTACGTGCAGGTGGATAAGTGGCATTCTTGATATCATGATCGTTTATATATTGTGAGATGTAGGGACTCTTCTTGTGCTGTACTGTTCTATGTTTTGTAAAGGATTTAAAATGATGAGAGGCACGATGGGGTAGACGCAGAACCATTTTCCCCAGGGTGGAAATGTCCAACACTTGAGGGCATAAGGTGAGAGGGGGAGTTTAATGGAGACGTGCGGGGCATTTGTCTACACAGAGAGTGGTCAGGGTGTGGAAAGCACTGCCGGGGTAGTGGTGGAGGTAGATACATGAGTGGTGTTTAAGAGGATTTTAGATCGGCATGTGGCAGTGCAGGGAATAGAGGGACATGGATCATGTACAGGCAGATGAGATCAGTTTAACATGGCATCATGTTCGGCACAAAAATTGTTGGCCGAAGGGCCTGTACCTATGCTGTACTGTTCTATATGTAGGAGGGAACTGCAGATGCTGGTTTAAAGGACTGAAGAAGGGTTTCGACCCGAAACGTCACCCATTCCCTCTCTCCAGAGATGCTGCCTGTCCCGCTGAGTTACTCCAGCTTTTTGTGTCTGTACTGTTCTATGTAGCAGTAACTGCAAAATCTGTTTGATGACTTTAAAATGTATCACCTTGTCAAATCCACTATATAAATTGTGTGCTCTTTCTACCCGTCTCCTTAAAACGTTTTGTAAAATTCCATTTCTTTGGCTTTAGTTTTCGGTCTTTAGTCTATACTTTTTTTTGCTTCATTTCAAAATTGGACTGGGCTTTGCCACAGTAAAGTGGTGAGAGCATGGTGCATGGACAGGTAGGTGAATCTGGCTCTTTTCCATAAACCTCTGAGGATATTGGGCCATTTGTTGATTTTGTATCTGAGGAAGGACAGCAGGGCTGTGAGGCGGGGAGATGTTAGCTTCATTTAGCCATCATCTTCATTGAATTATACCATGGTTTTAAAGGGTGTTCCTCCGTTTGCCCCAATTGTCTTCAGTCTACCTATGTCTACCTACATCCCGTGACCTAAAAATACCTCCCTACCTTACTTTCCTCTCAAAGACCATCTCTGTTGCCCATCTTTTGTCAACATTGCTTACCATCCCTTTCTCTTTCTTTTGTTCCTCTTGGAGTAATTCAATAGATAATTATTTCCCTAACCAAAGTCTTTGCAGTAACGCCTTGCCTTCACTGAACAATTCTTTGTATACTTGGATGCCTTTTTTAGCTGTGAAATTTAGTCTTTAGTTTTAGTGTAGAGACACAGCATGGAAACAGGCCCTTCAGCCCACTCAATCCACATCATCCATCCACACTAGTTCTATGTTATCCCACTTTCTCGTCCATTCCATAAAAACCTAGGAGCAATTTACTGAGGACAATTAACTGACAAGGCCGCAAGTCTTTGGGATATGGGGGAAACCGGAGCACCCAGAGGAAACCCCCAGGGAGAACATGCAAACGGCACACAGACAGCACCCAAGGTCAGGATCGAACCCAGGTCTCTTGTGCTGTGAGATGGCAGTTCTACCAGCTGTCCCTCTATGCCACCCTAAGGAGGAACATAGAACTACACAGCACAAGAACAGGCCCTTCGGCCCACAATGTCTGTGCTGAACATGATGCCAAGACCATTACTTATCCACCTGCACATAATCCATATCCCTCTATTCCCTGCATAACCATATGCCTATTCAAAAGTCTTTTAAATACCACAAACATATCTGCTTCAACCACCACCCCTGGAAGAAATATTTGCCCTGCAAATCTCCTCTAAACTTTGCCCCTCTCACCGTACAGCTATGGCCCTCTAGTATTTGATTTTTCCATCCTGGAAAACAGATTCTGTCTATGCAATCTATGTGTCTCATCATTTGATATACTTCTATCATGTCTCCCGATAAACCTCCGGCGTTACGGAAAAAAACATTCCAACCTTTCTCCCTGTAGCTAATCCTGCCTAATCCAGGAATCATTCTGGTAAACCTCCTCTATACCTTTTTCCATGCCTCCATATCCTTCCTGTATTGGGGGGGGGTGACCAGAACTGCAGACAGGATGGATGTTTTCCTCCGCCTCACGCACTCTGCTTTATCGCCAGCGGCAGTGGTTGTGAGAGAGTGGCTCAAAGTGCTTTTCCCTTTCATTTTTCTGTCCTTGTTGGAAAATCTGCTCGAACCTGATTACAGTTCGACCCCCCCCCCCCTCGTTCCTCACTCTTGCTCGGTCGCAGCATTCCAAAAACGTGCCCATACAAATGTCGTTTTCAACAAAGCATGGCTCTGTGAAAGGTCACGTTGAATCATGAGATAGCAGCATTTGCAATGATAAGATTTTAAAGGATCTTTTACAAAATAGTTGTAATGTTATTAGCAGCAGACCAGTCATGGTCAAAGAATTAGAGAATTATTGTGCAAAAGCTATCTTAAATACTTGTGTAGATCCATCAACAGGATGATGGATCTGTATCAATAATTCCTTTTCTCACATTGGTTCCAACGTATCCATTATTGGAGATGTTTAGTCTCTAATAAGATACAAAATGGAACAATAGGGGACTCTTTATGGGCTTTGCAGCATGCAGTAGCCAGAAGTTATTCCTCAGTCACTAAGATTCAGCCGTGCAGGAAGGTAGCTATGTTATTTAGGCTGTTCAGTGAACTGGATCCTGACCCGCTGAACTCAATTTTAAGATGCAGCTGCTGTGACCCGCAGGGAGCCTGGATTTTATGTTTGTTTAGTTTGTCCCATGGTATAATTCGTCATTCCTCTATGTGCTAGGACTGCAACGCCTGGTAATGGGAATACCCAAAGGAGCTGTACAAAGCAATAAAGCTGCAGAAAGTGCCTAATTAGAATTGGCATTGTTAAAGGCACTGGTATTACTCGGAATAATTTGTCTTGCTTTAGGGATTCATAAAACTTAATCCATTTTTAATAAAAGTGTAAGAACTTCCATTTTTTGTAATTTCATATTAGCCAGGACAAAATTAATCTTTTGCTTTCTCTTCAGACTAAATTAACAAAAAGAAAATCCCTTATATGTTATAGTGTATAACTGGAAATTATCTAAAGACAATTAAAAAAACAACCTTAAAACAATTGCTTTGCATTGATATTAATTGTGTCTGAAAACTGTTCAAACGTTTAGAGTGAAGGATGAATTGCCCCAGTAACTAACCATCAAAAGCTGCTCTCTCCCACCTGTGCAGACGGAAAACATGATCATGTATTCAGTGTACAATGAAAACCTGGGACATTTATAAACAGAAGAGCTAACAATTTATATCTATTATCCCTGATTCTGTGCTAGTTGTTTTTGTTCTTTCACAACTTGAGTTTAGTTTAGTGTAATTTAGAGATACAGCTTGGAAACAGGTCCTTCGGCCCACCAAGTCCCTGCCGAGCAACGACCCCACACACTTACATTATCCTACACAAAAGGGACAATTTACAATTTTTTACCAAGCCAATTAACCTACCTTTGGAGTGCGAGAGGAAACCTGAACTCCCAGAGAAATCGCACACAGGTCACGGGGAGAACGTACAAACTGCGTACAGACAGCGCCCATAGTCAGGATCGAACCTGGGTCTCTGATACTACAAGGCAGCAACTCTACCGCTGTGCCATTGTGCCGCCCAATTAGCCTACAAGCACCGTTGTGACAGTTGTTGAAAATGTATAACACAAGATGCCATTCAGTCCGTCATGTTTTAGCCTGATTGCTGTAGCTCCGGGCTAGTGTGGCCCCCACAAGTCATAGCTCTTAAAGTACACGTCCACAAATTATTTAAACGTTGTACAGGTTTCTGCCTCCACTACCTTGTCAGGCAGTGAATCTAGACTCTACCATCGTAGGGTGGATCATTTGTATCCCATATCCTCTCCAAGCCTTCTACCAGAGCAACTTGTGGCTCTGACCCCTGCTGAGGGAAGTGTCCTCATAATTGTGCATACCGTCACTCTCCATCAACCTCCTCTGTCCCAGGAACACAACCACAGCTCATCCACATGCTACAATATTCCAGTCCTGCCTATGCCCCCATCTTACATCTTGCCTCTTGCCAGTCTGAAGAAGGGCCTCGACCCGAAACGTCGCCTATCCAAGTTATCCAGAGATCCTGCCTGACCCACTAAGTTACTCCAACACTAACCAGCCTCTGCCTGCGTGTCCACCATATTCAAGTTGTGGTCTCCCCTCTCGTGTGTAGCACTGCGTTACAGCGTCATAAAGTCACATAAGTTGCTGTACTTGGCCTGTAGACTTCAGTGCCAAGGTGATTAAGTGCTTATCTAATCACTTAAATGTTGGCAGTGACTGCTCCTGTTACTCTCTGATGCAGTTATACCAGGTACATTTCTCTCCAGGTGATTAAAAGGTTCACTTTTTCCTCAAAATCTCGTGCCCCTTTCCTAAATCAATGTTCTCCAGTTTTATTTACCTTTGAACAGGGGGAATTACTTCTCCATTTAATCTATCCTGACTATACCCCTTATAATTTCATACAGCTCATTCATGTCCCCTTTTAATCTCCTCTGCTCCAAGGTGCTGGCTCGAAGGGCCGAATGGCCTACTCCTGCACCTATTGTCTATTGAAAACGACCTAGCCTCTCCAGCCTCTTGTTGTAACTGAAATGCTCCATTTCGGAGCACATCCTGGTAGACCTCCTCTGCACCTTCTCCAGCACTAGCACATATTTTTTGTGGTGTGTTGATCAGAATGGCTCATGCAACTCCTGACCAATGTTTTATAGAGTTTGAGCATATTGGGATGTAATCCCAAGGATGTAATGCTGATGCTTTATAAGGCACTGGTCAGACCGCATTTGGAGTATTGTGAGTAGTTTTTGATCCCATATCTGAGGAAGGATGTGCTGGCGTTGGAGAGGGTCCAGGAAGGCTTGGGTTAACATGTGATGAGCGGCTGATGGCACTGGGCCTGTACTCACAGGAGTTTAGAAGGATGAGGGGAGATCTCATTGAAACTTACCAAATCGTGAAAGGCCAAGATAGAATGGATGTGGAGAGGATCTTTCCTCTAGTGAGGGAGTCTAGGACAAGTGGTCATAGCATCAGAATAAAAGGATGTACCTTTCGAAAGGAGATGAGGAATTTCTTTAGTCAGAGGGTGGTGAATCTGTGGAATTAATTGCCACAGAAAGCTGTGGAGGTTATGTCAATGGATATTTTTAAGACGGACATTGACCGATCCTTGATTAGTAAGGGTGTCTGGGGTTATGGGGAGAAGGCAGGAGAATGGGCTTGAGAGGAAAGATAGATCAGCCGTGATTGAATGGCGGAGTAGACTTGATGGGCCGAATGGCCTAATTCTGCTGCTAGAACGTATGAATTTTAAAGTGGTGCTCTCACAATGTATCACCTGTAGGATTGAACGTAGTACAGCACGGGAACGGGCCCTTCGGCCCACAATGTTTGTGCCGAACATGATGCCAAGTTAAACTGATCTCATTTGCCTGTACTTGATCCATATTTCTCTATTCCCTGCACTTCCACGTATCGATCTAACAACCTTGTAAACGCCACTATCATATCTTCCTCCACTACCACTGCTGCTAATGCGTTCCAGGCCCCAAATACTCACTGCATAAAAAGAACTTGTCAAGCACTTCTCCATTAAACCTTTCCCCTCTCACCTCTCACTTTCTAGCATTGGACAATACCATCCTGGGAGAAAAGTTCTTACGGTTTACCCTATTTATGCCTCTCATATTTTCTATAGAAACATAGAAACATAGAAAATAGGTGCAGGTGTAGGCCATTCGGCCCTTCAAGCCTGCACCGCCATTCAATATGATCATGGCTGATCATCCAACTCAGTATCCTGTACCTGCCCTTCTCTCCATACCCCCTGATCCCTTTAGCCACAAGGGCCACATCTAACTCCCTCTTAAATATAGCCAATGAACTGGCCTCAACTACATTCTGTGCAGAGAATTCCAGAGATTCACCACTCTGTGTAAAACATGTTTTTCTCATCTCAGTCCTAAAAGATTTCCCCTTTATCCTTAAACTGTGACCCCTTGTTCTGGACTTCCCCAACATCTGGAACAATCTTCCTGCATCTAGCCTGTCCAACCCCTTAAGAATTTTGTAAGTTTCTATAAGATCCCCCCTCAATCTTCTAAATTCTAGCGAGTACAAGCCGAGTCTATCCAGTCTTTCTTCATATGAAAGTCCTGACATCTCAGGAATCAGTCTGGTGAACCTTCTCTGGAGACCAAAACTGTACGCAATACTCCAGGTGTGGTCTCACCAAGACCCTGTACAACTGCAGTAGAACCTCCCTGCTCCTATACTCAAATCCTTTTGCTATGAATGCTAACATACCAATTCGCTTTCTTCACTGCCTGCTGCACCTGCATGCCTACTTTCAATGACTGGTGTACCATGATACCCAGGTCTCGTTGCATCTCCCCTTTTCCTAATCGGCCACCATTCAGGTAATAGTCTACTTTCCTGTTTTTGCCACCAAAGTGGATAACCTCACATTTATCCACATTATACTGCATCTGCCATGCATTTGCCCACTCACCCAGCCTATCCAAGTCATCCTGCAGCCTCCTAGCACCCTCCTCATAGCTAACACTGCCCCCCAGCTTCGTGTCATCCGCAAACTTGGAGATGTTGCATTCAATTCCCTCGTCCAAATCATTAGTATATATTGTAAATATACTTCTATCAAGTCTCCCCTCAACCTCTGACATTCTATAGAAAAGAATCCGTCTATCCATCCTCTCCCTGTAGCTGAAACCCTCTAATCAGGGCAGCATTCTGGTAAACCTCCTCTGCACCGTCTCCAAAGACTTTCATGTAATGGGACGACCAGAACTGTACGCACTACTCCAAATGTGGTCCAACCAACGTCCCACAAAGCTGCTTCATGATTACCTGACTCTTGTATTCAATGCCCCTAGCAATGAAGGCAAGAATACCATACACCTTCTTTACCACCCTATCTGCTTGTGCTGCCAGCTACTTTGAGCTGTGAACTTGGATTCCCTTTGGACATCAGTCCTAGAATTATTTTCCTGCTCTTGTGCTGTATACATCTGTGGGGAAGCCCAACTTCCCTCAGAGGCAGGCATCCTGTTTGCCTTTCTAACCACTTGTCTACCTGCGCTGTTACCTTAGCGTCATATAGTATGGAAACAGGCCCTTTGGCCCAAAGCCCAAGATGCCCCATCTATACTAGTCCCACCTGCCTGCATTTCACACATGTTCTTCTAAACCTCTCCTATCCATGGATACTTGATGGATTTGAGGATACATTTTGTTCCCTTATATCTCTCTATATCAGGGGTGGGCAACCTTGTTGTGCATAGGGGCCAGGACACATGTCTGTGAGCGGATGGCGGGCCACATCTACCATGTGTTCACATAGATCCTGCCCCTTCGAGGACCCCACCCGGAGCACTGGTCCCTAGTTACGGGCGCTCACCAACACGGCGCACCTACGGACCAGTGCCTTGGCTCTGTCCTGAAGGTGGTGGCTCAAATACTCACACTCACTTGTCCCCGGCCTATTGACAACCCCGATCCCGACAGTGAAGCCCAGGCACAGAAGGTGCGCAGCCGTGCCGCGGCTTTGTGCAGGATGCGGTACAGCCGGAGCTCGGCGCTTGGTGGCACCGCAATTGTGGCCGCCAGCGCATGCGTCCTTGCGTCACCGCGACTGGGCGCTTCCGGATATGAAGGAAGTCTGCGGGCCGAATGACTACGGAAAAAAAAGCCTGCGGGCCGGACGATTTCGGCTTATGGGCCGCATTCGGCCCGGGGACCGTAGGTTGCCGACCCCTGCTCTATATATTCCCAAATATTGTGTATTCATTCACTTGATGTACCTCCCGTGTTGATTTGCCCGTTGTGTTTTGGGATTAAACTCCATT
Source organism: Malacoraja senta (assembly GCA_038087875.1). Classification (NCBI taxonomy): domain Eukaryota; kingdom Metazoa; phylum Chordata; class Chondrichthyes; order Rajiformes; family Rajidae; genus Malacoraja; species Malacoraja senta. The sequence continues at coordinate 32,645,347 of CM075982.1, forward strand.
TGCATTTCTCTGCCCGACTGACATGACCTTTTCCATCTTCATGTATCATCTGCAAACTTCTAAACTGTGAAACGTTGCAATGTTTATCTGATATTTCACACCTCTCCTTCGTTAACTATAATCTTGCCATTATTCTGTGTGATGACAGCAGTAAACCTACAACACACACAGATGACCTCTCTGACACACAACGTCTGCTCTGGCCTTGATCATTCTCTTATTCCTTGTGCATTTGGATAATATTTTGAATTTTCTTTGTTTTTATTGCTCACACTTTTTTCATTCCTTCTCTTTGTTTTCTATGTTTTTTTCTTGTTACCTTACAAAGTTTCAGCTATGAGTTCGATACATTTTCACTTGTTTGGTAGCCATCTGTCGTCTAGTGCTGAACTTCAATGTTTCATGCCATTCATCTTCTGTCCTCCCAGGTCCTGTGCCACTTTTAGCCCTAGCCCTACTACCCTTTGATGTGACATGTGGGGAGCAGCACGGTGGCGCAGCTGGTAGAGTTGCTGCCTCACAGCGCCAGAGACCCAGGTTCCATCCTGACCTCGGGTGCTGTATGTGCGGAGTTTGAAGGTTCTTCCTCTGTGGAAACCGTGTTGGCTTCCTTCGGGCGCTCCGGTTTCCTCCCACATCCCAAAGACATGCGGGTTTATAGGTTACTTGGCCCTCTGTAAAATTGCCCCTAGTGTGTAGGGAGTGGATGTGAAAACAGGCCCTTTGGCCCACTGAGTCCACGGCAACCATCAATAACTCATTCACACAAGTTGCATGTTATAATAATGTAAAACAAGTGTGAATGTCGGCATGGACTGGGTGGGCCGAAGGGCCTATGTCCATGTTGTATCCTTCAATCAATTAATTAAAACCTTGACCAGTGGAGGACTTGGACACGTCACCTCTACTTCATCAACAAGCACCGACCTTTTTACTTTTAAGTGTAAACTGATATAAAGCAATACCGCTCGCACTTGGCTGTGGAAGTGTAACATTTTCCATGAGTAAATAATTGATGACTAATTTCTCATGTAATTATTTTTAGTGCTGCACTTCTAATGTTTTAAGAAATATCGTGGCTTTTAATGTGAGTTGTATGTATTGGTCAGGCCTTTGTTGTACGGTAAGATTTTAGCTGGGCGTAATGTTAAGGCTGGTGATCACTGTGCCTTTTGTTTGAAGCGCAGCCTTGTTTGTGTGTTTGAGAGAGGAATCTAGACTTACACCATGGAGCCTGGAGGAGGGCAAGCCTGAGGACCCCCCGGGGACACAGAAAGATGTTGTAATCAATTACCACATCATAACACTGAGGCATGATAATTACTGAATGTTCCTCCAGAGATAGCTCAGCATTTGGTTGGCATGCAGTCCTTTATGGTCGGATTCCTGATTAATATGCAAATAATTGTCCGATTGTATAAAGAATGGAGAGGAGCAATGTACTGATAATATGAGCAGCAGAGCAAAGAGATGATAAATTGCTCGAGCTCAATACTGTTCTTGGTCTTTACATATTATAAATGTTTTATCAGAATTAACTACAGGAGTCTTCTCATTGTGAGTTACGAGGACAACATTGCCGTGAATTTATGTAAATTGAACATGTTGAAAGATTTTATAAGCTGCATGATAGACTTTAAAATGGCATCTGGTACTGTACTTATGCAAGGCAGGTTGCCGAATGAATTTTTAAAATCCATTGTGCCCAACTCATTGTTTCCTGCAATTTTGACGTCTGCCTACCTTCCTGGAAGAAAATAATTCCCTTGCTGTGTTACCAGTGTCAGATGTTTTATAATATCTTGCCTGGCAGTCTTTCATTGTTTATGAAAGGCAGCCGACGATGACAGGGGAGGATGTTGATCCCAATGCCCTCTCTGTATACGTGTGCTTCTGTCAGATCTTCTTACCGATTCCCCAGAGTGCAACCTCTGACCAATCCTTGCTTCCCAAACCCAGAGCCACTTCAGCTCATGGCAGCATATTAAACGTGGCCACAATCCAGTTCGGTTGACCCAGTATTGTAATCTGGAACCAAATGCTAAATGGTTTTTCTGCAGGAAATCTGGATAACATTGCACAGCTTGTGTGCAATTAAGGATTTTTGTACCACTTTTGTGACTCATAACAACTTATTTTTCATTTTTTGCTGTTGAAGTAAAATTAAACAATGGTTCAACATATTCAACGCTCAACATGGGAGAATTGGTTTTAAAGTCTATGTTGAGGAACCGTATCCAACCAACCACACATCACTCCAAGCATACTTCATACAGATTGATTTTAAGCTTATCTAAGTGCTTTATTTCCCACATCGTGTAGGATGGTCTTTGTGTCAATTTTCACCTGAGCTGATTCAGTGAAAGTATTTTTTAATGTTGTATAATATCAAAGTTATTTTTCATATTATGATGTGCAGGAAAAATGTGGTTATTATTCTGCAAATGATAATTAATGCTATGTCAGTACAGTAAAACCTTGTGCGTACAGACCTCTTTATAACGTGTCTCGGTTATAGCGGACTGACCTACCGACCTTCAGTGCCAGGCCAGGTTACCACGCCACCCCCGGCCTGTGTCGCCTCTCAGGCCGTCACCATGACTACGCCACCCCCGGCCTCTGCCGTCGCCAATGCCGCCACTCTGGTAGCGCCCGCCACCATTGCAAGCACCACCGTCGATGCCACTGACATCCCAGCCACAGCTGCCACCCTGCCCGGTCCCAGGCAATGCCTACCGCCATAGCCATCACCAACCTCACCGCTGACCCTGACCTGCACTCTGGCCGCTTGCTGCAACCATTTCCAATTGTCACCTCTGGCTGGGAACGTCAACTCACCCGGATTCCAGGCCCAATTCTGGACTGAGAGTCTGCTATTTCACCTATCCATGTTCTCCATTGATGCTACCTGACCCGCTGAGTTAATACAGCACTTTGTGTCCTTTTGTGTATTAAGCAGCAACTGCATTTGTTTATTTCTACTACTTACACAATGATAATCCTTTACTCGCTTGCAGTGGACAATCGGCGATAACGGACACCGTTCCCTTCCCCAATGGTCCATTATACCGAGAGTTTACTGCAGTTAATAATTTGAAATCTGAAATGATACATTTTTATTATTCATCAAGAGATACAGCACGGAAATGGGCCCTTCGGCCCATTGAGTGCATGCCAGGTGGTAAGTCCCCATTTATACTAATCCCACTGTATTCTCAGCAGAGAATTTTCACAGACATTTGGAGACATTGAGGTGATGGCTGCAGTGGTCCTTTATGGCCAAATACAGCATGGACTGTGTAAAATGGTGCCAAAATCTGGCAACTATTGAATATGGACTCAGTGGGCTGTTTCTCTGCATGGGTTACTTTATCAGGGATTGGCTTTATGGCAATAATGCCAATGTGCCTTTAGTATACTTGACAATCAAAAAACCATTGTACACTGGGCTGGAGAGTGGCCAGTGTGTTCCTTTGTTTATGAAGGGATGGAGAGAGAATCCAGGGAACTATAGACTAGTGAGCCTCACGTTAGTGGTAGGGAATCTATTGGAGATAATTATCTGAGATATCAAGAGATGGGTTAATTAGGGACAGCCAGCACAGCTTTACACACAGCAGGTTGTGTGTTACTCACCTGATTGAGTTTTTTGAAGCGATGGTGAAGGAGGTTGATGATGGTAAGGCAGTGGGATGTGTTATACATGGATTGTACCAAGGCTTAGGGTACTGGTGGTAGGCTGATCCAGAAGATTAAGATGTACGACATTCACGGTGAATTGGTTGTATGGATTGAGAGCTGGCTTATTCATAGAAGATAGAGGGTTCTGATGATAGGTAGATATTCTACAGGATGTCCTGTGACCAGTGGAGTTCCGCACTCATCTGTACTGGGACCTGTGCCTTGTGTAATATGTATAAATGTACATGTGTTGGTGAGTAAGGTTGCTGATGACACAACATTGGCGGAGTTGCAGACAGTGAGGAAGACTGTCAGAAGATACAGCGGGATATACATCAGCTGCAGAAATGGGCGGAGAAATGGCGGATGGAGTATAACCCAAGCCATGAGGGGTGTTGCACTTTGGGAAGTTGAATGTAAGAGGAAAGTATACAGTCAATGGCAAGCCCCTTGAGAGCATTGTTGTACAGAGAGGTTTTGGGGTCCAAGTTCATAGCTCACTGAAGGTGGCAGCACAAGTAGATAGGGTGGTGAAGAAGGCTATGGTACGCTTGTCTTCATTACTAGGGGCATTGAGTACAAAAATCAAGAAGTCATGATGCAGCTATATAAGACTTTGGGTAGGGCAGTATTTGGAGTATTGCGTGCAGTTCTGGTCGCCCCATTACAGGAAAGATGTAGAGGCTTTAATAGGGTGCAGAGGAAGTTTAGTCAAGTCAAGTCAAGTCACATTTATTTATATCGCACATTTAAAAAACAACTCTCGTTGGCCAAAGTGCTTTACATTTGTTATAAGAATAGCACAACAAAACAAACTACATACATATATACATGTAGCCCACACTCAGAGGACGTCAGGAAAGGCTTGGAGTATAGATAAGTCTTTAGTCTTGACTTAAAAGAGTCGATGGAGGGGCAGTTCTGATGGGAAAGGGGATGCTGTTCCACAGTCTAGGGGCTGCAACCGCAAAGGCGCGGTCGCCCCTGAGCTTATGCCTAGACCGTGGGATATTCAGCAATCCCAAGTCGGCCGATCTGAGGGGCCTGGAGGTGGAGTGGTGGGTGAGAAGACTTTTTATGTAGGTGGGGGCAAGCCCATTGAGGGCTTTGTAGACATGGAGGAGGATCTTGAAGTTTATACGGAACCGCACAGGGTGCCAGTGGAGAGAGGCCAGGATCGGGGTGATGTGGTCCCTTTTTCGGGTGCCCGTCAGGAGTCTCGCTGCGGCGTTTTGGATCAGTTGCCGGCGGGACAGGGAAGATTGGCTGATGCCAGTTGTAAATGGAGTTGCAGTAATCTAGGCGGGAGGAGATAAATGTGTGGGATGATCTGTTCGAGTTCATCAAACTGGAGGAATTGTTTTATTTTAGCTATCGTCCGAAGCTGAAAGAAGCTAGCTTTTACCACGGCATTGACTTGTTTGTCAAATTTTCAGTGCTGAGTCAAATATCACGCCAAGGTTTTTGACGTGAGGTTTGAGTAGTGGAGTAAGGCTTCCAAGGCTGCCTGCTATCATTTTGATTGAGTCCGAGGGGCCGAGAAGGATGACCTCAGACTTACTCTCGTTTAGTTGGAGGAAGTTCTGGGCCATCCAACACTTTATATCCTCGAGGCAGTGGTAAGGTTAAACAGATTTGATTGTTTTTTGGGCTTCAGGGGGAGATAGAGTTGTGTATCGTCTGCGTAGCAATGGAAGGAAATGCTGTGCCTTTCAATGACTTGGCCTAAGGGGAGAAGAATGGGGCCAAGGATGGAACCTTGTGGAACCCCACAGCAGAGATTAGCAGGGAGGAGAAAGAGTTGCCTATGTTAGTCGCGAAACTCCTACCTTTGAGGTAGGAGATGAACCAGCTCAGGGCAGTGCCATCAATACCAACCCCATACCGGAGACGGTCAATTAGGATGGTGTGGTCGACAGTATCAAATGCTGCGCTGAGGTCAAGAAGGAGCAGAATTGCACAGTCGCCGGAGTCAACGGTGAGCAGAATACCGTTTAGCAGAATGCTGCCTGGTTTAGAGCGATTCAGCTGCAAGGAGAAGTTGAATAAACTTAGATTGTTTTCTCTGGAATGTCGGAAGTTGAGGGGAGACTTGATAGAAGTTTATAAAATGATGAGAGGCATAGATAGGCTAGACAGTCAGAATAGGGTGCAGAGGAAGTTTAGTCAAGTCAAGTCAAGTCACATTTATTTATATCGCACATTTAAAAAACAACTCTCGTTGGCCAAAGTGCTTTACATTTGTTATAAGAATAGCATAACAAAACAAACTACATACATATATACATGTAGCCCTCACTCAGAGGACGTCAGGAAAGGCTTGGGAGTATAGATAAGTCTTTAGTCTTGACTTAAAAGAGTCGATGGAGGGGGCAGTTCTGATGGGAAAGGGGATGCTGTTCCACAGTCTAGGGGCTGCAACCGCAAAGGCGCGGTCGCCCCTGAGCTTATGCCTAGACCGTGGGATATTCAGCAATCCCAAGTCGGCCGATCTGAGGGGCCTGGAGGTGGAGTGGTGGGTGAGAAGACTTTTTATGTAGGTGGGGGCAAGCCCATTGAGGGCTTTGTAGACATGGAGGAGGATCTTGAAGTTTATACGGAACCGCACAGGGTGCCAGTGGAGAGAGGCCAGGATCGGGGTGATGTGGTCCTTTTTCGGGTGCCCGTCAGGAGTCTCGCTGCGGCGTTTTGGATCAGTTGCCGGCGGGATCAGTTTCCCAGAATAGAAATTGCCCACACGAGAGGGCTTAGCTATGAGAGCGGGAAAGTTTAATGGAGATGCGGGACGTTGTTTTACACAGAGAGTAGTGGGGGTGTGGAACGCATTGCCAGGGGTGGTGGTGGTGGAGGCAGATTAGAAAGTAGCGTTAATGAGGCTTTTAAATAGGCACATGGAATGCAGCGAATAGAGGAGTATGGATCATGTACAGGCAGACGAGATGTTCTGTTGCTTGTGGAAACGCATCAGTCTTATTTCTTTGACTGACAATTCAGTAGATCACACTTTTCTAGATGATTCTTCCCAATGGTTACTTGGCATTTTATGTATCGAGTCATGCAGCATGGAAACAGTCTCTTTCCCCAACCTGCCCATGCGGACTAAGTTGCCCCATCTACACTAGTCCTACCTGCCCACGTCTGGCCCATATCTATCTAAACCCTTCCTGTCTCGTACCTGTCCAATCCACTGTTAAATGTTGTTATATTCACGGTGTGAAAAATCTTTCCCCTCTCACCTTAAACCTACATCCGCTGGTTTTTTGATCCCCCTATTCATTTATCCATCCCATATCTTGAACAAATCTATTTTCTTCTGAATCTTTTGACAACCTACCTCACTATCCATAACTCCACCAATTTTCAAATAAACTGCACATATACCAACCATCCCATCTACATTTATGTCCAAATCGTAGATATATCACAATCAACAGAAGTCCTAGCACAGATCGTGTGGGTCCACTGGTCACAGACCTCCCCCTTCCTCCACTGCCCTCAGTCCTCTATAGGTAAACCAGTTCTGAATGCAAATGCCCAAATTACCATGGGTCCCATGCATCTTAAACGTCTGGATCAGACTACTGTAAAAGGACTTTAAAATCCATGTGGACATCATCTACTGCCCTCCCGTCATTAATCACCTTCATCAGCTCCTGAAAAAACACAATCAAGTTCAGAAAACATTGTGCTGCAGCAATTCATTAAGCTTACGTTTCACCATCTTCATGCTTTAGATTAGCACTGCTCACTGCAAGAGAAACACTGTTGTTAGAATGCCTTTTCATCCCCACCACAATCTCTTGCCTTGACTTGAGACGAGCAGCAGTCCAACATTAACTGGGATATATAGTGTGAAAATGTTCACATACAGCCAGCCTCCCATCCATTGTACCTCCCCAGGAAACTATTTAATAGAATTTTCTTTTTGTTCACATGAACAGCTTTGATTTTAATCGAGTAAAGGGGCATTAATGCAAAACGACCTAATTAACATTTAGTGGCGGCACAGTGGCACAGCTGGTGGAGCTGCTGCTTCGCAGCATCAGGGATCTAGGCTCAATCCTGACCTCGGGTGCTATCTGTGTGGAGTTTGCACCTTCTTCCTGTAACCGCATGGGTTTCCTCCGGGTGCTCCGGTTTCCTCCCACACCCCAAAGATGTGTAGGTTTGTTGGGGTTAATTGGACTCTGTAAATGTGCAGGGAGTGGTTGAGAAGGTGGGATAAGGTACAACTAGTGATCGCTGGTCAGCATGGAGCAAAGGGCCTGTTTCCATGTTGTATCTCTAAACTTAAAACATGAAAGAAAGTGAATTAGTGCATTTGTTAGTATCCCTGTAATAATTATCTTGTAGAAGGATGAAATATCTTGATTTATGCGACATTGTTTCAACTTGGGAAGTGGATTTGAGAATGATTTATTTCCTTGGTATCTCTGTGCCAGGACCACCCCTGACTGGCTGACAGGCACCTGGAATGAAGGTGCTCTAAATGTCACCTGCAAAAAGACACAAATTCAGGAGATAAAGTGCTAACTTATCTTTATCAAACCCCTTGCCAGGCTTTGTCCCACCCCCACCTCTTTTCCGACTTCCTCTGCCCGACCACAATGAGCCTGAAGAAGAGTCCCGGCCCAAAACGTCGCCTGTCCGTTCCCTTCACAGATGCTGCCTGACTTGCTGAGTTGCTCCAGCACTTTATATTTTGCTATCAAACTCGATTGGTTTCATAACTTGGGAAGTAAATGAACTGCTTTAACACCTAAAACGTGTGAAACAATAATATGAAAACATTGTCAAAAAACGTGATATTGTTTTGTCTTTGAACTCTGCTGATGTTATTAATTATGAGAAACTTCCAGAAACATGGAGCCTGTCATTTGCAATCAAGATTATCTTTGGTTGGATGCAGATCTGATTTGTCGCCAGGTGCACTGATAAAGATGCAAACCTGTAAAACCACTGCGTTGGACTCTGTGGTGTTCGAGGCAGCCTGCAGATAGATGTGCCATGGAAGGGGCCGTTTTCATTTGGTACAAATCGTATAGACCACTGCCTGGCAGCCCCAGTGATCTGCCAATAACCATGGGGATCGAGCCTTATGTTCAAGTGTGCAAATTGGTTTTCACCAGTCTCCGTGCAGTTTAGTTTAGACATACAGCGCAGATACAGGTCCTTCAGCCCACCGAATCCATGCGGACGTGCAATCCCCATACACTAGCACTATACTACACACTAGGGACAATTTACAATTTTTACCGAAGCCAAATTAACCTACAAACCTGTACGTCTTTCGAGTGTGGGAGGAAACCGGAGCACCTGGGGAAAACTCACGTGGTCACAGGGAGAACGTACAAACTCCATAAAGATGAGGGCAGCAACTCTACCGCTGCACCACTGTACTGGCACAGGTTGGTTCCAGCCAGATGTAGCTAATGTTGAAGGAAGAAATGCAGGAAGCACAACAGTTATATAATCCTGCTCTGCTGTAAAAATATTCTTTTGTTTAGTTCAGCTTATTGTCGCGTGTACTGAGGTACAGTGAAAAGCTTTTTTGTTGCTTGCTATCCCGTCAGCGGAAAGACGATACATGATTATAATCAGGCTGTCCATAGTGTATAGATACGGGATAAAGAGATTAATGTTTAGTGCAAGATATAGTTCAGTAAAGTCTGATTACAGATAGTCTGAGAGTCTCCAATGAGGTAGATAGTAGGTCAGGACCGCACTCCAGTTATAAGAAGGTTCAGTTGCCCGATGACAGCTGGGAATAAACTGTCCCTCAATCTGGAGGTGTGCATTTTCACATTTCTCTACCTCTTTTCTGATGGGAGAGGGGAGTGACCGGGGTTAGACTGGTCCTTGATTATTTTGGTGGCTTTGCCGAGGCAGCGTGAGGTGTAGATGGAGTCAGTGGAAGGGAGGTTGGTTTGTGTAATGATCGGGGCTGCGTCCACAATTCTCTGCAATTTTCTTGCCGTCTTGGATGCAGCCGTTCCCAAACCATGCTGTGATTCATCCCGATAAAATGCGTTCTATAAAAGAAAAAGTGATCCATGGCTGTCTTGTATTAGATCAAAGGAGAGATGTATATAGATGCTGGTCAAATTAGTAAGCCTGTGGATTGGAGGCAGTTTAGATTTCAGCAAAAGAGGAATTGATTAATGGAGCTAAATTAACGTGAGCAAACATGAGGGGAGTACAAAAGTGGACTGTCAAAGCTTCTACTGTGAGATCAGTAGGTCCCTGTAGTCAGGCAAGGGAATTCATAATGAGGAACTGAGCTGTGGCAGGGCAATTAAACAACTTTGCCCAAGTCTTCATAGAGGAAGAAGGATGAGAGGGGATCTTATAAAAACATATATAATTCTTAAAGGATTGGACAGGCTAGATACAGGAAAAATGTTCCCGATGTTGGGGGAGTCCAGAACCAGGGGTCACAGATTAAGAATAAGGGGTCGGCCATTTAGGACGGAGATGAGGAAAAACCTCTTCACCCAGAGAGTTGTGAATCTGTGGAATTCTCTGGCACAGAAAGCAGTGGAGGACAATTCACTGGATGTTTTCAAGAGATCGGGATGGAGAGGATCCATGTATTAAAATGCTCAACTGGGGTAAGGCCAACTTTGAGGGTATGAGAGAAGGTCTCGCTCAAGTTGACTGGAGCAGGTTATTTGAGGGGAAAGGAACATCGGCCAAGTGGGATGTTTTTAAAAGTGTACTGAAGAAAGCTCAGGATGTGTACGTCCCCGACAGAGTGAAAGTTAAAGCAGGCAAACGTAAGGAAGCTGATGAGGGGAATTGAGTCAAAAACAAGAAGGATGTATGGGACAGGTATAGGCAGCTGGGATCAAGTGCATCCCCAGAGGAGTTTCGGGAACTAAGGAGCAAACTAAAAAAGGAGATCAGAAGGGCAAAAAGGTGCCAGGAGATAGCTCTGGTGGGTAGCATTAAGTACAATCCCAAAAGATTTTATAAATACATAAGGAGGAAAAGGGTAACTAGAGAGAGAGTGGGACCTCTCAGGAATCAAAGCGGTCACCTCTGTATGGAGCCACAGGAGATGGGCAAGGTCCTCAATGAGTATTTCTCCTCTGTATTTACCGAGTAGAACGACAGTAGGACGGAGGAACTTGGAGCAGTCACTGAAAGTGTCATGAGAGGTCAGGTCGAGGAAGTACTGAAGGTACTGTCGTGTTTGAAGGTAGACAAATCTCCGGGGCCTGATCAGATAGATCCGAGGACATTGCGGGAAACTAGAGAGGAAATTGCGGGAAATTTATGAATCGTCCTTAAATACAGGAGAGGTGCCAGAGAATTAAATGGTGGCAAAAGTTGTGCCTCTTTTCAAGAAGGGCTGCAGGGAAAATGTTGGGAACTATAGGCCGGTGATCTTAACATCTGTAGTTGGGAATAGTTCCCACAGATTGATGAGTGGCAAATGTAACCCTACTATTTATAAATGGAGGCAAAGAAAACCACTGACTGCAGTTGGGTTGGTCTCGCATCAGCAGTGGGGAAAATGCTACAGGCTGTGGTAAAGGATGCTTGCAAAATATCACCCAGGATTATAGAGAGACAGCACGGCTGCTGCAAGGGAATCTGTTTGACAAATACTACCCGAGATGGGTTTTTAAGGATGTAACTGTCGGAATAGAGGAGTGTGAATCTGATGATGTGGTGTGCCTGGATTTTCTGCAAATCTTGAAGTCCCACATTAATGTCAAAGTACAGTGTGCCAAAATGAAGTCAGGAAAATGGGATTAGGAGGCAGAGATCAGCCATGATGGGCCGAATGGCCTAATTCTACTCCTTATAATTTATGAACTTATTTTCTACCTCATTGAAGACCCTCGGACTATTTTTGATTGGACTTTATCTTGCACTAAATGTTATTCCTTTTATCATGTATCTGTACAGTGTAGACAGCTTGATTGTAATCATGTATAGTCTTTCCACTAACTGGCTAGCACTCAACAACAACAAGCTTTTCACTGTATCTCTGTACATGTGACGATAAAACTAAATTAAACTTTAGTTGAACATATAACTGTATAGAAACAGGCCTTGGGCCCACAATGTCAACCATGATGACAAATGAAAGAAACTGTACCTGCCTACACATGGACTACAGCCCCACCACCCCAGCCTTCCCAGCCTGCTCAGCCTGCTCGTGCACCTGTCTAAATGCCCTTCAATGTTATCGTAACCTCTGTATTAAGAAAAACTAGCCTTGTAATTGTGTTGGGACGGTAGTGGGAGAGTTACTGCCTCATGGAGATAGAGACCACAGGTACTGTCTGTACGGAGTTTGTACCTTCTCCCCGTGACTGTGTGGGTTTTCTCCGGGTGCTCCAGTTTCTTCCCACACTCAAGCACGTGCAGATTTGTAGGTTAATTGGCTTCGGTAAATTAGTAAATTGTCCCCAATGTTTAGGAAAGTGTTAGTGTCAGGGGATCGCTGGTCGTGCAAACTCAGTAGGCTGAAGGGCCTGTTTCAGCCCTGTGTCTCTAAACTAAACTAAATCTATGGATAGTTAGTGGGAAAGAACTGCAGATGCACGACTGCATCGGTGCTGCCCCCTGCACCCATGCAGAACTCACTGACCATCAACTTCACCACTAATTTCCATCCTGCACTCAAATTCACTTGGACCATCTCCGACATCTCCCTACCGTTTCTGGATCTCACCGTCTCCATCACAGGAGACAGACTACTGACCGACATCCACTACAATCGTATAGCTATCTAGACTATACTTCTTTCCACCCTGCTTCCTGTATCCCCTACTCCCAATTGCTCCGTCTACGCCGCATCTGCGCCCAGGATGAGGTGTTCCATACTAGATCATCAGAGATGTCCTCATTCTTTAGGAAACGGGGGTTCCCCTCTTCCATTATAGATGAGGCTCTCACTAGGGTCTCCTCGATTTCCCGCAGCTCTGCTCTTGCTCCCCCTCCCCCCATTCGCAACAAGAACAGAATCCCCATTGTCCTCACCTTCCACCCCATCAGCCGTCGCATACAGCACATAATCCTCCAACATTTTCGCCACCTCCAACGTGATCCCACTACTGGCCACATCTTCCCATCTGTAGTTTACAACCCAGCGGTATGAACATTGACTTCTCTAACTTCAAATAGCCCTTGCTTTCCCTCTCTCTCCACCCCCTCCCCCTTCCCAGTTCTCCCACCAGTCTTACTGTCTCCGACTACATTCTATCTCTGTCCCGCCCACTCCCCTGACATCAGTCTGAAGAAGGGTCTCGACCCGAAACGTCACCCACTCCTTCTCTCCAGAGATGCTGCCTGTCCCGCTGAGTTACTCCAGCATTTTGTGTCTACCTTCATAGTTACATGGATATGGGACTGTTTCATGTATGGGAACGATTTAGAGGGATATGGCCAGGTGCTGGGGCAATAGAACTAGCAAAGATGCAGCATCTTGGTCGGCATCAATGAGTTGAGCCAAAGGCCCTGTTATTGTACTGTATGTCCAACCTTTCCTTATACCTAATATGCTCTGATCCAGGCAGCATGGTGGTGAGTACACGTCATGGCAGATGATGGCCACTGGAAACCTGAGCAATATACAAGCTGCTGGAGGAGCTCAGCGGGTCAGGCAGCGTTTTCTGCCCCCACAAGTTGCCTAACTCTCTGAGTCCCTCCAGCAGTTTGTTTTGCTTATGATCCCGGTGAACCTCTTGTGCACCCTCTCCAAAGACTCCACATATTGTCTGTAACACAATGACCAGAAGTACTTCAATCGTGGCCAAACCAAAGCTCTATACACCTGCAACATGACTTGTCAACTTTAATACTCAATGCCCTAGTGATGTCCCTTCTTTACCACCCTGTGCAATAGTATTGCCTTTTTCAGGGAGTTATGGACTTGCATCCCATATCACCCAGAACCTCAATGCTCCTTAGGGTCCTGCCATTTGCTGTGATACATTTGACTCCCAAACTGCAACACCTCTACACCACTTCTCTGCCCATATCTCCAGCTGATCAAAATCCTGCTTTATTCTATGACAATCTTCCTCACTATCCACATCTCTTGTTGTGTTATCCACTAACTCACTGCCCACCTGCTTTCTCATCCAAATCCCAGACAGCAGAGGTCCCAACACTAATTCCTAGTGGTTCAAGAAAGCTCATCATCATCCTCTCAGTGACAATTTAAGGATGGGTGATAAAGCTTGCTAGATCCACCAGAAATAGAATCTTAAAACTAAACTTACACCAAGTAATATAAGGCTTATCGCCACTTCTCCTCCAGCTGTTAGTTTCTGCAACCTATTCTGCTATTTCCTCTCTGTGATCATTGAAGCAGCTGTACCCTTTTAGTTTAGTTTAGTTTAGAGATACAGCGCGGAAACAGGCCCTACGCCCCAGTGAGCTCACGGTGACCAGCTATCCCCGCACACTAACACTGTCCTACACACACTAGGGACAATTTACAATTTTACCAAGCCAATTAACCTACAAACCTGTACATCTTTGGAGTGTGGGGGGAAACCGGAGCCTCCCGGAGAAAATCCACGCATGTCACGGGGAGAACGTACAAGCTCCATATCGTCAGCACCCATAATCAGTATCGAATCCGGGTCTCTGGCGCAGTAAAGGGCCTGTCCCACGGGCATGCGAGTCTGTGCGGCAAGCGCAACCTGACCGCAAACGGGGCTGTGCGGGGGCCGTGCGGAGGTCGCGGGGCCGGTCCCACTTCGATCGCCGGAGCCGTTTGGAGTTGTGCGGAGCTGGTCCGGACATCGCGCGGGGCTCCGAAAAACTGACACTGTTCAAAAATTCCGTGCGGCAACGGCTTGCCGCCCCGCAGCCGCATCGACGGCCATGCGCGCCGTCTTGATGTCACTCGACCTCCGCGCGGCCCCCGCTTCCGATTTGGTAGCGTTTGCCGCATGCAGCCGCATGCTGGTGGGACCGGCCCTGTACGGGGATCACTCGACCTCCGCGCAGCCCCCGCTTGTGGTTAGGTCGCGCTTGCCGCATGGAGTCGCATGCCCGTGGGACAGGCCCTTAAGGCAGCAACTCTGCCGCTGCGTCACCCTTTCTTCCATGTAATATTCTTTTGAAATTAGCAAAGAAAGATTTGAAATTATATTTCCCTTCGCCACACGTCAAAGCACCTTTAAGCCAATAAAATGTTTCTTCGTGTTCTTAATGTTTATTGTGAGGAAGGTGGTGTTGAAATGCTCCCACTACCCGTGTAATAATGATCAGATAATCTGTGTGTCTTTTCATGACGATGATTGAGAGATAAATATTGACCAGTGCTCCTCTAATCGAAGGAATAGTCTCCCTCGAGAGTGTGCTCTGTGGACTGAGGCATGAATCTGCCACTTCACATTACTAAATACCTGTCTTAAGCTGAAAAATACATGATGCTTGTGTTTTATTGAGTTGTATATTATGATTTTTTCAAAATGTGAAACTGAACAAAGGAGTGACTTTAGACTTTAGAGATATAGCACTGGAACAGGCCCTTCAGCCCACCAGGTCCGCGCCGACCAGTGATCACCCCATATACTAGCACTATGCTACACACTAGGAACAATTTACTTTTTTTTAATCAAAGCCAATTATAAGACCAACCTGTACGAATGTGGAGTATGGGAGGAAAGCCAAGCGGTCATAGGAAGAACGTACCAGCTCCGTACAGACGGCACCCGTAAACTGCATCGATCCTGGCTCTCTGGCGCTGTAAGGCAGCAACTTTATCCTTGCACCACCGTGCCTCCCCAGGTGTTGTTGAAGGCCTGCATTGTGCCGCTCACAATGCATCTGTGTTGCCCACTGGTTTGGGCATGTCGTACCCTCTCCATGCCAACTGGTGCATGCATGCTTGACACAGCAGGCAGCGAGAGGGACTGCTTGAGTCCTGGCAGTAATATGTGTGGCCATGTCTAGCCAAGGGAAGACGTGAATACGTGGATTTTAACCAATGGGAAACAATGGGTGGCATGTTATCACATGGCAACACAAGAGATTTCACTTGCTGAAGTCTTGAGCAAAAATCAAAGTGCTGGAGGCACTCAGAGGGTCAGGTAGCATCTCTGCAGAGAATGGACAGATGATTGGGAGCCTTCTTCAGACTGATGGATAGTTAATGTTCCCCGTGATCACACCACTACTCGTATCATCACATCTACGCCGCCATCTGTATGGACCAATCTATCCATAACTCCTTGGTTTGTTCATCCCATCCCACCCAACCTGCCCCATTCCAAGGAACTATCCCTGTAACAGGAGGAGATGTAACACCAGAACCCACATCCCCCTCACTTCCATCTCTTTCAGGTGAGACAGTGGTTCACATGCACCCCTTCAAAACTTGTCTATTGCATTCAGTATTCTGGATGTAGCCTCTTTTACATTGGTGAGACAAGTGGAAACTAGACAACCGTTTCGTTGAATACTTGTGCGTGGTCCACCAAGACCTGCTGGATCTCTTGGTTGCTAACCATTTTTAGTCCTCTTCCCATTCCCATACTGACCTTACTGTCCTGGACCTCCTCCATTGCCCGAGTGAGGCCACACGCAATCTGGAAGAACTGTAACTCACATTCCAATACAACTAGAATAGCTAGAATACAACCCAATGACATGAACATTGAATTCTCCAAATACAAACAATGCTCCGCACCTCAATGCATACACGCTTCTCCCACCATCTCCCACCACCCTTGTCACCCTGCTCTTTTCCCCGTCACCGTATGCTCAGTTCCCATCTCCAAATCCCATGTTTCCTTTTTATTACCGCTCTGGCCCCCCCTCCTGTTCCCTTCACTCAAACTCTCCCTCTGTATTTACATTCAACAACTTCTTTCCTCACCTGACATCCTGTTGTCTGCTTTTCACCGCCAGCCATTGTCACTTATTCCACGCATCTGTCCAGCACTCCCTCCCCCACCTGTACTCACCTATCACTTGTCACGTCTTGCCCCACCCCCACCTCTCTTTCAGCTTTCACTCCCCATCCCCCTCGTTCCATCAGTCAGAAGAAGGGACCGAGCGGAAACACTGTCTCTTCTGATTCATTCCCTCTACTGATACTACCTGACCTACCGAGTTCCTCCAGCATTTTGTTTTAGTATAAGGTAAGGCCAGCAGCATCATCAAGGACTAGTCTCACTCCCTCTTCTCCACTCTCCCATCAGGCAAGAGGTACAGAAATGTGAAAACACACACCTCCAGAATCAGGGATAGCTTCTTCCCAGCTGTTATCAGGCCAATGACCCATCTTACCACCAACGAGAGAGCAATCCTAAGCTACTATCACCTTATTACAGACCCTCGGACTATCTTTAATTGTACTTTGCCCGACTTTATCTTGCACTAAACACTATCTCCGTTATCCTGTATCTGTACACTGTGGTTGGCTCGATTATAATCATGTATTGTCTTTCCACTCACTGGTTAATATGCAACAAAAGCTTTTCACTGTACCTCGGTACAAGTGACAATAAACCAAACTAACTACATGGTGGAATGTTATAAACGCTAAACTAAATCAGAACAAAAGTTTTATATTAATTCCTAATAATTCTTTTGAAATCGAAGAATCGCAGATGCGGCAAATTCGAAAGAAAAACAAAAGCTGAATATTCAGCAGGTCAGGCAGCATCTGTGCTAAGCCAAACTACATTGCAGATTGAAGACACTTCTTCCGAATAAAAATAAGAAGCTTTTATGAAGCTGTACTTTGAAGTAATATTAGTAAGAGAGATTTATAGTACAAATCACCAATGGAAACAGGAACCATGTGTTAAAAAGAAGCTTTGAATATTATTAGCCTACCAGTGGTATCTTTGACCTTGGGATAGGTTAAAGGACATACAGCTCAGTGGCAACATCTTCATCATGCTGGAGTTTTAGGCATCTTTGACACCACACAGTGAGGAAGATGGATGATCTGCCAAGCCGTTCCCTTGCACCAGTGAATTAGGAGCAAATTTGGTAGCTAATTCTCTGCTGGGCTATGATTAAAGAACTAACTTGGACCAAAATGCTGTCACGCATTTGTATTACGACTTAAAAAAAATAAATGATGTACAGGGAAAGGTTGTATTGTTTTTATCGTCAGGTTGTAAAATGCTAGTTATTCTGTGGTGGTGTTCCAGTAAAAAGTCAAGCAAATTTCTATTAAAATTGTTCAGTTCCTATTGCCTCAGAGTCAGATTGATAATGGATTGTATTCACGTCTGGGGAAAAATAGCTTGTTCCTAAAGCTGTATTTACCAATGCTAAGTTTTATTTGGTTTGTCATCTTAATAAAAATGCGATTTTGGGGAAGGGGATTACCAATCTGTTTTTCCAGTGAATCAAGAGAAGCTGTCAAGTGCACTTCAGGATATTTCTTTGTGGCTCAGTCTTGAATCTAAAAATAACTTTGAAAAAAGGTGCGGTAGCTGAAGATTTTAAATTGCCGGTCGCATACCTGTTCTCAGTCTCTCAACAATCATTTGCTCCCGTGCCTATCAGGGATTGGGAGAGTTTTCAGTGGACATGAAAGAGAGGGATTGCTAAGTTGAAAATACAAAACTGTAGTTACAAAATGCAATTCAATCACAAAAGCTAGCACGTATGTAACAAAGAGGTCTTCCATTTACACAAAGCTCATTTACCGTCATCCCAAGGTACTTCATCAGAATATTATCAGATCATTTTAATACCATGACATACCAATGGTTACTGAGCTGAAAGATCATAGTTTGAAGGATAGATGGAGGAGTTAGGACTGGTTTCGTAGAAGAGAAAGAGGGGGGGTAGATTTGATCAAAATATAACGTCATGACGAGACTGGACAGAGTGGATATCAGATGTACATGTCCTTGAAACAAACAAGGACGTGCTGAACCTGGTGGACTGTGTTTTACTCGGTGACGGACCTGGCCCGGCCTTGTTCATGGACCAGACACCCTGTACCCACAGCACTGCTGAGAGAATGTGTAGGGAGGAACTGCAGATGCTGGTTTACACCAAAGATAGACACAAAATGCGAGAGTGGGTCAGGCAGCATCTCTGGAGAAAAGGAATAGGTGATGTTTCGGATCGAGACCCTTCTTCAGACTGAGAGTCAGGGGCGAGGGAAACTAGAGGTATGAAAAGGAACAGAACAAATCAGAGCTGGCACTGATGACTCAGGAAAAGTGGAGCCCACAATGGTCCATTGTTGCTTGGTGAAGAGATGATAACCATTGCATTCCCACTCTCTCCGTCCCTCCACATCCTAGTCCCCATACTAGTTTTACTGTTTGTGTAGCCCTTTGTGTAGTTTAGTTAGTTAATTATTGTCACGTGTACTGAGGTACAGTGAAAAGCTTTTTTTGTTGCGTGCTAACCAGTCAGCGAACAATCAAGTCATCCACAATATACAGATACAGGGTAAAGGGAATAACGTTTAGTGCAAGATAAAGTGAAGTACAGTCTAATTAAGGATAATTTGTGGGTCTCGAATGTGGTAGATGGTAGGTCAGCACCGCTGTCTAGTTGGTGATAAGATGTTTCAGTTGCCTGATAACAACCGGGAAGAAATTGTCCCTGAATCTGGAGGTGTGCGTTTTCACATTTCTGTACCTCTTGCCTGATGGGTGAGGGGAGAAGAGGGAGTGTTCACAGGGAGACTCGTCCTTGATTATGCTGGTGGCCTTGTCGAGTCAGTGTGAAGTGTAGATGGAGTCAGTGGAAGGGAGGTTGGTTTAGGTGATGGTCTGGGCTGCGTCCACAACTCTTGGATGGAGCTGTTCCCAAACCGTGATGTGATGCATCCTGATAAAATGCATTCAACGGTATATATGATAATCAAAGACTGGATTGGAGTCTTGACTGGATCTCCTTCTGCCTCTTCCCCATGCACTACTACTTCAGTACACAAGATATTATTATTCTTTTCATATTCCTTGTCTGCACTTAAAGGCACTTACACAAAAAAAGATCTTCCTTTCACATCTCTGCCTTTCGGCTGTCTATTTGATTTTACAGCTGTAAAAGAT
>CM075982.1:32665240-32770115 GCA_038087875.1 Malacoraja senta
ATGCCTTTATTTCAGAGATTACTCCAAAGACTTCTGCCAGTTGCAGCCCAGCACCTGAATCTCCAGTCAGCTCTGTGGAGTCGGTGAAGAGTGTGGCTGAACTAACGTCCCAGCACTCAATAGCCACTGAGAGCAACAAGGACATCAAACAGTCAGAACCATGTGAACAGTCCTCAAATGATGTGCAGGCTCTGTCGTTGCTGCCTATGTCTGGCCACTCAGCATTAAGCATACAGAAGCTGGTAGCCATGTCCCATGAACTAGATACATATGCCATCACTAAGAAAGTCAAGGAAGTGTTAACAGACAATAACTTAGGTAGGTAACAACACTTCTTCCAATGGGTGCAACCGATTCCATTCTCTTCATGTGTGTCTTATATAAAAAGAAAACAGAATTTGTCTTTAGTTTGAGTTTAGTTTATTATTGTCACGTGTACCGAGGTACAGTGAAAAGCTCTTTTATTGTTGCGTGCTCTCCAGTCAATGAGAAGACTATACATGATTACAATCAAGCCATCCACAGTGTATAGATACAAGGTAAAGGGAATAATGTTTACTGCAAGATAAAGTCTCATAATATCAGAAAAATGTGTACTATTTAAACTATTTTTATTATCCTTATTTTTAAATAATGTGTTAGAATTAGGTTTAGCGCACATTCTCACAGATAGGGATATGCTGTAAATTGGGCATTTTACTGGAAACAAGTCTGTTTTCTTATGCCAAATGCTAACAGAATTGAAATTATGCAGATTTGCAATCTTCCCATTGTCTTCCATCCCACCTCCAACTTCAAGTTAATTTCTAAAGTAATCATCACTCAGACCATGTACGTCACCAAATCACCAGGGCGGCCCGGTGGCGCAGCGGTAGAGTTGCTGCCTTACAGCGCCAGAGACACAGGTTCAATCCTGACCACGGGTGCTGTCTGTACGGAGTTTGTACGTTCTCCCTGTGACTGCATGGGTTTTCCCCAGGTGCTCCAGTTTCCTCACACACTCCAAAGACGTGCAGATTTGTGGGTCAATTGGCTTAAGTAAAAACTGTAAATTGTCCCTAGTGTGTAGTGTATGGGGTGATCGGTGGTCGGCACTGACTCGATGGGCCAAAGGGCCTGTTTCCTCGCTGTATCTCTAAATTCCAAAGTAAATTCTAAATTCAAGAAGGAACAGTTAGGAGAAACCAAGAAGATCACCTTAGTAGTTACTATAGCACAAAATAATATAAAAACAGTAAATGCTAGAATCACTTGGTAGACCCAGGCAGCATTTAAAGAGAGAAAATAAAGTCAGTGATCCTTCATCAGAACCCGCTGAGCACTGGAGTGGGATATAGGACATGATGAAGCAGTCAGGCTAGATTGGAGTGACATAGACATGGGACGGGAAAGGTTAGCAGGACAGTAATTATGCTAATTCAATTATTAATTATACATTATGAGAAAAATAAACTTTGAATTGTATTTTAATGCTGGCAAACAGAAAAATATATTGCTGTGAGTTTAAGGGAAAAAGGCAGTTTTAAACTGAAAAGCAAACTTTTGTTTATTATGTCGGGGCATTCTAAAGTAGCACAAATGCACTGAAGTCCAGAAATGGAGAGGAAATTGAGAGGAAGATGGGAAGGCATCACACACATTGATGAGATAATTAGCCACCAAATCAATCTTATCACTGATGTTGGCTGGAATATATCAGTAACTGGATACTGAGAAAATATCCCTGCTGCTGTTAAAAACGTCATGAGAGTCTTTGTCTGAGAGAGCATGAAAAAGCTTTCTATCCATAGCTACCTGGAATATCGTCTTTGTTATGTTGTTCGCTCTCCCAGCACCACAATGAAGTGACAGCCCTGAATATAGTGAACTTGAACTGAGAAAAACACTTGCGAGTCTTATTACAGAGGTCGTGTGTATTACACATTGATGCCGTCAAATTGGTAAATACATGTTTCATGTTCCTGCGCGAGAATGTTTCCGCCTTTAATAAATGTGCTTGAAGCTGTTTACGTGGATCTATTTGCATCTGAGATTCCCATTTAGTACCTAGCCTAAGGTTAATGATGAGGAGTTGAAGGATGTGGGTCTTTCATTATTATCCAGGTGTTGTGATGATGCCTATCATTCTTCCTGCGGTCCTTAATACCCTTGCTCAGTTATTTCTGGTTATATTGTTGTAAGACCTCAGCCGCTGAGACGTATATGTAAACGGCGCTTGGTGATACCACCATTTCCAGACTTGATGAGGTTCAGTTTATATATTGTAATTGGATGCTCTCAATATCACTGAATAGTCCTGGCATGCAAGCAAGATGTATGTTGTGATTGGCCTGTGATTACATCATGCGGCATAATATGTGCTAACCTCCATTTATCAGTTTGTCAGATGACTGCGGGGCAACTATTGGTCTCGGTGCTGTTAAGTGTTGAGGCTGCAAAATAAGCTCTTTTATCAAAGCGGAGGAGCTCTTTGTTGCCAAGGACATTCCTGACAAATGGAGGTCATACAGAGTGTGATATATACTGCGTGTGCTACTTCTCGATGATTTAGTCCAGTATCTGTTACATGGTCTGCCACTCCTCAAGTAAAATGTCAACAACAGATCTCAGCTCATCGCACTGCTACTGATTAAACCTTATGTGATGCTAATTCTGAACATTATAACACTGAACATGAGTGGTTGCACTGTTAGCATTTCATTGCCATTGCAAATAAGGCTCCAGAAGTCATCGTGCTTCCCATTGTTGTGAGGCAAGGGAAGAGATTGCTGGGGCTCTGGCTGAGACTTTGAAATCTTCGCTGGACACAAGTGTGGTACAAGATGGCTAGAGGGTGGCAAATGTGTTGCCCTTTTCAACAAATGCAGCAGGGAAAAGCCCCGGTAAATATCGCCATAACAGTAGTAAGGAGGGTATTGGAACAAAGTGTGAAGGACAGGATCAGTGATCACTTTGAAAGACAGAGATAACCAGCAGGACTTTGTGAAGGGCAGAGAATTAAGTAAGGTGAGAGGGGAAAGAATGAAAAGGAACCTGAGGGACAACGTTTTCCACAGAGGGTGGTGGGTATATTGATGGGTGAGGCAGATGCAATAACAACTTTTTAAGTCATAGAGTCACACAGAACGGAACAGGCCCTTTGCCACAATTTGCCCATTCCAACCAAGATACCCCATCATTTAAAATACATTTCAACAGGTGCATGGATAAGAAAGGTTTTGAAGAATATGATCCAAATGTGGTTAAATGGGGCTAGCTTCAATGGGGCATCTTGGTCAGCAATGATGACATGCTGAAGGCCCTGTTTCCATGCTGTATTACTCAATTGCTGGGGGCACATAGAGTTGCTGCTTTACAGCGCCAGAGACATGGGTTCAATCCTGACTACGGGTGCTCTGTACGGAGTTTGTACGTTCTCCCTGTGATCGCGTGGGTTTCCTCCGGGTGCTCCGGTTTCCTCCCTCCCAAAGACGTGCAGGTTTGTAGGTTAATTGCCTATTGTAATTTGTCCCTCGTGTGTGTAGGTTGGTGTACAGGGTGATTGCTGCTCCATGCGGACTTGGCGGGCCGAATGGACTGTTTCCGCCCTGTATCTCTAAAGTACTAAAGGCTAAGGGAAGATCCTGTCTGATCTGATTTAATTTTTTGAGCTGATAAGATGTGTTGATGAGTGCAGTGCCATAGATGCAGTTTACACTGATTCCAGTAAGTCTTCAGACAAGGTCTCACATGGAAACCTGATCCATAAGGTTAGGGTCCATGGGATCCAGAGCAAGTTGCAGGTTGTTTCCAAAATTGGCAGAGGGTTGTTTTGTGATAGGATACCTGTGACCAGCGTGTGGGAAGGAACTGCAGATGCTGCTTTAATCCGAAGATAGACACAAAGTGCTGAGTAACTGAGCGGGACAGGCAGCATCTTTGGAGAGAAGGAATGGGTGATCTTTGTGAAGAAGGGTCTCGACCTGAAATGTCATCCAATCCTTCTCATCAGAGATGCTGCCTCTCCCGCTGAGTTACTCCAGCATTTTGTGTCTACTTGTGACCTGTGGTGTTCCTCAGGGCAGTTTATAATATAAGTGTGTGACTTATAGAGTCACAGAGTCACATTGGATGCTGGCCATCATTCATCAGGTCCTTGAATAGAAGATGAAGCAGGTTATGCTCCAACTTTATAAAACACTGGTCCGACCTCTGCTGGAGATTGTGTGTAGTTCTGATTACAACATAATGTGATAGCTTTTGAGAGGTGCAGAGGTGATTCACCAAGACATTCCCGAGGAGGGAGGCTTTTGATTATGAGGAAAGATTCTAAAGGCTGGGACTGTTCTCCTTGGAAACAAGCCCTTCGGCCCAACTTGCCCACACTGACCAACATGTCCCATCAACACTAGTCCCACTTTATAGGCCATGGGAAGATGCAGACACAACAGTGAGAGAGCAGGGGGTGGCAGATGGATCTATAGTTGAAAAGTCATAGTCATAGAGAGATACAGCTTGGAAACAGGCCCTTCGGCTCAACTTGCCCACACCGGCTAACACGCCCAGCTACACTCGTCCCACCTGTCTACGTTTGGCCCATCTATCTATATACTTTTAAAACTCTGTGTGTGTGGGTGTAGGGCATTTTGCCTTTGAAACGTATCTCCTCGAAAACCAGACGCAAAAACGCGGAGATTTTTACAATTTCGGTAGGGATTTAACTTAGGGAGTTCAGAAATCCACTCCTTGGTCAATTATTTCCCCAGATTTTGAATAAAATTGTTCACAAAACTCAATTTTTAAAATATAAACGCCGTTCACCAGCTGCTGACGTCACAATGCCCACATGCCCACCAATCCAGGCCCACCTGCGTCCTGGCCCCGACCCCCGCCACTGTGGATTAAAGGTGCAGAGATATCGAGAAAGTTCTGCAGAACAAAGATTCTACAGCTGCGTTCCGCTATAGCTTCTTTGTTCTACAGTCGGGGCAGCGACTCCTCACGCGCTGAAACTACTCCTCATAAGTTCCGCTGAACTTTCTCCTCACAGCCGGCGCAGCTCGCAAAGCCCCACCCGCCTGCGTGCACCTCCCATCCCCTGCGCGCTCATTCCAGCTGTGGGTTTCCAGAGAGTCAGAAACTGGTGCTACTTTGCTGTGAACACTCACTCCTGGGTGAACGCGTCTTGCCTTAGCGGCTTTAAAGGGCTGTTGTCAGCTGGCAGTTAGCAACGGCTGCGGGCGTCGCGAGGCCGAGTTACGTCAACACCCCACCCCCGACGCGCGCTGGCATTTGGCTCTCTGACTCCTCCCTGTTCTGTGTTCCTCTCTGAACGAGCAAGTTCTGCAAATCCGGAGGACAGGCGAGATCCTGGGGAGGTGAAGAGGGGGAGTGGGGGATAGAGGGAGAGGAGGGGAATGGGGGAGGTGAGGAGGGAGAGTCTGGGAATAGAGGGAGAGCATTAGGGGTGATAGGGAGTGGGGAATTGATGGACTGCCCCCATTCCTCTCCATCCACCTCTCCTCCTCCCTCCCCACTCTTCCCCCTCTCTCCCCCGTACCCCTCTCCACACTCTTCCCCCTCTCTCCCCTACCCCATCTCCCTCCTGACCTCCCTCCTCCCCTCCACCCCTCCCCTACCCCCTTCCCTCCACCCCATCCCCTCCCCCCTCCCCCTCCCTTCCCCCCACCTCTCCCCCTCCCCCCTCTCCCCCTCCCCTTCCCTCTCTCTCCCCCTCTCCTCCCCTCTCTCTCCTCCCATCTCTCTCCTCCCATCTCTCGCACCCCTCCTCCCCCACCCTCACCCACCCTCCCTCTCGTCCTCCCCTCCACCCCCTCTCCCTCTGTCTCTTGCCCTTCTGTCTCTGCCCCTTTCTCTCTGTCTCTCCCCACTCTCTCTCTGCTCTCACTCTCTACCCCCCTCCCTCTCTAGACGCGCCTGCGAGTTGGGGGCTATGCGTCAGTGGATAGGGCGGTTATGGGGTAAAAGGAGCAAATTAATAATATTAATATAATATCAAGGGGGGTAGTTAGCGCGTGTGCTGGGGGGTAGTTAGTGTGTGTGACGCCGCATGCAGCCCCCCCCCTCCCCCGCAACCACACGTTGGGGGAACAGACCCAACGGGTCTGCACTTGGTCTAGTATTATTCTAAAACTCAGATCTTGGATGTTTACTTATTGGTTTGTTTACTTGAGTCTTTTTCTTTGATTCACATCTCCTCGAAAAGCCGACACGGTAACGGTGAAATTTTTACCTGTTCCGGTAGAGATTTACCACATGATCTCAAAAATCTCCTCATCTGAAAATTTTATTTATTATTTCCCGAGTTATATCTTCAAATTCTTCACCAATCTGAGATCTTCTTCAAATCTAATGAGCTGAAGCGAGCTGATGACGCCACAATGCCTCTACTCCTCGTGGCCAGCTGCGCAGAGTTTTCAACACGATTTTCCACGAGGGCTACTTGAGGTTCTACAACATGGCGGCGGCGTTCGTTATCGCAGCGCGGGCGCGGGGAAGCACGGTGGAAAAGTGGCCATGGCGGCCGTCACAGGGGACGACCTCCGCTCCGTCTACCCCGCCCGATCGCCTGTCACGTTGGTGGGTGGGCTTCCCCTCGCGGAACCAACCATTGGCCGGCCCTCCACTGCTTTTGACAGTCCTCAGATCGCCCCGGGCCTCGCTCGGTCTCGGCGCCTGGTGGGGACGCTGCAGCCCCCCTGCGAGCTGCCGCCCCACTCCCCTCTCTCTCTCCCCCTCCTCTCTCTCTCTCCCCCCTCCTCTCGCTCTCTCTCCCCCACCCTCCCTCCCCTCCAGCCCCAAGTGAGTAGCAGAAGCAGGCAGATACGGTGTAGTTACATACATCTGTTTTGCCTTGTTCTTCTTTGTGTTGTTGACGTGTGCCCGCGAGAAAAACCAACACCAAATAGCACGCAGGAAGCATTTTTGAAAATTTCAGGAGATACCATCAAATTCCAGGAAATTTGGGATTCTATTGAAGGCATTTTTTTTTTGGAGTGTGGAATCATTGCCCTCGAGTCCTAGCAACATCCTCGTCAATCTTCTCTGTACCTTTTCCAACGTAACAGCATCTTTCCTATAATATGGTGCCCAGAACTAAACACAATACTCTCAATGCGGCCTAACCAACGTCTCATAAAACTGCAACATGACCTCCCAACAAATATACTCAATACTTTGACTGATTGTGAATGTAGGATGATCAGTAAGATCACAGATGTCATGAAGATTGTTGGAGTTGTAGAAATTGGGGGGAGGGGTGGGGGGGGGATGAAGCTTAGGCTACAGGTTGATATTAATGTGTTGGTGAGATGGTCTAAGAAATGGCAGGTGTGATTTAATCTGATCATTATGGGGTGCTGCAATTCAGAGTACTAATGGGGCTAAGACATACCATGAATGGTCCGGTCCTGGAGTGTGTTGAAGAACGGGGTGTCCTTGGGGTGCAAGATATTTGAAGATGCATCGCAGGTAGATAATGTGGTTAAGCAGGCA
Source organism: Malacoraja senta (assembly GCA_038087875.1). Taxonomy (NCBI): domain Eukaryota; kingdom Metazoa; phylum Chordata; class Chondrichthyes; order Rajiformes; family Rajidae; genus Malacoraja; species Malacoraja senta. Next base: position 32,672,735 of record CM075982.1, read on the forward strand.
CATCGGGTGCTGGGCGTCATTCATTGTCACGTTGAATACAAGATGAAGGAGGTTATACCTCAACTTTATAAAACATTAAAGATAGACACAAAATGCTGGAGTAACTCAGCGGGACAGGCAGCATCTCTGGAGAGAAGGAATAGGTGATGTTTCGGGTCGAGACCCTTCTTCAGACGGACTTATCTTCGATTTAAACCAGCATCTACAGTTTCTTCATACACATTTTATAAAACATTAGTCAGACCTCAGCTGGAGATTGTGTGTAGTTCTGATCACCTCATGATAAGAATGATGTGATAGCTTTTGAGAGGGTGCAGAGGAGATTCACCAAGATATTCCTGAGGTTATGAGGAGAGACTCTAGAGGCTGGATCTGCACTCCGTGGGTGGAGGACATGTTGAGATCTTTGGAGTATCACGTGCAGTACCGGTCGCCCCATTACAGGAAAGATGTTGCCACTTTGCAGAAGGTGCAGAGGAGCTTTACCAGAATGTTGCCTGGATTAGAGGTTTCAGCTACAGCGAAAGGTTGGATAGACCTAGATTGTTTTCTCCGGAACATCAGACTTGATAGAAGTATATAAAATGATGAGAGGAATAGAAAGGGTAGACAGTCAGAACCTTCTTCCCAGCATGGAATTGTCCAGCACTAGAGGGCTAAGTAAGTAAGTAAGTCAGTAAGTTTATTGGACAAGTATTCACATACAAGGAATTTGCCTTGGTGCTCCGTTCACAAGTAACAACATGACATACAGTGACAGTTACGAATGACTCAGAAAACACTAAACATTAATAATAATAAAACATTAATGATAAAACACCATTGATCAAGCATGCGAACCAACAAAATACCAGATCAAAGGGAGGCTACAGATTTTAGGCTGTTGAGTAGAGCAACTACTCGTAGATAAAAACTGTTTTTATGTCTGGCTGTGGCAGCTTTGACAATCTGGAGTCGCCTCACCTCAAAGTTGTGCGGGACAAGTTTTTTTATGGAGAAAGCATTGCCAGGGGTGGTGGTGGAGGCAGATACAATAGTGGCATTTAAAAGGTTGTTAGATAGCCGTATGAAAGTGCAAGTAATAGAGGGATATGGATCATGTACAGGCAGATGAGATCAGGCACAATAAGCGTCAAACATTGTGTGCCGAAGGGCCCATTCTTGTGCTGAACTGTTCAATGTTCAATAAAATGATGAGGGGTATAGATAGGGCAGACTGCAGGAAACCTTTCCCCATATCAGGAGTTGTTATGGGGAAGAGGTTTAGAGGAGGTCTTAGGGAGACCTTCTTCACTCAGAGAGTGGTGGGTACCTGCAACACAGTGCTTGAGAGAGTTGTGGAAGCACAGTCCCTGACAGCACTTGAGAAGTGTCTAGATGATCGACTTCAGGCCCAGTCAAGGATGGTGGGTTTATCATACGTGTAGATTGGTACTTTGTGGTCATCGCCGATGTGGTGGGCCTAACGGCCTGTTTCTGACGCTTACTCTTGTGGATATAAGTTGTCCTTTTCAGCTGAGTAATCACTCAGCAACCGAATGGACCATTGAAGCCGTCACCACATTCTGGGACACTTTGTTGTCACAGACATTGTGCATCAAAGGACCTGTTCCTGTGCTGTATGTTTGCATGTTTTATGAAACCTCACCATGGGTTTGGTATCACAACCAACGGCCATGTATAAAAGCGACTGAAAATGTGGATAGAAAATGTCCTAAGTTTAATTGTGACTGCTCACAGAATTTTGCAATCATCTACTTGATGGCATACGTCATATTGCTAACAATGGGGTTTACAACAGACCCCATCTCAGTGAGGAGAGATGTCAAACGAGGCCACATCATTGCTCTGACGTTTTTCTCAATCATTCCCACTGCAGTGTGGCACCTCAGTGCTATACTCATCCTGTGGGAGATTAAACTAAATATTCAGAATTAATGATGACTTAAGATGACTGCAATGCTGAACCAAGATCACCCAGCGCTCAGTAGTCCAGTCCTAGTTCTCACATGAAGCTGTGTTTGCAACACTCAAGGTTCAAACACATCTGGCAAGGCATTTGCAAAACACATTTTTATCATTTCATTGCCTGTAATGTTGAACATGAAGAATTATCTAGGATAAAGAGAGGTATTCAGGGTGTGTACATGAAATGCCACCCCTTTTTAAAGTAGGGCGCTGGATGTTAGCTACATGGATTTAAGTCCCCTATGGGAGGCTGATCCAGATAAATATAATATGCAGGATTAATAGTGACTTGGCCGTATGGATTTGGAACTGGCTTACTGATAGCGGGTTGTGGTGGAAGGACAATATACAGACTGGAGGTCTGTGACTGGTAGAATTCTGCAGGAATCTGTACTGGGACCGCTGCTGATTGTGATATATATCAATGACTTGGATGTAAAGGTTGATGGGATGGTTAGTAAATTTGCAGATGACACCAAGATTGCTGGGGCTGTGGACTATGGGACAGGCTGTCAAAGTATTCAACGGGATACGGAGAAAGAAAGACACAAAGTGCTGGAGTAACTCAGCGGGTCAGGCATCATCCCTGGGGAGCAACGATAAGTGGCGTTCTGGGTCAGGAACCTCTTCAGACTGACTCCAGGGATGCTGCCTGACCCACTGAGTTATTCCAGCACTTTGTGTCTTTCTTTCACTTTTTTTTGTAAGCCAGTTTGTGGGTTCAATGTCCATTACTCCCTGAAAGTGGCAACAGGAGTAGATTGAGTAGTAAAGAAGGCTTATGGTGTGCTTGCTTTCGTGGTTCAGAGCATGGAGTATGTCAGGAGGTTATGATGCCGTTTTATGGTCTGGCCACATTTGGAGTATAGAAACATAGAAACATAGAAAATAGGTGCAGGAGTAAGCCATTCGGCCCTTCGAGCCTGCACCGCCATTTGATATGATCATGGCTGATCATCCAACTCAGTATCCCATCCCTGCCTTCTCTCCATACCCCCTGATCCCTTTAGCCACAAGGGCCACATCTAACTCCCTCTTAAATATAGCCAATGAACTGGCCTCAACTACCTTCTGTCGCAGAGAATTCCACAGATTCACCACTCTCTGTGTAAAAAATGATTTCCTCATCTCGGTCCTAAAAGTCTTCCCTCTTATCCTTAAACTGTGACCCCTAGTTCTGGACTTCCCCAACATCGGGAATAATCTTCCTGCATCTAGCCTGTCCAACCCCTTAAGAATTTTGTAAGTTTCTATAAGATCCCCCCTCAGTCTTCTGAATTCCAACATGTACAAGCCGAGTCTATCCAGTCTTTCCTCATATGAAAGTCCTGCCATCCCAGGAATCAGTCTGGTGAACCTTCTCTGTACTCCCTCTATGGCAAGAATGTCTTTCCTCAGATAGGAGACCAAAACTGTACGCTATACTCCAGGTGTGGTCTCACCAAGACCCTGTACAACTGCAGTAGAACCTCCCTGCTCTTATACTCAATTGCGTGCAGTTCTGATCGCCCCGTTGCAGGAAGAATGTGGAGGCTTTGGAGAGGGTGCAAAGGAGGTTCTATGTTCTAAAGTCACACAATATCTGTCATCTTTGGCGTTTTGACAGATAAATACGTATAGTTGATTTGCGCAGAGGGATTTGCCAGTAATTAGGTTGAGGAGCTGAGGCATTTAAATGTGATGTTCTGCACTTGATCACATGTGTCGTTACTAGACATATTTATAATTCCCATTCTGGAATGTCCCAAAATGCTTCACCAATGGGAACTGGATATTAAACAGTGATAGGAGAATGGAGTTGATGACATTATCAATGTGTGGGGATACAAATATAACAACAATCATAATCTTGTTTCCATGCTGGAAGGCCAAAGACCGCCATTCTTTAGTTTAGTTTAGAGATACAGTGCCCTCAATAATGTTTGGGACACAGACCCATTATTTGCTTCTGTACTCCACAATTTGAGATTTGTAATAGAAAAAATCACATGTGGTTAAAGTGCACATTGTCAGATTTTAATAAAAGCCATTTATATACATTTTGCTTTCACCATGTAGAAATTACAGCAGTGTTTATACATAGTCCCCCCATTTCAGGTCATCATAATGTTTGGGACACAGCAATGTCATGTAAATGAAAGTAGTCATGTTTAGTATTTTGTTGCATATCCTTTGCATGCAATGACTGCTTGAAGTCTGCGATTCATGGACATCACCAGTTGCTGGGTGTCTTCTCTGGTGATGCTCTGCCAGGCCTGTATTGCAGCCATCTTTAGCTTATGCTTGTTTTGGGGGCTAGTCCCCTTCAGTTTTCTCTTCAGCATATGAAAAGCATGCTCAATTGGGTTCAGATCGGGTGATTGACTTGGCCACTCAAGTATTTACCATTTTTTAGCATTGAAAAACTCCTTTGTTGCTTTAGCAGTATGTTTGGGATCATTGTCTTGCTGTAGAATGAACTGCCGGCCAATGAGTTTTGAGGCATTTGTTTGAACTTGAGCAGATAGGATGTGTCTATACACTTCAGAATTCATTATGCTACTACCATCAGCAGTTGTATCATCAATGAAGATAAGTGAGCCAGTACCTTCAGCAGCCATACATGCCCAGGCCATAACACCCCCACCACCGTGTTTCACAGATGAAGTGGTATGCTTTGGATCTTGGGCAGTTCCCTCTCTCCTCCATACTTTGCTCTTGCCATCACTCTGATATAATCTTCGTCTCATCTGTCCACAAGACCTTTTTCCAGAACTGTGGTTGCTCTTTTAAGTACTTCTTGGCAAACTGTAACCCGGCCATCCTATTTTTGCGGCTAACCAGTGGTTTGCATCTTGCAGTGTAGCCTCTGTATTTCTGTTCATGAAGTCTTCTGCGGACAGTGGTCATTGACAAATCCACACCTGACTCCTGAAGAGTGTTTCTGATCTGTCGGACAGGTGTTTGTGATTTTTTTATTATAGAGAATTCTTCTGTCATCAGCTGTGGAGGTCTTCCTTGGCCTGCCAGTCCCTTTGCGAGTAATAAGCTCACCAGTGCTCTCTTTCTTCTTAATGATGTCCCAAACAGTTGATTTTGGTAAGCTTAAGGTTTGGCTGATGTCTCTAACAGTTTTATTCTTGTTTCTCAGTCTCATAATGGCTTCTTTGACTTTCATTGGCACAACTTTGGTCCTCAGGTTGAAAAACAGCAATAAAAGTTTCTGATGGAAAGTGGAGGAAAGACTAAGTGCTGAGAGCTCTCTTATACCTGCATTAAGGAAGCATTTAAACTCACCTGTGTCCCAAACATTATGCTGCCCTGAAATCGGGGGACTATATATAAACACAGTTGTAATTTCTACATGGTGAAAACAAAATGTATAAAAATGGCCTTTAATAAAATCTGACAAGGTGCACTTTAACCACATGTGGTTAAAGTGCGGATTACTCTCGTGTTATAGATTTATAGAGAAATTGAGCATGGTAACGGGCCCTTGGATAGATACGTGAATTGGAACAGTTTTGATGAATATGGGCCAAACGTGGACAGGTGAGACGAGCATAGATGGGGCATCTTGGTCACCAAGGGCAAGTTGGGCTGAAGGGCCTGTTTTACGCTGTATGATCATTTTTATACACCAGATTATCCCACCACCATGAAAATATTAGCAGCAGCAATGCAAATGATCATCCAATGCAATTGTTTTCCTTAATTTGATCCATACTTGTGTTTCTGTAGTTTGTCACTTGTTTTGCCATGGAGCTGTTGTTTTTTCTACATTTATTTACTCTTTTCACCAATAAGAGATCCCACAAGCTGTCTTATCTATCCTGGCTTCTCGAGAGTCTGGTTGTGATGATGGCTGGCCATAGGACTGCCAGGGTAGCTGGTGGCCACTATACTAGGGTAGCTGGTCACCACTATCCTAGGGTACTGGTGGCCACTATGCCAGGGTACTGGTGGCCACTATACTAGGGTAGCTGGTCAACACTATACTAGGGTATTGGTGACCACTATGCCAGGGTACTGGTGGCCACTATACTAGGGTAGCTGGTGGCCACTATACTAGGGTGGCTGGTGGCCACTATACTAGGGTACTGGTGGCCACTATGCCAGGGTACTGGTGGCCACTATACTAGGGTGACTGGTGGCCACTATGCCAGGGTACTGGTGGCCACTATACTAGGGTACTGGTGGCCACTATGCCAGGGTACTGGTGGCCACTATACTAGGGTGACTGGTGGCCACTATGCCAGGGTACTGGTGGCCACTATACTAGGGTACTGGTGGCCACTATGCCAGGGTGGCCGCTGTGCCAGGGAGGTTGATGGCTTGTATGCCAGCTCTACTGGGGACTTCTACTGGTGTCGCAGCTTAAATGCTGGAGCATTGAGTTGTATTTATTGATTCTGATTCCTTCTCCTATTATAAAGAAGTATCAAAAGTTCAAACAAGGTTTTCATTTTATATCTATGGAAAGTTGTTAGGTTGAATTTTACAGTCTTTAAAATACTTTCAATAATGTTAGATGGAATTAAAATCAGTAAACTTCTCAAATAGTAATTAATTACTGAACTATCTGTGAGGTGGGGGTCGATAGTGTAGACAGTCAGAACCTTTTTCCCAGTATGGAAATATCAAAGACTAGAAGGAATAGCTTTAAGGTAAGAGGGGCAAAGTTTAAAGGAGATGTTTTTTTACACAAGATTGGTGGGTGCCTGGAATTAGGAGAGGATAGTGTAGACAGTCAGAATCTTTTTCTCAGGGTGGAAATGTCCAACACTAGAGCTATAAGATGAGAGGTGGAAAGTTTATTGGGGATGTGCGCGGCAGGTTTTTTTACCCAGAGAGTGATGGGGGCTTGGATGCACTGCCTGGGATGATGTTGGAAACAGATACAATAGTGGTGTCTAAGAGCATTTTGGATAGGCACATTGATATGCATGGAATGGAGGAAGATGGATCATGTTCAGGCAAGTAAGAGGTTGTCTTGGTATTCAATGCTCTGTCCCAAGTCCTCATTCACTCCGAGTTACCAGTATTCCTTAAAGACAGGAATGATTGCAGGAATGAGTGGGTTGGGGACCTCATTGAAACTTATTGAATAATGAAAAGCAGAGATAGAGTGGATGTGGAGAGGATGTTTCCACTGGTGGGAGAGTCTAGGACCAGAGGTCATAGCCACAGAACTAAAGGATGCTCTTTTAGAAAGGAGGTGAGGAGGAACTTCTTTAGTCAGAGGATAGTTAATCTGTGGAACTCATTGCCACAGAGGGCTTGTGAAGCCAAGTCAGTGGATATTTTTAAGGCAGAGATAGACAAACTCTTGATTAGATCGGGTGTCAAGGGTTATGGAGAGAAGGCAGGAAAATGGGATTAGGAGGCAGAGATCATCCATGATTGAATGGCGGAGTAGACGCAATTGGCCAAATGGCCTAATTCTTCTCCTATAACGCGAACTTGTGAACAGCATCTTCTAGAGTGAGCGTATTAAAATGTGTGATCATTTACAAGAACGATCCCAAGAATTTACGAGAATTATCCTAGGAATGATTGGGTTAACAATGATGAGCGTTTGATACTTGCCTGTACTCGCTGGAGTTTAGAAAGATGAGGGAGGGATCTCATTGAAACTTACCGAATAGTGAAAGGCTTGGAGTGAATGTGGAGTGGATGTTTTCACTAGTGGGCGAGCCTAGAACCAAAGGCCATAGTCTCAGAATAAAAGGACATATCTAAAGAAAGGAGATAAGAAGGAATTTCTTTAGTCGGAGGGTGGTGAATCTGTAGAATTCATTGCCACAGAAGGCTGTGGAGGCCGTCAATGGATATTTTAAAATCAGAGATTGACAGATTTGTGATTAGTAAGGGCGTCAGGGGTTATATGGAGAAGGCAGGAGAATGGGGTTGAGAGGGAAAGATTAATCAGCCATGATTGAATGGCAGAGTAAACTTGATGGGCCGAATGGCTAAATTCTGTGCCTATAACTTATGAACTGCTGATTAGGATTGTTGTCTGATTCAGACTATAGAACTAAAAAGCACTAGCCATAAACATTTATTCAGATTATTAAATTAGGATAGCCTCTAAATTTTCAATTTACAGATTTTTATTACTTCATTTGACGCTGAATGCTAGAAAGATATTTGCTCATTACATAAACAAACTTTTACATTGTTTACTGCAGTTGTTGGAATATTTAAGAGCAAATAACACAAAAGTAATGAAGAAAATTCTTGAAGTTTAATGGTCTGAAATTTCATTCATGAAATTCATGAATACGGAGCGGTGCATTTTCTGAACATAAAGGAAGGCAGAATAGAATTTCATTTTTCATTCTGAATATCTTTACTGCCCTTGGAAATGGGGCCAAGCACTCGCCTCAGGTTATGATTAGCATCAGCTAAAACCACTGGGCTGCTGAAATGTGCTTTTGATAACAATGGGCCTAGGGATTCGGCAGCAGATGAATGAAACATGTGGTGAAAACATGAGTGGCAGAGGATTGATTCCCCAGGAAATTGCAAAGGGAAAGTACTGTGTAAATTGTTCTAACACACTTTAGTTCTGAAAACTTAGAAAATAGTTTCTGTGGAGCGTAACAACGTTCAATACTGATAATTTCTGAACTGCAACCTGCCAATGTCACCAGTCAGAAGAAGTTCAATGGTTAGCTGGAAATTAAGTATTTAGTGCCTCGGTTTCCTCATCTTTTTCTGCAAAATAACATGAAGCATCCTGCAATATAGTCAAATCAGACCTGATAATTGTTGATCTTCTAAGAAGATCCGGGGCGGCATGGTGGCGCAGCGGTAGAGTTGCTGCTTTACAGTGCCCGAGACCCGGGTTCCATCCTGATTACGGGTGCTGCCTGTACGGAGTTTGTATGTTCTCCCCGTGACCGTGTGCGTTTCTCCAGGTGTTCCTGTTTTCTCCCACACATCGAAGACGTACAGGTTTGTAGGTTAATTGGATTCTGTAAAATTGTTAATTTTCCCCAGTGCTAATATTTGAGGATGACTGGTCGGCGAGGACTCGGTGGGACGAAGGACCAGTTTCCACGCTGTATATCTAGAGTAAAGTGTAAAGTTGTGGAACTCCCAGCTTCAGTATTAGCTGTTACATATGTAAGGCCAGCAGTATGGGATGTGTCGAATAGTTGCTACATAAACCGCATTAAAGATGTTGTCAACACATTAGATCATTTTACTTTTTGCTGAGTGTTCTCTGTTGTTTATCTTTTTTCTTTTTAAGATTTTTTTTGCTCTCTTGGGAGGAACCAATGCTTAAAACAGTCAAATTTAAAAACAGATTAAGATCAAAAATCCATTTCAATCAGCTCACGGAAAGTTCACAGCCTACTGGCTCAATTCCAGAAATGTGAACTGGTAAATATTTATCCTTATTTGGAATTTAATTTTTAGTAATACTAAAGGGACATTAACGCAACATTGGGAAGGATGTGGAAGCTTAGGAGAGGGTGCAGAAGAGGTTGACCAGGATGTTGCCTGTAAGGAGAGGATGGGAATAATTAGATTGATTTCTCTGGAGATTGAAGCTGACCTGATAGAAGTTAATAACATTATGAGAAACATAGATATAGTCAGAGTCTTGTTCCCCCATGGAAATGCAGTATAATGTGGATAAATGTGAAGTCATTAACTTTGATGGCAAGAATAAGAAGGCAGATTATTATCTGAATGGTGTCAGATTAGGAAAGGGGGAGGTGCAACGAGACCTGGGTGTCCTTGTACATCAGTCACTGAAAGAAAGCATGCAGGTACAGGAGGCAGTTAAGAAGGCAAATGGCATGTTGGCCTTCATACCGAGAGGAGTTGAGTATAGGAGCAAGGAGGTCATACTGCAGTTTACAGGGCCCTAGTGAGACCACACCTGGAGTATTGTGTGCAGTTTTGGTCTCCTAATTTGAGGAAGGATATTCTTGCTATTGATGGAGTGCAGCGTTGGTTCACGAGGTTAATTCTTGGGATTGTGGAACTGTCATATGATGAAAGAATGGATCGACTGGGCTTATATTCACTGGAATTTAGAAGGATGAGAGGGAATCTTATAGAAACATATGACATTCTTAAGGGATTGGACGGGCTAGATGCAGGAACAGCGTTCCCGATGTTAAGGGAGTCGAGAACCAGGGGCCACAATTTAAGAATAAGGGATAGGCCATTTTGGACTGAGACGAGGAAAAACCTTTTCACCCAGAAAGTTGTAAATCTGTGGAATTCTTTGCCACATGAGGCAATGGACGCCAATTCACTGGATGTATTCAAGAGAGAGTTAGATATAGCTCTTCGGGCTAATGGAATCAAGGGACATGGGGAGAAAGTATGAAAGGGGTAGATTTTGGATGATCAGCCATGATCATATTGAATGGCGGTGCTGGCTCGAAGGGCCGAATGGCCTACTCCTACACCTAATTTCTATGTTTCCAAGAGAGTACCGGTTCAAAATGAGAGGAAGAAAGTATAAAGGAGATGTGAGGCAAGTTTTTCTACACTGAGAGTGGGGGATACCTGGAACGAGCTGCCAGCGATGTGGTGGAAGCAGATATAATGGTGGCATTTAGGAGGTGTTTGGACAGGCATATAAACAGGCAGCGAATAAAAGGATATGGAAGATGTGTAGGCAGATGGAATTAGTTTAAACAACATGGTAGGTGCAGACATTGTGGGCTGAAGAGCCTGTTCCTGTGCTACATTGTGGTATGTTTCTATCTATTTAAACATAAATGCAAACCAGATGGGATGATCTCACAGATAAGCTTGGTGACTATATTTCTATGACTGAGATCACTTTAATGTACATAACTTACAGTATGTAACTACATATTTAAAGACATTGCCCTGCTCTAAGCAACATTTTTACTGGAGTTTGTGTTTTTTTCTGCTTTAAAAAAGGAATCTGAGGAAACAGAATATGTTCCTTTATAGTAGGTGTTTTCATGCCACACTTGCAGTTCATTGAGTGATGTTGTTGTCAGCGTGTATTGTTCTGGTAAATATTAAAACGCATCAACTGCAGGTGATGCTGTTGACAGCTGAAAGTTAACAAAGAAAACTCAACCTCCTGAATCTTTCCACAAATGTTAAATGATCAACATGGTGCGTCCTGCCTGGCCACATGTTATCAAACCGTCATGGAAGGACATGGCTGCTTGTCAACGAATGACGATATTTCAGCAGACGAAGCCAGCTTTGTACATCGTGCGTCCTTTCACATTTAGTTTAGTTTAGTTTAGAGATACATCGCGGAAACAGGCCCTTTGTCCCACTGAGTCCGTGCCGACCAGCGATCCCCGCACATTAACACTGTCCTACACACACTAGGGAGAATTTACACTTATACCAAGCCAATTAACCTGCAAACCTGTACATCTTTGGAGTGTGGGAGGAAACCGAAGATGTTGGAGAAAACCAACTGTGTGCAGACAGCAGCCATAGCCAGGATGGAAGCCGGGTTCTGCCGCTGTAAGGCAGCAACTCTACCACTGAGTGCCGCCCAGAGCCACTGCTTTGGTCGGTAATGACACACCAGATGACATGCGGCCATTTGTAACTCTTGAACAATTGATTAAACCATGGAATGGCAAAAGCTAATACCTTCTGTTTGTGATCGGTATGTAAAAAGGGAAATGCTGGCTAGCCAGGCTGTGGTAGAGAATTGCCACCTTGATGCCTGGCTGTGATCTCAGCACCCTGGTCAGCACAGACTGAGTGAGGTAGGTTGAAACATTCACATCCCAACTCCACAGTACATGTTGAAAACACAACTCTGTCCAGTTCAACTTCTGTTTGAATGTTGACGTGATGCCTAATTGGAGACATATTTTCAAAGTAAGATTTAGTGAGAATTATGTGATTGAGGTTTTAATTACAATTTGAAATAAGTGTGACAAATCATGCCTTGGCAGACACAGGCTGAGCTGGCAATATCTTTAGCAGAATTGTTGAGGAACTTGCAGCGTGCATTACAGTGGAGTGCAGCCATGCACCGCAGGAGTGTAACATTGGACTGCAGATGTAGACTGGCAGTGTGATCGCAGGAGTATAACATTGGACTGCAGTTGAGCAATTGCAGTGAGATCGCTCTGTACTGCCGACTCCAGTTGGGAAATTGTTCATCAAGATCGGTCGACTAGTTTGGGACTTTGTTGTTCACGAAGGAACAAAATGCTTTGGACACTTCTGGTACTTGATACCTAAACATTTTTTCTTCTCTGCTTCTCTATGTGATGCTGTTTGCCCCACGGTGTATCTCCAGCATTTCTGTTCTATTTCAGTCATCCAGTGTCTGGAGTCTTTTATTGTTGCATCGGTAAATTCTTCACTTTAACATGCCCAGTTGAACACGCACTCCCTGCACTAATTCCCAATGTCTGTTAATAATTTCACATCTAAAAGACAATTCATTCTGATCCAAGAATGTCGTAAAAACCCATGAAACAAAATGAAGAGCAAAGTGTTTCAATTAATTTTTATATCAGCTGTACACTGGGAGCAATTGTTAATGGGTAAGTCCACATCTGACAGGTGGGAGTTGTTTAAAGGCTCGTTGATCCATGTTCAGAACCGGTATGTAATGAGGAGGGAAAAGGATGGCAAAGTAAGGGGCCTCGGATGATCAAAGATGTTGTAAATTTGGTCAAAAAGAAAAAGGAAGTGCATGCTAGGTTTTAGAGGGTGGAGCCTTTGAGGAATATACAGAAGTCAAAAATATTCAGACAGGGCCGTTGAAGAATATACAGAACTCAAGCAGGCGATTAGAAGGGCCAAAGGGGGCCACAAAATTGCTTTGGCGAGTCAGATTAAAGAAAATCCTGAAGCCTTTTATACATATTAAAAACAAGAAGACAACAAGAGAGAAGGTAGGACCACTCAAGGATAAAGGAGGGAATTTGTGCTTGGAGTCTAGGGATGTAGGTGAGGTACTAAACTATTACTTTTCATCTGTTTTCACCAAGAAGAAGGACATGGACGACAGTGAGATCAGTGTGGAGAACACTAACATGCAAGGGCAGTTTGAGATCAAGCAGGAGGTGGTGTTGGCTTCATGAAGGTGGATAAATCCCCAGGACCTGATGCCATCTATCCCAGATTATCGAGAGAGCCATGAGATGAGATTGCAGGAGCCTTGACGAAGATCTTTGCCACAGGCAAGGTCCCAGAGGACTGGAGAGTAGCTAATGTTGTTCCTTTCTTTAAGAATGGAAGTGGGGAAAATCCAGGGAATTATAGACAGTTAAGTCTCACAGTAGTAGGGAGAATTTTGGGGAGGATTCTTTGGGATAGGATTTACTCCCAATTGGAAGAGAATGGGTTAATTAGGGACAGTCACCCTTAGGCTTTGTACACGGCAGGTTGTGTTTTACTAACTTGATCAAGTTTGTTGAGGTGACAAAGGTGATCGATGAGGGTAGGGAGGTGGGTGTTGTCTACATGGATTTCAGTAAGGTATATCATAAAGTCCCTAATGGTAAGCTGATCCAGAAGATCAAGATGCACGGCATTAATGGTGAGGTGGTTGTATGGATTCAGGACTGGCTTACTGATAGAAGACAGGGTTATGATGGAAGGTCAATATTCAGTGACCAGTGGAGTTCCACAGGGATCTGTGCTGTTTGTGATCTATAATGACTTTGATGTAAACATAGATGGGTTATTTAGTAAATTTGCAGCTGACACCAAGATTGCTAGGTCTGTGAGGAAGGCTGTCAAAGTATACAGCGGGATATAGATCAGCTACAAAAATAGCTAGAGAAATAGCAGATGGAGTTTAATCCAAGCAATTGTGAGGATTTGCACTTTGGGAGGTCAAACGCAGGGGGAAAATATACAATTAATGGCAAGACCCTTAAAAGCAATGATGTACAGACTGATCTTGAGTCCAAGTCCATAACTCTCTAAAAGTGGCAACACACGTAGATACCCTGGTAAAGAAGGCATATGATATGTTTGTTTTCATAGATTGGGCCATTGAGTATAAGAGTCAGGAAGTCATGATGCAGGTTTATAGGATTTTGGTTCGGCTGCATTTGGAGTATTGTGTGCAGTTCTGCAAGATGGTAAAATCAAATACTAGAGGGCATAGCTTTAAGGTGAGAGGGGCAACGTTTTAAGGAGATGCGCAGTTTTTACACAGAGGATAGTGAGTGCCTGGAACCTGCTGCCGGGGGGAGGGGGGGGGGGGCTGAAACATATGCTAGTAGCATTTCAGAGACTTAAGGATTGGCACATGAATATGGAGGAATATGCAGGAGCTGGGATCAACACAATTCCATTTTTGGCTGCTGTGGACACAATGCATCAATAGGTGCCCCTGTACCACAAATTTCAGCAACCCCATCTTTTTGTCCGGGCACCATTTTAAAATAGGCAGCGTGTGGAGAATCATTATTTAGAAATTGATATCCTTGAAGATGTTTACAGTGCCCATGGCACAGGTGATATTCCTAATGTCAAAATACAAATTCAGATTCAGTTTAGTTTAACGATATGTTATTAAAAACACAATTTTAATATAACCTGCATAATTGAAAGTGATCAAGTGCTTATTAAACTGTGGGCAGTTTTGATCAGATGTTATGGTTTCAGCACATCATCTGCTCTTATTAGTAAATAATATGCACAGAAATCCCACCAACTCGTTACAAACCATGTCTGTGAAGTAACTTATTGCCAGTTACCAGGGTTTGATTCTGGACGCCAGTCCAGGTTTATATATTTACCACGCTGCAGACAAGAATACCTTTGGTGTAATGGGACAGACGTCAATGGAGGTTCTGTAAGATTAGATGATTCCATCGACATTACATTCAAAAGTTTACTGCAGAGATTGAGCTCCTGCTCGTACTTTGCTGAGGGAGCATAGTTTGGGAAGGGGTTTAAGGTAGCATTATCTTTATTTTGGGGGAACTAACACTCCCATATTCCCTTGTCTAACCATGTTTATACAGTATATAATGGTAAATAAAATCACACCTTCCTTATCCCCAACTCTGACAAAAATCCTAGTTTGATTTTAAGAGATTTCAATATAAAATTGCTGAATGTTTCTTTTTGCATAATTGGTAAAATGTAGCTTTGTGTCTAAGTAGGCTGATTGTTTTCTGTGCCCACGAACAGGCCAACGTCTGTTTGGAGAGACCATCCTTGGCCTGACACAAGGTTCCGTGTCTGACCTCCTGGCACGGCCCAAGCCCTGGCACAAGCTGAGCCTGAAGGGAAGGGAGCCTTTTGTCCGCATGCAGCTCTGGCTCAATGACACAAGCAATGTTGAGAAGCTAATGGACATGAAGAGAATGGAAAAGAAAGGTAAATGAATCAACGTCTTCACATAAGTCTGAGCTTTAGTGGATGGGTCCTTTGTTAAAATATTAAGTTGCAGACTGTTGAATATGCATTTTTCGATTTGCAATTCATGACATTTTCAATTTTCTTAGTGGAAATATCTGTAAATTTGTATCTTGTTTCCTTCGGCTTTTATCTTCAAATGCAACAAAACTAAAATATTATGGAGCCAAATTGGAATATCTGTGACTCAAGGAAAGAGTGCTCATGATTACTACAGTTATACACTGCTGCCCACTTCTTGCACATCACTAGGGACTTCCACAGTTACACAACGCCACATAGTACAGGGAGAGCAGAGCAGAAAGGAGTTGCTGCATCAGCAGTGGGCCCTTACTTAACCATCCGTATCTTAAATACGTAAACTAACTTTATTGCTCTTTTTTTTAAATTTGAGGTTTCCAAACACAGATTTTAAATTAATATATTTCAGTACAAGGATAAAGTTTATCAGAGCCCCCTAGCAGGGAAACAGGCACTTTGGCCCACTCTGTTCATGTTGATCATCAAGTGCCCGTCTATATATTTCTCAAAAGACATGTTGGTCTCGCCATTGAATTTGTATACAAGTGACTTTGTGCCAAGTGTATGTCCTCTGTGTCAAACAGAGGCGTTTCTTTGTAGGGAGTATTAAAGATGACTTTACAGCACGGATTGAAATTGAGACGCCCTTGCCAAGTGTTTGTGTGGTTTGTGATATTTGGACTGCTGCTTGTTGCAATAGGTGCTTCTCAATCCCATCCATCCTCCATCTTCATGGATTCATCGCACTTATTCGGAGAGGGACTAAGTATTACTAAATTAACTTTTAGGTAAAGCATTTGGGATGAAAGAGGGATTAGTAATGAGTGTGCATTTGAAGTCGGGGGATGGCTGCAGATTTTCTTTCGTATTTTTGTTAAGGCTTTCTATTGAGGAGAAATCTGTTTCAGATTGATTGTGAGAAGTGATGGAGTGCCATCTCCTGGATTGGCTGTGCAAACCATGTGCTCAGTTTACAAAGTGGCCCTTCGTAAAATCCTTCGTAAAATTTCGTAAAATTCTCACAATCCTTTGTCTGAAGAAGGGTCTCGACCCGAAACGTCACCTATTCCTTTTCTCCAGAGATGCTGCCTGACCCACTGAGTTACTCCAGCATTTGGTTTTGGTTTAAACCAGCATCTGCAGTTCCTTTCCACACTCTTTGTAAGTATTGGATAATCTGATTGCTGGGGCGGAAAGTAGAAAGGAGCAGACTTTACCATGAGTGGATGTGCACAAAAAATAATGTGAGGAATTAAATATTATTTTTATTTTTATAAAATACTCAAATATTGTATTTTGAGTCATACGTGTTGTGTTTGTGCCAGAAACTCAGCCCTTTGTGATATTGCCTTCTTCAATCCGTGCAGCTCCTGTGGTTATGCTCCCAATGTGCTGTTGCACCTGCAATGATGAAGGATTAATAACATATTTTCAAGCCAGGGTAGTATATGGTCTGGCAGCATCTTTTGAGGGAATGGATAGGGAACATTTTGGGTCGGGCCCCGTCTTCAGACTTCAGTCCTGACCCTAAATGTCACGTGTTCACGCCTCCACAGATGCTGCCTGAGCCACTGAGCTCCACCTTTGTGTTTAGCTCAGGATTGCAGCATCTGCAGTTTCTTGTGTCTCCAGTGTATGGTAATTGGAGATGCCATACTTGTGCGAGTCTGAGATGTGCTATTGAAAATGTGTTCGCTGCTCGTTATTATGCTGTATGGTATTTTGATTGTGGTCCAAATGTTTCTCCTCTCATGCCAAATCTTGACATAAAACTAAACAAATCCAGTCATCTGTGGACTGGCTCGAGAAACACAACTAGAAGAATGGCTGCTGAGATTAAAACTTGTCAGGGAGTCTGATGGCCCTAACTAGCTCAATGTGTGTTTGGTTCCAATCCATGTTGTCAATGCTTAATGACACCAGGGATCTAGTGATGTGTCAGTGTCACTACATCCTGAAGCATGTACTTTCCTCATCTTCCCTAGTCTTGCTGGCATATTGACTGGATTGTTCTGTTTAGTTGCAAAGGGTTTAAACACTTATGGCTCACAGCAACAGCAAAGGAAGCCATTTAGATCCATGTGGGCTCCCTGAGAGCATTCCCATTATCCCGTTCCCCTCTTCCAGTTTCTCTGTACCCCTCTCACATACCCTATGCATTTACTCTGTACCCCTGCAACATGCATGCTGCTGATAAGATTAGTTTAGTTTTGTTTAGAGATAAAGCTTGGAAACAGGCCCACCGAGTTCACGCCGACCATTGATCACCTTTCTCACTAGTTCTATGCTATCCCACTTTTTGCATGATACGCACCGGGGCTATTACAGGAGACAGTTAATGTACAAATCTGCACGTCTTTGGGATGTGGGAGGAAACCGGAGCACCCGGAGAAAACCCACGCGGTCACAGGGAGAAGGTACAAACTCCACATAGACAGCACCCGTAGTCAGGATCGAATTCGGGTCTCTGGCGGTGTGAGGCTGCAGCACAAGAATTAGGACAACCTGCCTACATGTCTCCATGGAATGTGTTTCACTCCCTGTAAAAGCACCATCCCCAACACAAAGCAGCATGATGGCCTTGATGAGCTGACAACCAGATCGCAGGCTACTGACATGTGTTGTAGGTGAGAGTGGCAAAGTGTGAAGGAAATGTACGGCAGGATTTTTCACACAGAGGGTAATGAGTGCCCAGAACGCTCTGTCGGGGGTAATGGCAGAGGCAGATATGACAACGGCATTAAAGACACTTGGATATACAAGGAATGGAGGGATATGGATTATATGCAGGCAAATAAAAGTTGCCATCATGTTTGGCACAGACATTGTGGGCCGAAGGGCCTGTTCCTGTGCTCTACTGTTCTATGTTCAACATGCAGTTTAACAATGTTTCAAAGAAACATAGTGGGAATTGGGATGTTGTCCTATGACTGAGTTGGAAGCAGAAATATCCTATTATCAAAATATTTTAATGATTATTTTATTATATTATTTTTAATATAATTATTATGTTCTATTATTCGGTAGAGATGCTTCCTTGCAGCGCCAGAGACCCGTGTTCGATCCTGACCTCAGGTTCTGTCTGTGTGAAGTTTGCAAGTTCTCCCTGCGACCGCGTGGGATTTTCCACGGGTGCTCCAGTTTCCTCCCACATCCCAAAGACAGGTTTGTGAGTTAAGTGGCCCTCTGTAAATTGCCTCGAGTGTGTATGGAGTTGGAAAGTGGGATAACAGAAGTAATGTGAATGGGTGATTTATGGTCGTCATGGGCCGAAGGGCCTGTTTCCATGCTGCATCACTAAATTAAAATCTAAACTAAACTGTTTCTCAGTAATTGAATTTTGAAATAATTGTTCTGAGTGAGTTTAGCTACATATGTCAAGTTATTTTGTCATGGGAAGGTGTTCAGAATTATGGCTCCTCAATCTATTTAGCTTCTTGATTCAACCGTAATGTAATACTTCCAAGGGTTTTTTCAGCTAGAATACAGGGACCTTCTGGGTTCTGGAAACCCTGACTTACTGAAATCTGACTTTATGCTAAATCTTCTATAAATGGTTGAAACAGCTTTCAAGGTAGGAACGTTAGTACTGGTAATGCAAACATCTTCAAGACTTATAGAATAAAAGTGGCAGCTAAATAATTCATAAGCCAACCAATCTTCAAAAAACAGTTCATAAAATTACAATCTCCACACCTTAATGAGGTAGATGCCATTGTGTTTAAGAATGTAGGCTGCCAGTTCACAACAGGAGGCCACTTGAGAGATTTGGTTTGGAAACTATCAAAAGGCAGATCTTGTCTTTTGATATTTGTAAATACTTATTATACAATCTAACATCAGTTGATGGATGAAACTAGCCAGTCAATGAGGGATATTCTGATTCTGTACCATGATCACAACACAGGGGAAGACAATAAATAAATGCTCATGTTAATGAACCCTCGTTGAAATTGTTTTGTTCCTGAAATCAGCTTAGTTTAGTTTAGTTTAGAGATACAGCGCAGAAACAGGCGCTTCAGCCCACCGAGTCCGCGTCGCCCAGCGATCCCCGCATATTAACACTATCCTACACACACTAGGGACAATTTTTACATTTACCAAGCCAATTTTACCTACATACCTGTACGTATTTGGAGTGTGGGAGGAAACCGAAGATCTCAGAGAAAACCCACGCGGTCACGGGGAGAACGTACAAACAGACAGCACCCGTGGTCGGGATGGAACCCGGGTCCCCGGCGCTGTAAGCAATTCTACGCTGCGCCACCGTGCCGCTGTACCTTGTTTATGAACAGTTCCCAGGAACGGGGCCCTTATATAATCCAGGGGGTTGTCATGTACTTGAGGTTTAAGTTTGCATAAGTTATGTGATCTGCAAATAACTTCCATCTATGAAGGCGTCAATAGTGTGTCCATTGCAACAACGTCTTGTTGATTAACGGATAGATTGGATTGAAAGATACAGCATGAAAACAGGTTCTTCGGCCCACTGATTCTACACTGACTATCAATCATCTGTTCACACTAGTTCTATGTTAACCTACTTTCTCATCCACTTTCTACACAATTCGCAGAGGACAATTAATTTACATACCCGCATGTGTTTGGGTTGTGGGAGGAAACCAGAGTATTCAGAGGAAACCCATCCAGTCACAGGGATAGTGTGCAAACTCGACACAGACAACCCCCAAGATTAGGATCGAACCCGGATCTCTGGTGCCCTCTGGAGAATTTGGAAGGGAGTTGACCGTGTTGAACAATGTAAATTCGGTCGGGAATTAACTGTGTTGAACACGGTGACTTTGGCTGGGAGGTGAATGTGTAAAGCACCGTGAATTTGGCTGGGAGTTGATTGTGTTAAACGTGTGAATTTGGGCGCGAGATGACTGTATCGAACACAGTGAAAGTAGCCAGAACTTGACACGAACATGGTGAATTTGGCCAGACGTTGACCATGTAAGCACGGTGAATTTGACCTAAAATTGACTCTGTTAAAGGATGAATTTGGACGTAAATTGACAATGTTTAAAAACAGTGAATTGGTCCGGAAGTTGAATGTGTTAAACAGAGTGAATTTTCCCGGATGTTGACGGCATGGGTTTTCCCCCGGGGGTTCAGGTTTCCACCCACATCCCAAAGATGTACGAGTTTATAGGATATTTGACCTCTGTTGGCCCTAGTTCGCAGGGAATAGATGTGAAAGTGGGACAACATAGAACTAGTGTGAACAGGTGGTCAGCATGGAGTCAGTGGGCCGAAGGGCCTGTTTCCCTGCTGTATCTTTCAATCAATCTCAACTTGTGTCATACACCGTGAATTTGGCCGGGAAATGTTGAACCAAGGAACAGCAGATGCTTGTTTTCAAAAGGAGATACAGTATGCTGGAGTAGCTCAGTGGGTCAGGCAGCATCTCAGGAGAACATGGATATGGTGATGTTTTGGGTTGGGAAACCTCTTCAGTGTAATACTGGGAGATGACTAGTCAAACAGTGTGAATATGGCTGGGAGTTGAACACAATAAATCTGCCTGGTAGGCAAATAACTGCAAAACCCATGTTCAATGTAGTATTTAGTGATACAGCATGGAAACATGCCTTTAACCAGCCGAGTCCACGTCAACCACACAGGGTCTATGTTATCCCACTTTCACACCTACTCCCTACACACTTGGGGCAATTTACAGCAGACAGTTAACTTACAAACTCACACATCTTTGGGATGTGGGAGGAAACCGGATCACCCGGAGGAAACCACAGGGAGATCGTACAAACTCCACACATACAGCGCCCGAGGTCAGGATTGAACTTGCGTCTCTGGCATTGTGAGGCAGCAACACTACTGCCCGAGTTGTGTCAGGTTGTCACTGGTCGCAGACTGAGCCTGTGTGTTGCAGTCTCCAGCTCCTACCCTGAGTTTCACAGTGGAATTGAAGCAAATGGCTCATTACATTTCACTGCCATGTATTTATATCGTGATCATTTCAGTTTGCTGGAGGATATGTGTAACCATTACAAGCTTTACCATATCACAGTAATGATGGATCAGTTAAATAACTGGGGTAGTCCACGAGAAATCCGAGTACATGTCACTCCACAGTAGCTAGGTAATTTATATTCTATTTCAAATCTGGAATTGTCCATCTCCAGCCCAGTCTGGCACTGACTACCTTATCTGTATATGCAGTTCCCATACCAGTCTCAGCCATTGCTGCAGTATCCACAGACCCGCAGAAGGGCGGCATGGTGGCACAGCTGTAGAGTTGCTGCCAAACAGCGTCAGGGACCCGGGTTCGATCCTGACTACGGGTGTACGGAGTCTGTACGGTTTATATGACCGCGTGGGTTTTCACCGGATGCTCCAGTTTCCTCCCACACTCCAAAGATGTACAGGTTAATTGGCTCGATAAAATAGTATATTGTCCCTAATGTGTGATAGTGTTAGTGTGCGGGGATCACTGGTCATAGTGGACTTGGTGGGCCGAAGGGCCTGTTTCTACGCTGTATCTCTAAACTAAACTAAACTAAAAACTAAACCTCATTGGAAAGTGAGCAGTGTCACTCGCCAGGGGTCAGTGTCAGGGACATTCATATTCTTGAATGACGCACGCCATGATTTCTGAATTCATAGATGAGACAAGATTTGGCAATGTTGTGATCTGTGATGAGGATAGTGATGGGTTGTAGCAGGCTGGTAGAATGGGCAGACATGTGACGTTTAATGCAGACAAATGTCAGGTGATGCAATTTAGTAGCAAGAGAGGCGACTTAGAATAACCTCCTGGCCTGAGGTCATCTGTAGCCGGCCCGGATTTATCCTGCTCTTGGTTCGTTTCCAGTCTCCCCCCAACCTAAAATCCCTCTGAAAAAGCATCTGGACACAAAACCACCTTGTCCATGTTCTCCAGAGATGCTGCCTGAACCGTTGAGTTACTCCAGCATTTGTGTCTATCCTTGGCTGGAACTGGGGGACAGGGGGCTGTGGATGCAAAAGTCTTTGAAAGTAGCAGCGCAGGTCATAGAAACATAGGAACATAGAAAATATGTTAATAAGTGTTAAAATAACTCTCAACCTCAGCAACTCCAGAGATGCTGCCTGGCCCGCAGAGTTGCCCCAGTGTTTTGTGTCTATCTTTTTCCATTGGCTGCTTTGCTTTCATCTCTTGTCATTGTATCTCTCCTCATATATCCACGCCTTTGTGAATTCACACTAAAGGAAGTTTTGAAGTTTAACGTTTCAGCATGGTGAATGAATGGCCAGAGTAATCAAGGTATCTACAATCCCCCAAATAAAGCAGAATCACTCGTAGTGTAACTTGCCTCTGGTAATTATTTAATTATGATCTCACACGGGTAGGTCCGCTCAAGGAGGGGATTTACGCATGGAGGGAATGGGTGAGATCCTTCATGTGTACTTTGCATCCGTCTTCAAAGAGAAAGTCACCTATAATAAGAGTCTGTTGATATTCCAGTGCATGAATGGTGTCCTTCCATTAGTCTATGGAACTGATGCACTACAATGCTAAGAACTATATTCTGCACTCTGTATCTTTACCTGTGCTCTGTCTATTGTACTTGACTTTGACTTGATTGGATTTATGTATAGTTTTACCTGATCGGATTGGATAGCATGCAAAACAATGCGCTTCACAGTTCCTTGGTACATGTGACATGATTGGCATACCTTGAACTGCAAGGGAATCGAGGGTTTGGGTATATGTGGGGAGGTAGTGTTGAAGTTTCGATTAGTTTACTTTAGAGATACAGAGCGGAAACAAGCCCTTCAGCCCACTGAGTCCGCGCGATCCCCGTACGCCAACATTAACCTACGCACTAGGGACAATTTACTTTTTTTAACCAATTCCAAATTAACCTGCGAACCTGTACGTCTTTGGAATGTGGGAGGATAACGGAGCAGCCATGGAAAACCCAAACGGTCACAGGGAGAACGTACAAAACCTGTACGTACAGACAGCACCCGTAGTCAGGATTGAAGCCAGGTCTCTGGCGCTGTAGGCAGCAACTCTACCGCTGCGTCTCCGCGCCGCCCCAATGTGTGTGTCCTGTGCACAGCATGTAATTGGGAAAGCTGACCAGGTCACTTTGTTTTGATTGGGGTAAATAATGCAAAAGTAGAAAGGTTGAGCTTCAGTTACAGCCAATTAATCTACAAACCTGTACATCTTTGGAATGTGGGAGGAACGGAGCTCCTGGAAAAATCTCACACAGGTTTTCTCCAGGAAGGATGCAATTTCACTGGCTCTCCACTACGCATTGGACCACTTGGACAATAAAAACACTTACCTCAGGCTGGTGTTTATAGGCTACAGCTCAACGTTTAATACCATCATTCCTTCCAAGCTGGTTACCAAGCTCACGGAACTGGGCCTCTGCGCATCCCTCTGCAATTGGATCCTCGACTTCCTCATCCATAAACCACAGTCAGTGGCTTCATCCTCAGTAACAATTAGTACGGGAGCACCTCAAGGCTGCGTGCTCAGCCCCCTGCTGTACTCACTCTATACCCATGACTGCGTAGCTGGACATAATGCGAACTCCATCATCAAGTTTGCCGACGACACCACTGTTGTTGGACGAGTCAGAGTATAGAAGTGAGATCGACCGACTGACCAAATGGTCACAAACAGACCACAACAACCTGGCTCTCAACATCAGTAAGACCAAGGAACTGATTGTGGAGTTTGGTAGGGGAAGGATGAGGACCCACAATCCTGTTCACATCAGTGGGACGATGGTGGAGAAGGTCAATAACTTCAAATTCCTGGGCGTGCATATTTCTGAAGATCTTTCCTGGACCCAGCACAACGATGCACTTATAAAGAAAGCTCATCAGCGACTCTACTTCCTGAGAAGATTACGGAGATTCGGCATGTCGAAGAGGATTCTTCTAAACTTCTACATGTGCACAGTAGAGAGCATTCTGACTGGTTGCATCGTGGCCTGGTTCGGCAACTTGAACGTCCAGGAGCGAGAAAGACTACAAAAAGTAGTGACCACTGCCCAGTCCATCACCGGCTCTGACCTCCCCACCATCGAAGGGATCTATCGTAGTCGCTGCCTCAAAAAGGCAGCCAGCATCATCAAAGACCCACACCATCCTGGCCACACATTCATCTCACCATTGCCATCAGGAAGAAGGTACAGGAGCATGAAAACTGTAACGTCCAGGTTCAGGAACAGCTTCTTCCCTGCAGCCATCAGGCTGTTAAACACAACAACAAATAAGCTCTGAGCTCTGAACTGCAAAAGACTATATTATTGTTGCACTATATTTGTTGTTAATTGAACTTTTTTTTTTAAATCTCTGCCCCTGTTATGTACTATGTTTACATATTCACATATTCTGTTGTGCTGCCGCAAGTAAAAGCCCTGTCCCACGGTACGAGATCATTCCAAGAGCTCTGCCGAGTATTAAAAAAATCAAATTCGTGGTAAGCACGGAGAATGAACGTAGCGGGTACGTCGGAGCTCGGGGACGTCTCTTAGCGCTAACGGCAAGTACTCATGAAGACTCGCTAACGGCAGGTAAGCACGGGAAGACTCGTGACGATTTTTCAACATGATGAAAAATGTCCACGAGAGCCCCGAGTACCGACGAGTGGCCATTACTGTAAATCTCCGAGTTCGAATCAGGGCAAACTCGGGAGAACTCTTGGAATGAACTCATACCGTGGGACAGGGCTTTAAGAATTTCATTGTCGCATCCAGGACATATGACAATGAAACACTCTTGACTTGACTTGACTCTTGAGGTCACGGGAAGAACGTACAAATTCCATACAGCCAAGCACCTCTCTAGTTAGGATCGAACCCGGGTCTATGGCACTGAATGCCAAACGTGAAATTCTGTGTCGAGAAATGGGTTTCTTGTGCAAACAACATGTCCATTTGTCGATCACAGTGGTGAGCGAACAGGCGGCGGTGGATGCATTAGTTACACTTGCATCCAGTGGAACGGGGAAGAATGAGAGTTTTTGACATATTGGTTTTCATCAGTCACAGTATTGAGTTTAGGTTAGGAGGTCATGTTGCAGTTACATAAGACGTTGGTGAGGCCACCTTTAGAGTATCGTGTTCTGTTTTGGTCACTTCTTCTTGCGTATGGCTGGCACTGCCTAAAGTTGTCGGACAACTTGTTCTATTTGATCTTATTTGATTGTGCACGCCAGGTTGATTGCATTTGTCGAAACAGGGCGGACCACGTGAAGGTTGCAATCTCCCACCCCCTTTTGGTCACCATGTTATAGGAAAGATGTTGTCAAGCTTGAAAGGGTTCAGAGATGATTTACGAGTGTGTGCCACGACTCGAGGGACTGAGCTATAGGGATAGGTTGAGCAGGCTAGGGCTTTATTCCTTGGAGCGCAGGAGGATGAGGGGTGATCTTATAGAGGTGTACAAAATCATGAGAGGAATAGATTGGGTAAATGAACAGAGTCTCTTACCCACAATTGGGGAATCGAGAACCAGAGGACATAGGTTTAAAGTGAGTAATCTCAGAGGTAACTTTTTTACACAAAGGGTGGTGGGTGTTTGGAACAAGCTGCCGGAGGAGGTAGTTGAGGCAGGGACTATCACAATGTTTAAGAAACATTTAGACAGATACATGGATAGGGTAGGTTTAGAGGGATATGGGCCAAAAACAGGCAGAAGGGACTAGTTTAGATGGGGCATGTTGGTCGGTGTGGGCAAGTTGAGCTGAAGGGCCTGTTTCCATGCTGTATGACTCTATGCCTTTATGAGGTGACATGACAGATCATACAAGATTCTGAGTGGTTTTGACAGGATACGTGGAGTCAATGTTTATACACGTGGGAAGTCCAGATGAGGGATCACTGTGTGAAAGTCAAGGTTCGTCTATTTAAGGCAGAGATTAGCCTAATTATTGTTTCTCCCTCACAGTGGTGAGTCTATGAAATTCCTCAAAGGGCTGTGGAAACTGTGCCATGAGGTATATTACATTGGACTGCAGACTTACATTACACTTGGATCTGTCATGATATTAAATGTTGGAGCAGGCTCAAAGGACTTGCTACTCCTACATTAGTTTCCTTAGAGATACAGCGTGGAAACAGGCCCTTCGGCCTACCGATTCTGCACCGACCAATTATCACCCCGGACGCTAGCACTATCCTGCACATTAGGGAGAATTTACAATTTACAGAAGCCAATTAGCCTACAAACCTATGCGTCTTTGGAGTGTGGGAGGAAACCGGAGCACCGGAAAAACCCAACGTGGTCACAGGGTGAACTTACAAACTCCATAGTCAGGATCGAGCAAGGGGTCACAGTTTAAGGATAAGGGGGAAATCTTTTAGGACTGAGATGAGAAAAACATTTTTTACACAGAGTGGTGAATCTCTGGAATTCTCTGCCACAGAAGGTAGTTGAGGCCAGTTCATTGGCTATATTTAAGAGGGAGTTAGATGTGGCCCTTGTGGCTAAAGGGATCAGGGGGTATGGAGAGAAGGCAGGTACAGGATACTGAGTTGGATGATCAGCCATGATCATATTGAATGGCGGTGCAGGCTCGAAGGGCCGAATGGCCTACTCCTGCACCTATTTTCTATGTTTCTATGAGCTCGGGTCTTAGGCGCTATAAAGCAGCAACTCTACTGTTGCGCCACCGTGCCGCCCCCTCCTTCCAATTTCTATGTTTGGAGGTCCTAGGTCAGCAGCCACGGAACATATTTAACACATTTGCTCACGCTAAGTAATGTTTGTGTTTATTAGCAATCACAGTACTCCTAATCCAAAATAAAATGACACTGTTCTTTACGTTAATGCAACATTTATTTTTCCCCGTGACTCAACTTGTAATTTTTGTTTCAGCGTACATGAAGCGACGACACAGCTCAGTGAGTGATGGACATGGGAGTGATTCTTCAGTGGCTGGCTTGGACTACAGCCAGTGTGCCAGTCCCCAGCCACTGGTTCATGTGAAGAAGCCCAGGGTGGTGCTGGCCCCAGAGGAAAAGGAAGCCCTGAAGCGAGCGTACCAGCTAAAGCCATATCCATCCCCCAAAACCATCGAGGAGCTTGCTGCCCAGCTGAATCTGAAAACAAGTACCGTCATCAACTGGTTTCATAACTACAGGTGAGTGTTGACTGCTATTATTTTGGACATAGGTAGCCCATGCCATGGCTTCAACCAAGTACAGGTCCACCACCCATTTTCCAGCAACTGGTTGCCCGGCATCTCCTTTATCTCATCGAGACTTCCGCGCCAATCGGTGGATCGAATTTTACGAGAGACACTTGAAATCCCCTCAGAAAATGTGGTGCCTAGGCTGGGTGTGGCGGCTGATCTCAACCTCATCGGGACCTCCGCGCCAATCGGTGGGTCGAATCTTCCCCCGCCGCAACCAGAACTCTGGAACTCTGGCACGGCCAAAGCCAGGAAATCCATTCCCAGAGCCGCAACCTTCTGCAGGCCAACCCATGTTTCGAATTTGCAGCTGGGGCTCTGGAACTCCGGCCCGGCTGGAGCCGGCAAATCAGTTCCCAAAGCCGACTTCCGCGGCTGCCAACATTGCGGCCCCCCCCAAGACCATCACCTCTGTTGGTCCGGCTAAACGGATTATACGGCAAGGTTCTGGAACCATGGGTGCCGGTAAATCGGTGGTGGATCTGTAGGGAAAGAGTAGGTCCCCTCGAGAACCAAAGAGCTGATTAGTGTATGCACTCATTAAAGAGATTCAGCATTGCTTTGAGAGTGGTACAAATTAGTTGACTTGCTATTAAATTATATTAATTAGCTGTCTCACTAATCTGATTGAGATTTTTTTAAAGCGTTAACAATGAGGATTGATAAAGGCAGGGTGGTAGATATTGTCCATATGGACTTAAGTAAGACATTTGTCAAGGTCCCACAAGCCAGGCTGCTCTTGGACACAGGGTAGCTGCGCATAGGATGTAAGGTTGGCTTGGTGACAGAAAGCAGAAGGTGGTGGTGGAAGGACACTGAGAGCTTGGAGCTTTGCTGTTTGTGATATGTATTAATAATAATAATAATAATGATGGATTTTATTTACGGGCGCCTTATACCGAGGTCTCAAGGACACCATACAGAGATTTATAGGAAACATATAATCAGAATTAAAGAAAAAAAAAGGTTATAAAGACCAATACATAAATCAGGGACAGAATTCCTTCCAAAAACACAAAAAAGAAAATCATAAGCACAATTTGAGGAGAGAGCAGCGGCAATTTAACGCCAGCGTCCACTCTCCCCTCCGACCGCCATCTTGAACACAGACTAACAAATACAATTACATACAAAAATCATCCCCCCACAATGATTTCCACTGTGGGGGAAGGCACAATGTCCAGTCCCCAGCCCCAGTTCACCCAAAAAAGTCAGGCCAAATGAAGCCCCCGCTATTGCCTCTACGAAGGCCCGATGATCCTGGCCGTTCTCGCCGGGTGATGTAGCCCCGGCGTCGGGAGAGTCCTCCAGCAGCTGGGCCACCTGGAACGGCCGCATCCCTCACCGGAGGCCGCAACTACGGCTGGAACGGCCGATTTCCCGCAGGCGTCCGCAGCACCAGAAGCCGACAAGGCCGCGCCGACTTGGAGCTCAAGGCTCCCGGTGTTGGAGTCGGCGCCGCCGCCCGCGAATGGTCGCTCCAGTCCCGGAGGTGTTGAGCTCGGCGGTCCAGCTCACCGGAGCTCCAGCGCGTCGGTCCAGCGCGGCGACCCAGGCAAGGCATCGCCCGCTCCGCTGCACAGTAGCGCTCCAGCGCCGTGCCGCCACCGAAGCTGAGGGTGCTGTGCGGTTCCCGCCAGGAAACGCCGCTCCACACCCGCTGGTAGGCCGCGAGGACGGGTCGAATGGGCAGCCGGAGAGAAGGCTGCCTCACCGACCAGGTAGGGACCAGGAAGTGGTTTCCCCTTGATCCCCCCACATTAAAGGCAAAATAAATAAAAACAAAGACTTAAAGAAAACTAAAAAAAACGTAGTAAAAAAGTACAATTAACGGACGGCTGCTGTTTTGCAGCCGTTCCTCAAGATGGCTCCTCCCTAATGACTTGGATATGAATGTAGGGAGAATGATAAGTGTCCAGGGAGAAGGTAGGTCCGCACAAAGATAAAGGGGGGAATCTATTCTTGTTGTCGAAGATATAGGTGAGGTACTAAACAAGTATTTTGCATCTGTATTCACTAAGGAAAAGGACTTGGAGGACAGCAAGATTAGTGTGGAGAATACAAACGTGCCAGGGCAGTTTGAGAATGTGAAGGACATGATGTTGAGGCTCTTGAAGAACATTAAGGTGGATAAGTCCCCAGGATCTGATGGGATCTATCCAGGTTATTGAGGGAGGCAAGGGAGGATATTGCGGGAGCCTTGACGAGGATCTTTGTTTCTTCTCTAGCCATAGGCGAGGTCCCAGAGGACTGGAGAGTGGGCAATGTTGCCCCTTTGTTTCCGAAGGGAAGTGGAGAGAATCCAGGGAACTATAGGCCGGTGAGCCTCACATCAGTGGTAGGGAAACTATTGGAGAAGATTCTTCGGGATAGGTTTTAATTTGAAAGATGGTTAATTAGGGATAGCCAGCGTGGCTTTGTGCGAGCCAGGTCATGTATTACTAACTTGTTTTGAGGAGATTACAAAGATGATCGATGAGGGTGGGGCGGTGGATGTTGTCTACATGGATTTTAAAAGACATTTGATAAAGTCCGCCATGGTAGGCTGAGACTAAGATGCACGGGATCCATGTTGATTTGGTCATATGGACTTACACCTGGCTCACTCATAGAAGACAGTGGATTGTGATGGAAGAGAGGTATTCTGGATGGATACCAATGGAGTTCCGCACGGATTTGTGCCAGGACCTCTTGTTTGTGGTATAAATAAATGACTTGAAACTAATGTAGATGGGATGGTTGGTAAGTTTGCAGACGACACAAAGATGACTGAGGAAGGCCGTCAAAGTATACAGCGGAATAAGAGAGCTACAGAAATGAACAGAGGGGGAGGGGTCTGGGGAGTGAGGGAGGGGTCTGGAGTGGGGGAGGGGTCTAGAGGAGTGGGGGCGGGGTCTGGAGTGAGGGAGGGGTCTTGTGGAGGAGGGGTCTGGAATGAGGGAGGGGTCTGGAGTGGGGGAGGGGTCTAGAGGAGTGGGGGAGGGGTTTAGAGGAGTGTGGGAGGGGTCTGGAGTGAGGGAGGGGTCTGGAGTGGGGAGGGGTCTAGTGGAGGAGGGGTCTGGAGTGGGGGAGGGGTCTAGTGGAGGAGGGGTCTGGAGTGGGGGAGGGGTCTAGAGGAGTGGGGGAGGGGGGGGAGTGGGGTTGTGGTTTTCTGGAGTAGTGGTGAGGGGCATGTTAGTGCTGTCGGGGGCTGGCAGGACAGAAACTGTAAACGCATCTCCTGCCTTGGGAATCTAGAATAATTGGCATAGACTATTAGGAAGAATTGATTCACTAGTAATCTTTGGGATCCTCTTTGCCACTGTGAGATAGATTATGACATTACATTTCTTCAGGGCGGAAGCTGGAGTATTTTGGGACCATGTGGAATCATCAGTCATAGGGACTGAGCAGGAAATGGTTTAGGCAAAGCAGGAAGCATCCACGATCTGAGTGAATATGCTTCAGGGGCCTCACCATCTATGTTCTTGCGCTCCCCCATACAAATGTCCTTGTCTCTCTCGTTGCATGCAGTGCTTTGTCCTCTTTCCATCTTAAGCATGTGGTGTTTGGCCTGATCGCTGCCAGAGATTTTTGCTTTTAACCAAGTGCTATAAAATGAAAGATAAGTAATAGAAAATAAACTGAGGTCAGTATCGCCACAGTGCATGGTATGTATATCTGTCAGGTATCACTTTAACACGTTTGATGCAGTTAATCGATAGCGGAAAATAAAGTCCACCGAATGTCAAATCCCAGGTGAATATTGCACAGGAATTTGAAAAGGGGAACTTAAATATTGAGGTACGGTCTACTTTCTTGATTTGAAGGCAAATCTTAAGAATGCAGACAAACACGACTTGATCAGGCATCTCAAAATCTGGAGTGTTAATTAGTTCAATTCAATGAAATACTGACAATGTAAGCTACCATTTCATGGGATCTAAAGGAAGAAGCTAAGCAGGGAAATTTTAACTATTTAGCTGAGCATTTTAACATTATGAACAATTCTAACGGACATAAAATATAAGCCAAAAATGCTGTAAATACACAGCAGGTCAGACTGCATCTGTGGGGAGGAGAGATGAAATCTATATTTCAGGTCAGATACCCTTCTTCAGAACTGAGGAGACAAAAGCAAAGATGTCTTATCAGAGATAGCCCCCTCAGACTTTGCAAGAGGAGGTTTACTAGAATGATGCCTGAATTAGGGGTATTAGCCACAAGGAGAGGTTGGACAGACATGTTGTTTTCTCTGGGACACTGGAGGCTGAGGGGAGACCCTTAGAGTTCTTAGACTTTAAACATACAGTGTGGAAACAGGCCCTTCGTCCCACGGAGCCTGCACTGACTCGTCATCATCACGTACTCTAACACTATCCTACACACTAGGGACAATTTTACTAAAACCAATTAACGTACAAACCTGCACGTCTTTGGTGGAGTATAGACAGCACCCTAAGTCATGATCGAACCCGGGTCTCTGGCACTGTAAGGCAGCAGCTCTACCACTGCACCACTGTGCCACCCTGATAGAAATATATAAAATTATTAGAGTCATAGATGAGGTAGACAGTGTGAACCCTTTTCCAAGAATGGAAATATCAAAAAAGATACAAGTGCTGGAGTCACTCACTGGGTGAGACAGCATCTCTGGAGAAGATAGACACAAAAGCTGGAGTAACTCAGCGGGACAGGCAGCATCTCTGGAGAGAAGGAATGGGTGACATTTCGGGTCGAGACTCTTCATCATACTGATTGTAAGTGGAGGGGGGGGGGGGGGGCAGTTGGAAGAGAGGAGGGGCTGGACAAAACCTGGCAGATAATGGTTGGATACAAGTGAGGGGGGTTGTTGATAGGCAGATGGTTGGACAAAGGCCAGCGATGAAAAGATAGAAGGTGTGAGACAAAATAATTGATTATCTTCTGTCTTTTCTGTATGGAAATATTAAATACTAGAGGGCATAGCTTTAAGGTATAAAGCGGGGACATTTTTTTACACAGAGGGTGGTGAGTGCCTGGAACGTGCTGCCGGGGTGGCGAAGGAGGCAGATACCACAGTGGCATTTGAGACATTTTTGGATAGGCACATGGATATGTAGGCAATGCATATGGCTTATATGCAGGCAGTTAAGAGTTGGCGTCATGTTCAGCACAGATGTTGTGGGGCAAAATGCCTGTTCCTGTGCTGTGCTGTTCTGTCCCCCACAGATGTAGGGACTTGCTGAATATCCCTAGCGTTTTCCGTTTTCATTTCATATTTCCAGCATTTGCGGGTGCTCTTGGTGTGGAGTTTGCACGTTCCCTTTGTGTCTGTGTTGGTTTCCTCCGCTTTCCTCCTGCATCCCAAAGACATGCCCTTAGTATGAGAGAGTGGGACAACGTAGAATTAGTGTGAACAGTGAATGATGGTCGACGTGGACTTGATGGGCCCAAGGGCATGTTTCCATGCTGTATTTACAAACTAATCTGATGAATCACACCCATTTTAGGATCTTCCGTTCATACGTGTGGGAAACAGTTTTCCCGTCATCTATCAGGAAAATCCAGTCCATCTCTCAAGACTTTCCTTATTAAACATTTATACTAAATAAATGGACTTGCAGCTCTTCAACATATGTAATGAAACATATGGGCTTGCTTTCAAAGCAATATCCATTTGTGTGGTGTGGTGAAAGATGGAAGGGAAGCCTCTTGAACTAGTGAGTGCTGTCTAACAGTTTGTCTCCTGTTATGTTTCAGGTCCCGTATTCGGAGGGAGCTGTTCATTGAGGAAGTGCAGGCAGGGCTGACAGGATCTAGCGGCTCTCCATCTGTCAGAGGAAGTAGGACAGGTCACAGTTCCGAAGGGGAGAGCTGTGATGGAGGAGACTTGGAAGTGGTGGCTGAAGAAAAGGAGAATGTGATGGGACAGGAGAGTCCCATCACTGGGCGAGTGAGCCTCAGGAGAGCAGGTAGAGCCGCTTTGTGAAGAGGATGCAGAGTCTCCCCTGCAGGGCGACGCTAAAGACACCGCAGTGGGGGTCAATAGAAAGGAATCGTCGCACTCTGAGAGAGACGCAGCTCTCTCTCCAAATGCCGGGAGCGAAGACGAGAGGATCCTGAAGCGCCAGGGCCGAAGCAAGAGACCTCAGCGGGAAGCACGTTCGTCAGGCGCGTCCTTGGAAGAGCTGCGGAAGGGTCAGCCTCCGGTACAGTCCGTCATAGAAGAGGACAAGTCTACCTCAACAGCCTCCACGTCAGCGACTGGGGCGGAGGCCAGCCGGGATTTGAAAGAAGATACCTCGTTGGCGCAGCAGAAGACGAGCTGTGGAGGCTCCTCATCCTCGTCCACCACAGCCTTTCAGAAACGGCTGTTCAATTTCTCTGACGCAGCATCACCTGCCCAAAAAACAAGCTTGCGTGAGAACAGCTTGAGGCGCAAGAAAGCAGCCAACTTGAACAACATTATCCATCGTCTGGAGAAGGCTGCAAGTCGGGAAGAGCCCATTGAATGGGAATTTTGAGATTAAATTATTAATTATGCACAAGTCCCGAGAGTTAGGTATTGGGAACCTCGGACACTCTGTACTCATTTTATTCTGTCACGCACTTAATGCCCTGCAGGCCACAGGGCAAAAATGCCATAGGCCAAGGTGCATATAGAAAGGAGAGCATTAAGTTCTGTTCATCATAGCATTTTCAAAGCGAGAGTTGAAACATGCAGTTAAGCTTTTGTACCCTGAAGTGTTTTTGTGTCATGACTGATTTTCAAACTGTCTGGGATTAACTGTTACAGCTTTGCCTTCCCCCTCTGCCAAGTGGGCTTCAGGCAGCGGCAGCCATCGGCAAAAGAGGGGGTCTCCTTGCCATAAAATGGCAGCAGAGCGATATCACACTATTAACTTCGTAAGCAAGCAGAAAAAAAATTGGAGCGTTTTCAAATGACTAGAATTTTATAGCTGTTCAGTTGCCACTGAGAGATTGCACAGTCATCTGACTCTAAACACACTAGTTTGGTTTCTTAGATATTTTGAGATTTCTTGCTGTTTTAAACTTTGAAAGAGAAAAACACATTTAGCCCACTTATTTTTAAAAAAAAGGTTATGTAAAAAAAGATTTGTCAAAAAGATGTGGTAGGTGAGTTAGTGTTTCCTTGTATGTGAATTTAGAATAATGATATGTAGTGCACATTGTTTCATAGCTTTAACTGACTCTGGTTTCTCTGCAGGCCAGGGTTTGTTTAATACACTCCATTTTAGGCCAAATCAGGACAAGATCTGAACCTAGATATTTTATAACCTGCTTTTTAACCTCTGAACCACAAAGCACGCTGATCAGACCTCATATTATTGTCTTTTTGTGTGCGAGAGTGTGAGTGAGAACGAGTTTGTATGTGTGTAAGTTTTTAGGTCTGGCTGATTTCATACATACCGATGCACAGTTTGTGTGCGTACTGCCACCCTTTCCTCAATCAGCTATGTCATCCATAGGGCTTGTATGAGTTAGCTTGTCATAAGTTACAGATTTATCTTGCCATATCTTTCATTAAAACTAACAGTAGATGATTTCAGAATACTATCATATTTTTTGTGCTTATTTATAGGTGCGTTTTTTTTTCTTTCCATTGTTAGGAAGTGATGAAAGGGAGCAAGTCTTGTTCTAAAGGGTCAGACTGCCGGCAGTATTTGGGATATTTTACAAGTTTCACTGGATAAATATTGGCTCCTTGACATCTTTCAAGCTCCAGATTATTGATTAGAAGTTGTTTCACAGTGTAAATTGCATCATGATTTTTGTGTTGGTCCTTTTAGGTCAGAATCCATTGAAGTATCTGTGTAGCACAATCATAACCTGTCATTTTAATTATAATATATGAACTCTGTTTTCTATAATAATTATGGTTGAGGAGTTATATACCTGATATTGCACCATGGTGTGTTGTGTGTAGTTTTTGTAGCAGATTATGACTGTTTATAGGGAAACTGCATTATCTGCATGATATGTTAAATAATCATATATTTCTTACATAAAATCATGCATTGCATATTGATTGAGCACTTAGCTGTTAAGTGTACTTATGGTGCTGATTCAACTCCAGCTGGTCATAGAGAAGGGCTCTAGGAGGCTGCAAGGCAGTGAGTTAGAATGAAATGCTCCATATCCATGCCCAACTGAGAACATTCCTCAACATCAAGCTGCAAAACTAGCTTTCCCTCCGAAACATACAGTTAGCACAGGCCCCAGTGCAAAATGATCCAATACAAATCTTCCTCCCAGCCTTTGAGTGTGACATGTCATTGCTGGTAAACTATCATGGGCGATCTCCATTCACTTTTCTTTCTTGCTCCTCAGCCTGTCCATGGCTGAGAGAAACACACTACTTCCAGTGCTCTGCTGTGAGATGAGGTCCAGAGATGATCCTGGTGTCCTCCTTCTTCCTACAAGACAACCGTTTAAGATGACTCCGTTAGCTGAGCCACATATCCTTGGAAGTTATGGTCTAAAAATAGGCCATTGGACTCACCCAGTTGACATTGGTTTTTACCCTTCATGTGAGCTTGATCTAATTTAAATCAATAACTGAATGTCACTACCTGCCATAGTGAAGTTTGACTTTACATTGTGAATAGTTAGGATTACTGACTAATTATTTGCAGTCAAGTAATGTAACTGCTGTTCTTCTCTACACAGCCCCACAGTACACAGTTGGCCTTAACAGCCAGTGGATAAGAGTTACGCTCACTTGTAATAAGGGGTGTGTGTTCTTCCCTATTTATAGTAGTGCTACTGGTTGAAGGCAGAAATTAGTAATGAGACAGAATATTTCAGGAAGATTGACATTTTTGCTGACTGGGTTTTCTCGAAGCTGTCCTCATGAATACAGCATTAAGGCAGTACTCATTCCTGCTCCTCTCCCTTCTGCTGCTCTCCCTTTAGCCCAGGACCAGGAATTTACTGCCACTCCTCTGTTCCAAGCTGCTGGATTATTACCAGACTTCACGCCTAAGGTTTGTGGGAGGAACATGTCAAGCTGAAAGCTTCTCATTTTGGTAACTTTGATAAATGAAACATTTTATAAAATCCCATAACTATTTTTGAGACTACAAGCTGTCCATCTGTTGTCTAACCCTTCCCTCCAACATATATATCCTTCTGCAAAACAGTCCACTTTGCAATGTAATCTTTATGCTGGACAACTCAGGAAATTACACCTCAATTGGATCACGTGAGGATTGGCACTGGTATAACTTGAAGCTTCAAAGTTGATTTTTTATCCTAGAATAAAGCAATCTAATCCTAGGAATCTTTGCAGTAGTGGAAATTTCTGTAAGGGCCCATGCACGCGAGGGGTTTAGGATTATAGGTACAACTGTCCCATGTTCATTGTAATGAAGTTAATGGTGATACTTGGAATAATCATGGATGATGTTATTTTTAGGAGATCAGTTGGGCAATAGGCCTGTACATTATTTTGACAGTGTTTGCTATCAGCCTACACAGAGCAGTTATAAGAAGGTTGTGTCAGCAACAGCATATTTACTTGCAGGCATGTGATTTTATTCATTCTAACCGTCTGTTTTGTCATTAGTGTTTGTCATTATTACCTGTAGTCTTCACGCCTTTGTTACACTGGTGTTTAACTTTAGAATCGTGTGGTATTTCAGAATGATGTATAATGTAGCACACATTAGAATCCTTTAATATTCATGAATATTAAGCTCCTGAGAACAGTGATCTTTATATTTTGTGCATAAGTATGAGTTAATAACGACAAAGTACAGATTACTGCCTTAGGAAATGAGCAAAGCCTAAAAACACATCCTCTCTTTAAGCTGTGCCGAAGCTAACTGAAGGTTTTAGAGTTAATACTCCTCAGCCAAATAGTCTTGGCGTTTGATCCTTTTGTTTGTAAATAACCTTTGGAGCTGAAATTTTGAGGATAATAGAAGCATTGACTTTGATTCTGTATTGGAAACACTGGTAATTTATTCCTTTGATATTTAGGTCAGTGGCTGGAAAAGCTGGTTGATTTGATTTGATGACTATAACAGTGCTTTATTGCCCCCTTGATCCTCCCCGTAATTTGCAGCATGTCGCCATTCATAGTCATTTCAAAATTGATGCTTCATTTGAAATTCGGGTAATAAGTTTTACTTCATTTTTATTAAGATAGTTTACAGGCTAGTGTAAACTTTATTTCATTTCAAGACATATCCCTTTATAGCCCAGTCAGAGTACAGACAGTTGCACCCGGTGATTTTATGGTGTATATTTACAGGTTTTGTTTGTTCTTGTAAATAATTGTAGGTCTTATAATTTTACAAACAGGTCAAATATTTGGAAACTGTTGATTTTCCACACAAACCGTTTGGGTGGTAAAACAGTTTAGTCCTTCTGAGTGAAAATGGATAAAGGCATTGGCAACAATATATCATTTAGCATTAAGACTGAAGGAAGCAGCGATTGAGATTCTGTCCCGGGTAATGAAATACCTTCATTCTCAATTCTTTACAATTATTTTACATGTGTCATTCTTTTGCACCCAACCTTTCCAAGAGACTGCTTCGACCTGATGATGTTAATTGCCAACTGTTACATTTTGGTTGTGTAGTATCGAACAATATTTTTAGTCTGAGTCTCAGCTCTACAGAAGTGCTGAAACTTGTACTAAATGTTACATTTTATGGCAAGAGCACTTTGTGTGCACCATTTCCATTTTAGAAAATTGAAGCTGTCACCAAATTCTGAAGGTCTGTGGTGTGTTCTATGTACTAGATACTAGATTGAGACTATCAAAGTTCATTCCATTTCTGACCCATAACAGCTATTGAGACCATCCCCGTCTTTCCTTGGGTGATATTGCACCCAAATCTGCTGAGATTGCTACCTGCATTACCAAGTCACCTTAACATTCGTTGATTAAAACATATTCCTGTGAACTTCTGCTCAATTTGTGTATCCCAGCATTTAATGCTAACATTTGGTGCTGGTGTAAGTCAGTGGAAATATCAGAGCAGGATAGTGTGTGCCTTGAGTAGGATAGTACGCAAAGAATGACAGAGTGAGACTCTGTCATAACCTGAGATACAATGAATGCAGTCACTGAATTGGTTCCCATAAACATTTGCACCAGTGGGTTAAAAGAAATAAAAAGGAAAATACATCCCCCAAAGCACTTATAGCATATTTTGCAGAGAATATATTTTTTAAATCTGTTGTGATACAGTCACAGAAGCACAAGATTTCTAAAATCGGAAGTAATGGAAGAAGAATAAATTCTGTTCAGAGCCTTCGAGGTATTTTCGTATAATATCCTTCAAAATGGCGGGTCATCAGCATATTTTCTCTCAAAAGCACTATTATGAAAAAAAGCAATACTAACATTCCGTGGGTTTTTAGCTGTAATTTTGTAAAACAAAAATGTCTCCTTTGAACTCTTCCTCTAACTCTTTAAAAGATGTTTGAAATCATTTTGCTGTTCAACAGCAATAAAATGCACTCCATGTTCCACACCTCCTGGCAGTTATAAAGCACAGCCACCCAGTATACCTGTGCTAAAACTCCGTTTTGTAAATAAATAAATATTTGTTCACAAATTTTGGGAATTGGCTACCTTTTACTGCCAACATTTTCTATGGAAATCTCACAAACATTTCACAATTTTCATGTAGCGTATTTACATCTCAGAAAAATTTGCAGCCAATCTCATTTTGTAGGAGGGTATTGTAAAGGGCCTGCCCCACTTGGGCGTCATTTGCGCATCACCCAGGTGGCGCGTGAGGATTTTGAGAATCCCAAAATCGTGGGGCACCGCGCGCTACCGCGCGTCACTGCCTATGCCACCACGCGTCACTGCCTTCGCTGCATGTGACACGTAAATGATGTCAAGTAAATGACGCGCAAATGACACCCAAGTGGGACAGGTCCTTTAGGAAAGAATGCATAAATTCTCTACATTTCTAACAACGTCCAGAGGCTTTCTACAGTTATTTCCTGCAACTAATCAATTAACGCTGAGATGAATTTATTATTTAGGCTTGTCCTTTATCTTGCAGCCAACTGATCTATTTAAAACCTTTGACAAGGTTGGTTGCATTCCTGAGAATAAATTTCACAGTTACTACTTCTAATTCATATATTATGTAAATCCTTGTGTTTTAATCAATGCTGGAAGACGTTACCAAGATATTTTCTGTTTGTCATGAAGAAGACACATGCTTTGCATCCAGTGTAATATATTCAGAGAGCAATATCACTAATGTAATCAATATGCGCCTTTATTTCACGAGCATTAAGTAAACAGCACACCTATTCATTTCATGAAAGCATGAAACACGGACACAGAGAAATGCGACTGTCACTGGTTAAATGATATAAAGTCGATTACGTTTTTCCTAATTTTCCCACAAAACTGGAGAGTGGCAAAAATTATTTATTTTCAGTAGGAAATGGGACAGATACTTTTGTGTATTGTTGTTGTTGACCACTTTAGTTTAGTTTAGAAATACAGGGCGGAAACAGGCCCTTTGGCCCACCAAGTCCGCGCCGACCAGTGATCCCCGCACATTAACCTACACACGGTAGGGCCAATTTACAATTATACCAGGCTAATTAGCAGTGTGCAAAGGAACCGGAGCTCCCGGAGTAAACCCACACAGGTCACGAGGAGAACGTTCAAACTCCGTACAGACAGCACCCATAATCAGGATTGAACCCGGGTGTCTGGCGCGATAAGGGAAGAACTCTACCACTGTGCCACCCCGGTCCCACTTCCCAGGTTATTTCTTCCCATTTGAAGTCAACGATGATGTTGGTTTAGCTACAAAAATAGAAAATTGGTAAAATTGATCTGTAGAATATTCTGTTAAAATATTCTTCATCACCCATAATTATGATTTGTTTTTCTCTCTGTTGCTATTAAATGGTTAGCCTTGTGGTCCCGTTGTTAGTTTTGTTGTGTTTATCTTGCACAACCATTGCCTATATTCTCAACTTCATCATGGGCAAGTAGCTTAGCTTAGATGGGGCATCTTGGTGGGCATGAACGAGTAGGGCTGAAGGGCCTGTTTCCCTACTGCATGACCATGATTGATTGAGGATGATTGAGAAAGCCATAAGGCTAAGAATTTTCATTCTTCCCTTTGAGACGGAAATGCTTTACTAACATGATTGAACTGTTGGGTTTTACACTTGTGGCCTCCTTTACTTTTCTTCATCCCGCCTTCTGTGCTGTATTCCATTATTAGGCTATTCTAAACTGCTAAAGCCTGACTCTTCTGACCTTAAGCTATGCATCAGAGAAATAAAACTATCCATTCCACCCTGTCCTCAACAATTCCACAATCACTAAAATAGATCAAATTATCTGTATGGTATTACATTTACGTTCAGCAGCAATATGGTTCACACAATTTCTGGTCACCTTAAATTTAATAATTTCCCTCTCTACCTGAGTGTGTCAATAAAAATGCATAAATTGATCACTGCAAAACATATTTTGTGACAATGGTGCGTCGCAGGTGCAGTTTTTTGCACATCATCCCCATCAGTAAATGTATACTATCTCAGCTTGGTTCGTGATTTTGATTTTAAATGTAAATAAAGAGTGAGAAAAGTATGTCTGAATAAAAGTACTTCCAAACCATCCAGCTGCTGGAATACATAGGGAATCAGTCAACATGTGAGAGAAGAAACATTCCTGTTCCTCTTCAATCCCTCTGCTTCATTGCAGAGCTACAGAGTTTAAACCTTATCTGCCCACAGCCTTTCCACACATCACCATGGGGTTCTGCACCATCCTTTTGTCACAACTTGTTTGCTCTGTTACACTGGTTATATCCACACCATCACTTCCTCATTAGTACCAGATTTCTCTCTTGAAATCTATCTGTTATTCCCTAATTTATTTTTGTGCTTTCTCAGAATCCATATTAGTACGCATGCCTTCGATCACAACTCCAAATTTTTCCAGTCAATATCTTGAGACAGTTTTATTTCTCAGATGTGCTACTGACTGCTTTGAGGCACTATATAGAGGCAGTGTTTTTGTGGCTGTATGCTAATTTACAGAGGTGTGTTCACTGATTGCTGAGCATCATCTTCAAGTGTAACTGCTGCAGTTCTGTCACTAGCCTTGTTCAGCTGAGAGTTTCAACCATCCACAGTCGGTGACTACACATTGTTAATAGCAGGTTGGGGTCTCACTTAGACCAGGCCAAGTCAGGTAGACACACAAATGGCTGGAATCTGAAGTGATCCATCTGTTTTCCCTGATTTAATTTTTTTAAATTTGTTTCTATCTTCTCAAAATCTAGGTTTGTGCCCATACCACCAACAAAGACCAGCCCCTGTCTCACCCCTCCCTCTCACTCACTGAGCTCTCCCTCTCACTCACTGAGCTCACCCCCTTACTCACCCAGCTCCCCCTCACCCCTCCCTCTCACTCCCCCAGCTCCCCCTCACCCCCTCCCTCACCCAGCACACCCCTCACCCCTCCCTCTCACCCCCTTACACCAGCTACCTTCCCTCTGCACACTCAGTCCTGATGCAACATCTCGACTCAAATCGTTGACCATCCCTTTGTCTCCACAGATTCTGCTTGACCCGCTGAGTTCTTCCAGCAGTATTTATTTGCTCAGATCATAAATCAACATTGGGTTTTGTGACAATTGGCTACCAAGTGAAGGTGGTTCTAATTAAATTTAAGCTCCCCAAAACCATGGGATGAGTTGAATTCCAATTCATATGGATTGAATCAATATGTTAGAAGACATATTCTAAACAAAACTTATGATTTTACTCCTGCATTCATTAAGCCTTTGGATTTTTCTAATTTTTTCATATTCCGTCCATTCTGCCTTCCATGCTCAGCTTCAGTCAGCAAAGTCCTTGTAATATGAGTTCATGAAATTAATGACATTATTTCGACCCATAATTAAGACCAGTGGTGCTGGTTGTCAAAAATGCAACAACCTGGCCGATAACAACACAAGTGCTCTGAAAGGAAGTAAAAATGAAGGAGAGGTCTGTAACGCTGGATCACTTAGCTGACAACTCAACTAATATTGTCTACCTCTCCACTCTTGAGGCCCATTTGCTTCCTTTCTTCTCGTTTGCTTGTAAGAATCCATAAACCAAATAGAATAGCTTCAGCAAATTCAGATCATGCCTTTTATAAACTTCTTGAAAACAAAACACAGTTAGGAATTTTTTAGTACATGTGTGCTTTTAAACTATCTTTTCCATTTCCCTGTACTACAAAGATAAATCCTTATGGTCAGAAGATCCAGTTGAGACTGCCTGCATTAAATGTCCACTTTCAGGAGAATATCCTTAATAATGGCTAGGTGCACTCTGTTTCTGTGTTCCTTGCTTTAAAACACCAGTTCTCACTTTTTTTTAAAAAGGATTTATGTTCAAATGTTACCTAAAATAAAGTATTTTAAACTACTAAGTAACACAAAACTGCAAATGTTACTAATTGTTACACTCAGTTGATTTTATTTAACGTTTCATTGGGTTTCTCAAATATGTAAGGCAGTTTTTAGTGAAAACCCTCGGTGTAATAATGTAATACTGAATTTATCCTGATCCCTTGGACAGGAGGTGAGAGGTAAAGGCAGGTCAGCCTTAAGATAAAAGATGCAGGACACTCATATAAAAATGGATTACGGCAGAATTTGATTTGGAAAACCTCAGACAATCTAGCAACCCACATAATAGGACAGAGGGTTACTTGGTGCCTGAACAGAGAATCTGATCTGAAGAAGGGTCTCGACCCGAAACGCCACCCATCCATCTGGCCAGAGATGCTGCCTGTCCCGCTGAGTTACTCTGGCATTTTGTGTCTAGATTTCCCTGTGATCCCCTGAATGGAGTGAGCTGTGAAATGTGATTAAGCAAATACTGTTCTGGAAAATATGCTGACTTGTAACGTCAGTGACAGAACCTCTGACAACTGACTAATTTAATATAGCTGAAAGATCAACAGTCCGTTGTGACTCAGAGCTGGGGGTTTGAGAGAGGGAAAGCTAGGGCAAGCTCAGATCACGTTCATCCCAGTACAAATGTGAGCTCTTCTTGCAGCATGGAGGTTGTGGCTTGATTTAGTCTCAAGATGTCGAGAAGAAATAAGAAGTGATAATAGAGTGTGACTGTGTCCAGGATTGCAGTTCCAGTAGAGATTATGCGTTAATACATGTATCCCTCTCACTGCCTTACCCCGAGCATTGCTGGAATGTTCTGAAAAATGCCCCTTGGATCTTACGAGCAGATAGAGCAAGATCAGGAATTGCAGAGTCTGCTTTGGCCTGATGAAGGACAACGTATCCTATGAAAGATGAGAGTTATCACATTGGTGCTGAGGTTTGTTAATGTCACAGCTAGAAGGAAGAATATTGAATGTTAATGTATCAGGTACCACTGGGAGAAAAGGACCCTGTAGTGATGAAAGCAAGGCAAAGTTATGCCTTTCACCAGTGATAGACTGCCTGCCCAGTCTAGTTGTGGCCCGAGGAGGTTGCATTAGCTGCAGTGCTCATCGTCGGCAGTTAGAGAGAGTTTACCGCTTTGTCTGCAGTGGACTAAATCAAGATCCCACTGCTAAACTGCCCAGCCAATGATCCCTGAGAACAAACAAGCAAACGTCTTTTTATACAATTCTGAATAATAGGTCGTACCTGACATTTTAACTAGTCTTTAGTCTCCTCAGATGCTGACTGACTTGCTGAGTGTTTATGCCTCTCTTTTTCTTTAGATTTCCAACACGTGCAGCTTTTTAGTGTTGGAGTTACCGACAACATTTGATTTAAGTTTGAACATGGCTGTTGAGAAACAGAAGTTTCACTTCTGGCTGTTGAGATTGAGCACTCTTGCAACGTTGCACGGCGTCTATTTCTACAGTGCGAGTATGAA
Organism: Malacoraja senta; assembly: GCA_038087875.1. Classification (NCBI taxonomy): domain Eukaryota; kingdom Metazoa; phylum Chordata; class Chondrichthyes; order Rajiformes; family Rajidae; genus Malacoraja; species Malacoraja senta. The sequence goes on from CM075982.1 coordinate 32,717,112, forward strand.
CCTTGGTTTATAACTTGATGTGAGACATTGGTTGTAATCTTTGCTCCAGTATCCTACAGCCGTCTGAATAAAATAGGTAGAGAGAAAAGGTCTTATTCACACAAGCTTTTCCTTTTTTGTTGAGGAGGGCAATGGGATTCCATAGAATTAAACATGACCATCTGTGAAATAGTTAATTGCCATTAGTGGGAAGTTTCTGAACTGCCCTCAGTACTGCACGGCACACTGATGTGATTGAGACCTGGACAACTTTAATAAGCTTATTGTCTGCCCTCTCCCTAGACGTCTTGTGCTGTCTTATAGTTTAACATTATTTCAGTTATTAATGCGGTCACAAACTAAATGTTTTAGATGATTTTTAGAATTTGCTATTCACAGTCACAGAAAAAAAGTCACAATAATAAACCCAGATGACCAAAACAAAGTGTCATTTATGTGCACATAGCTTTATGCTAAACATTTTTCACTGTGATCCACGTTTCATAGCTATTTTTTCTTGGTATTAGAAATTGATCAACACTTTTCTATATGGCTGGCAGAAGCAGAATCTACTCCCTCCGTTGGCAGAATCAGGTTTCTCTCTGTCTCTGGTGATTAGTCATAATGCATACTTTGTTCTCAGCACTGTAAACAGTCCCTATATGATATGGAGAAGCAATATCACTGTATGAAACTCACATGATGTATTATTCACTAGCACCCTAGGTGTGATAATTGAAGTAAATATCTTTTATACAAACACAGTATTGGCCTTCATTGTCTTTATTTATGTGTAATCATTTACAGTAACTACTTTAATTTGTGATACAAAGATGTGATGCAAATGGTCAGATGTTTCAGCTGAGGGAATGCGTATGTGAAGAGTGCCAAGCTTGTGTACGGCTGATAATATCCCCTCCCAGCTCGGCAGCTCAGGCTCATCTTGTGGCACGTTGTGAATAGTTAGCTGTGTTCCTACTAACCTTGGGCAGATGCTCAGTTATTCTCTTCCACAGAAAAGGCAGGAACTGTGTCCTGGTTTACACCTGGTAGTCCTCCCCTTGACAGCCCGGCGCATGGGCTTTCATTCTACCCTTCCAGCCATGATCCAGGTAGGCAACTCCAATCTGTTAACGTCTTCAATGTGAATAGATTCCAACCTGTTAACGTCTTTAAAACATGAATAATCAGTAGTGGGAAATATTCAGCTTCTGTTGCATGTTGCACAGTTTTATTATTAAAATTATAAGTTCTTCATTTTGTGTTGATCAAAACCTCTGGAAATCTTTTTCCTCTAAAATCCCATTTTGAATTGTGATGGGATGCAGCCACCTGCTGGAGTTATGGAACGTCACACATTTAAATCCTGTTGGTAGTCACGTTATTCTGATCATCTGCAACACATTGAAACGTATAATCAAACTATATCATCGTTGAACAACACCTATTCCTTTTCTCTAGAGATGCTGCCTGTCTTGCTGAGTTACTCCAATCTTTTGTGTCTATTTTCGGTGTAAACCAGCATCTGCAGTTCCTTCCTACACATCATTGATTTTTTTCTCTGATGTTGCCTGCATTTTGTTGAAGTCTTAGAATTCTGAGTTGTAATGCATCCATTTTTAATTCTACATCCACTCCCCCCCCCCCCCCCACCCCGCTCCTCCAAACATTGAGCTTGCAGCACATGTCCTTAGCATATTAGATAGGCACAAAATGCTGGAGTAACTCAGTGGGTCAGGCTGCATCTCTGGAGAAAAAGGATGGGTGAGGTTTCGGGTCAGGACCTTCCTTCAGGCTGAAAGTAGAGGGGAGGGAACTGAAGGTTGATTAACACATTAGCACATTAGTTTGTCTCTAACAAATACCAAGGATGATATCTTGCAGCGGCTGATGTGAAGTCTGTGTTTCACCATTGCTTGGTGGGAGCTCCTGCAACCCCGGGTGTTTAGAAGCTTGATTTTGTCAGGCTTTTGTCAGGCTTTTTAGAAAATCCAGGGAAAACGTACAAATTCCGTACAGACAGCACCCGTAGTCAGGATGTAACCCAGGTCTTTGGCGCTGTAAGGCAGCAACTCTAATGGGCCTGTCCCACTTAAGCGACTTTTTCGACGGCTGCCGGCAACATGTTGAAAATCTAGCAGCGACCAGAAAAAGGCACGGCTCTTTGGGCGACTGAGGAGGCGACTCACGACCAGGGTGTCGCCTGTACGGTCATGAGTCGTCTCCTCAGTCGCCCAAAGAGCCGTGCCTTTTTCTGGTCGCTGGTAGATTTTCAACATGTTGAACATTTTTTATTTTTTTATTTTTTATTAGACATTGCAGTGTACATTGTACATTGCAGTGATATCAAGCAAAAATAACATTATACATTTCTTGTACCACTTCTTATTTTAAACTTTAAAGAGAAAAAAGATAGAAAGAGTTAGCAAAGATAGTGAGTGATTTAAAAAATATATTTATATTTTTAAAATTGTCTTTATATTTATTTATTTATTTTATTTATTTATTTTTTAATTTCTTTTTATTTTTTATTTTTTTTATTTTTATTTTTTTTCTCTGGACCACTCTTTCACGCACTCACAATTTCCGGCCACCTGCTGCGACTATGACGGGTGCCGGCAAGTCGCCGAAAAAATCGAGTACATGGGAAAGGCCCATAAGTTGCACCTTGGTGCCGCCCAGATGTTGATGATGAGGCGTTCTGTCAAATACAAAGGGGAGGGTATTTCAATCTGTGCCTGAATGATGTCGATATCTTGCTGGCATACTTTGCTTCACTCTCTGAGGACATGCCAATGGAATTATAACGTCCCCACTGCAGAAGGTTGAGTCTAGGACTTTGTGCTGAGGAGCTCTTCCTGTGATGCCCTGAAGCTGGGATGATCGAGCTCCAACTCCCATGACCATCTTTTGTGAAGTATGTCTTTAAGCGCCAGATAATTTGCCCTTGATACCTTTTAACAGCTTCCTGGAGGCAACACTTGGTCAAACGCTGCATTCTTGTCAAGAGCAGGGTGTCTTATAGCGCCAGAGACCCGGGTTTGATCCTGACCACGGGTGCTGTCTGTACATTCTTCCCGTGACTGCATGGGTTTTCTCCGTGGTCTCCGGTTTCCTCCCACACTCCAAAGATGTCCAGGTTTGTAGGTTAATTGGCTTTGGTAAAATTGTAAATTGTCCCTAGTGTGTAGGAAAATGTTAGTGTGCGAGGATTGTTGGTTGGCACGGACTTTATGGGCCGAAGGGCCTGTGTGCGCACTGTATCTCTAAACTAAACTAAAGCAGCTCCATTCCAGGTCTTGTCCAGGTTTTACTGAGGCTACACTGCTGGTTTGCATTTGTCCTACTTTTTATGGATAGATGTTAGTGTTGTAACTGTGCTGGAGCACCTTGGTGTAGATCGGATGCTGCATGGCCTCCTCAGCCATTTCTTAATGTCACAATGAGTAAATCTTTATTGATAGAGACCTCAAGATGTCAAGCCGGACTATCCACGGTGCTCTCCAAGGTGAAGGTGCTTCTGACTAATTGAGCCTGCAGATCCCACGATGGACACAAAATGCTGGAGTAACTCAGCGGGTCAGGCAGCATCTCTTGAGAAAAGGAATAGATGACATTCTAGGTTGAGACCTGAAACGTCTCGACCCAAAACGTCACCTTTTCCTTTTCTCCAGAGATGCTGCCTGACCCGCTGAGCTACTCCACCATTTTGTGTCTATCTTCAGTGTAAACCAGCATCTGCAGTTCCTTCCTGCACATTTTGTCTGCAGATCCCATTGTTTGGGATTATTGATCACTGTTTCTTGCATGTCTAGCATAAATACAGGAATGTGGAGACCTACCAGTGTAGAGGTGCCTGGTGATGCCCCTGGCACACCCTATGCCCTCCTCAGTGAATCACAGTGAGTGGCAAGTCTCTGGGGAGTGTTGTAGAGCAAGAGGGATCCAGGCATGCAGGTGGCGTCACAGTTAGATGGGGTGCTCAAGGAAGCTTTCACTACGTCGGCCTTCATCAGTTAGAGTATTGAGTGTAGATGTTGGGTTGTTATGTTACAATTGCAGAAGAAGTTGGTGAGTACATTTGGAGTATTGTGTTCAGTTTTGGTCACTGCCATAGGAAATATGTTGTTGAGCTGGAAAGGGTGCAGAGAAGATTTACAAGGATATTGCCTTGAAGACCTGGGCTATAGGGAGAAATTGAGCAGTCTAGAACTTTATTCCTTGGAGTGCAGGAGGATGATGAATGATCTAAAGAGAGTGTAGATGGGGCATCTTGGTCGTGTGGGCACGTTGGGCCGAAGGGCCTGTATCCATGCTGTATGACTGAATCCTGGCTTGATACTAATTGTGGAATGAGAAACAGGGAGGTTTGAGTGAGCCTACTGTGTATCAGCTGCAAAATCTGCTGTGAATCCACATCGTTTAGCATCTTGCCATTGTTTGTGTGAGGATGGGACTTTGTGTTCACAAGGACTGAGACAATGACATCCAAACACAAGGCGTGGGAGCTGCACATCTTCACCATTGAACGATCTGCTCATCTTCCCGCTCTTCACTATTTCATGCACTCTCCCCACATTTCTTTGTTCTATTTAAATTAAGAAATGTCTTGCACTCTGTTTTGAATAAACTCAATGACTGAGATCCCTTCCCCTCCCCCTCCTCCCGTCTGCCAACTTTTGACATTTGCAGGGAATCAGTGATTTGCCCCACTGTAATAAATTGTGCCTTTTAAAAGGCAGAGAAGTAGCAAAGGATATAACGAGCCAGGATGCGTTTGCCACAGAGGAAAACGCACCAGTCATTCACTGGACAGAAAGACAAGGGAACAGTGGGTAGACCACTAGTAGTTGTGCCAAGAACTTCAGCAAGTTATATCTGAAGCTGTGGTGAATCCATGCACTACCGAGAGTCTCAGCAACTCCTCACGATCTAAACATTTACATGCAGATGTGTTGTGGGGGAATGGAGAACTGATTATCAGTGAATTTACAACATCATCTGATCAGTGTCACGGATGGACTCTGGCTCATACTAATATTTAATTTATTCAATAACTTCTTCAAAGTTCCATGCATGTTTTAATGCCACTGCTTCTCAACACGATTGTACCTGTTTAAACCTTTGGCAAATGGAGTAATTGCTGCATACTTTTATTTTGATTTGTCACGTGGAACAGAAAATATTCCCAGGGGTGACCATCGACTCCCAGTTTTACAAACTATCCTGCCAACTCTTACTCTTCTGCACTTTCAAGTTCGAGACAGTGTTCATTTGAACCTGTAGCAATAAGGTTTTCACAAGGCTTAACAATTTTTGCATATAACCTTGAGTTAGTTTAGTTTGGTTTATAATTGTCATGTGTACAGTGAAAAGCTTAGACGGTTTTGAAAACGTAACATAACCTTAGAATAAAAGGACATACCTTTATAAAGGAAATACGGAGGAATTTCTTTCATCAGAGGTGAATCTGTGGAACATTGCCACAGATTGCTGTGGAAGCCAAGTCAATCGATATTTTTAATGTGGAGATTGGCAGATTCTTGATGAGCAAGTGTGTCAGGGGTTATGGGGAAGGCAGGAGAATGGGGTTCAGAGGGAAAGATAGATCAGCCATGATTGAATGGCAGAGTAGACTTGATGGGCCGAATGGCCTAATTCTGCTCCTATAACTTACGAACATATGAACGTTGAGTAAGTAGAATCTTAGTCCAATAATATAATTTGTTTTGTTCGAATTTGTGCATCAAGGGAATTGTAACCTTATTGTGTTTGATTTGTTTCTTTGTTTAACTCTGCAGTGAATCAAGAACAAGGAATGATGCTGACTGATGCATCCGGAAGGGCATCTCCCAGCTTGATCCCATGATCCACACCTGCCTTATCATCGACATGTCCACACTTACACTTACATATTTCTCCTTCGGCTGCTTCCTGTAGAAAACTCCATTCATTATTATCTTCAGGCGGCTTTCAATTGTGAAAGTAAACTAAATCCAATTTGAAATTATAATATTGCCTTGTTTTTCAGAATTGTAACTTCAGCTGCAGAAATTAAGCATGAAAGTATGAACAATAACATGAAAGTACGGTTAGTATGTTAACAACGATTAAACATGTAAAGTGTGGTCTGGAAGGGTGCTGTGGGATTAACACTGTAGGTGTTCTGTTACCCAATCTGTACATCACAGGAAAGGAGCTCAGTTAGAAAATGTTATGTGAATGAAAGCGTAATGGTGGTGTATGCACAAAGCAACAGTCAAACTGTAACCATTTTTACTGACTAGGATAAGAATGATTTTCATTTTGTGTTGGAGAATCTGTACAATATAAATGTCATTGTTCACCATCGTTTCCAAGCTAAAGTTCATGTTGATTGCAGTTTTTGGCACACTTTCTATTTTCACAGGCTGCAAATTTACAATAACTTTATTGTATTTTCTACACGCAAGAAAAATGAGATGTGCAATGTTTCTTGTTTAATCTACCGACTCAAAGATGTGTATTCAATGAAGTGAAGAAAAATCCAAACAAGTATTGTACCTGAGTTTTATACCTCGGTAACACGTACGTCGAAAGAAAGGTCCCTAAAGGTGTAGCACTAAAACAAAGTAAGCATTATAGACTCATACAGCATGGAGACAGGTCCTTCGGCCCAACTTGCCCATGCCGACCAAGATGCCCCATCTAAGCTAGTCCCTTTTGCCTGAGTTTAGCCCATATCCCTCTAAAACTTTCCTATCCTTAAACCTGTCCAAGTGTCTTTTAAAATGCTGTTGTTGTACCTGCCTGAACTACCTCCTCTGGCAGCTATTTTCATATACACTATCTACCACCCTCTGAGTGAAAAGGTTGTGCCTTAAGTTCCTGTTAAATCTTGCCCTTTTCACCTTAAACCTATGTCCTCTGGTTCTTGATTCCCCTCTATGTCGCATGGAAAATTCTGCTTCAAATTACTTGTTTCCATAATACAAGAATGGTGCCATTTTGGGTTGGTTAAACCAGACTTTAATAAATGCACAGTTTTGGTCGTCCAGTTGTAGGAAAGATGTTTTTAAGCTGCAAAAGGTGCAGGAAAGACTCACGAGGCTGCTACCAGGTCAGGAGGATTTGAGTTATAAGGAGAGGCTGAATAGGCTAGGTTTATTTTGGAGGCTGTCTTTTCGAGGTTTAAAAAATCATGAGGTAAATTGAATGATCACAGTCTTTTCCCAGGGTAAAACAATTGGGCAAAGATTTAAAATGAGAGGGAAAGATTTTAAAAGGGGGTTGAGGGGCAGCGTTTTCACACTGATGGTGAGTATGTGGAATGAGCTGCCACAGAAAGCTGTAGAGGTGGGTGGAATTACAATGTTTAAAGTTGATTTAGACCGGGCAGCACAGCGACGCAGCGGTAAAATTGCTGCCTTACTGCGCCAGAGACCCGGGTTCCATCCTGACTACAGGTGCTGTCAGCACGGAGTTTGCAAGTTCCTCCTTGTGACAGCGTGGGTTTTCGCCGAAAGCTCTGGTTTCATTCCAAAGACGTGCACGTTTGTAGGTTAATTGGCTTCTGTAAATTGTTTCCTGGTGTGTAGGATAGAACTAGTGCCGCTGGTCGGCGTGGACTCGGTGGGCTGAAAGGCTTGTTTCCGTGTTGTATCTCGAAACCAAACTAAACTAAGAACATGGATAGGAAGGATTAAAAAGGATATGGGCCAAATGCAGGCAATTTGTATTAGGTCAGGTGGGTATTGGTCGGAATGGACGAGTTGGGTTGAAAGGCCTGTTTCCGCGCAGTGTGACAGAGGTAAGGAAATAGCGTGACTGGAGAAATAAATAAAAGTACTGGAGCTGTGTTTTAGCCATTGCAGCACTTTACACAAATGTCCCTTGTAAAAACCTTCAGTAAAATAGCTGAATCTTGAATAGTGTAGCAAGGCAGACTCTGAAAGAAGGGTTTGGGTCCTAGATAGTTGCGCTTGCGCTATGGGTTTTGATATTGGTTCTGGCGCTGATTATAAATCAGGCTCCTTTCAGATTGTATAACTATAATCAACATAAACAGTTTTTAAAGCTTTAATTCTTACCTTGTCTCTGCTCAAACAGAAGGGATACAATTTCAAGTCCATTGCTGGTAATGGCAGAGTTGACATGCTTGAGGTTTCCGTTGTGAAGAAATTACGAGAAACATGTATGATGTCAGTCAGCATTTAGAGGGAAAAGAGGGTCAACATTTCAGCCTGAGAGCAGCGAGAGACCATAGTTGTCCCACCTTCAGCCTGATCACGTGTGGCTGCTCAAGAACGTTTTACCTGCTGGGCTTTCAACTTGCTTCTTCGTTCATTCACCAGCGACCATCCTGCCTGAAAGTAAAGGCTTTTGTTGAATCCTGATTTTTGACATCCTATATTTGACCTCCAACCTCCTGTCTTTTCCCAACAATCCATAGTTTCTTCTGTGGTTCATTAATAATAATAATAATACATTTTATTTATTCATTAGCCACTATCTATCCTTTTTCCAGCTTTTTAATTTTTCTTCCATCCTTCAGAGACTCAATCACACTGCACCCGGATCAAGAGTCATAAGATCATAAGGTCATAAATGATAGAATCAGTATTTTGGGCTATTCGGCCCATCAAGTCTAGTCTGCTATTCAATCATGGCTGATATATTTATCCATCCTAACCCCAATCTCCTGCCGTCTCCTCATCCCCATAACAGTCTGGTCTGCCGGTGCTAATTTCCTTTCCCTGAAAGACATGGCTGTTACAATATTCTACAAGTGATCCCAGATATATATATTTTTAATATTTAATTTCTGATCTTAAATTGCACAGATGCTGAAGTGAGACCTGGAAAATTGGCAAGATTTGTATCCAGATAATTGTCCAAGCCTCTGAATGAGAATCAAATCAACTTAAGGTGCTGGAAATCTAAAACAGAAAATGTAGAAACATTCAGCTGGGAAAGAGAGAGAGTTAACGTTTCAAGTTGAAGTCTCATCATCAGAGCTAATATTGCAATTCTGGTGAAAGATCTTTGACCTGAAACATTGACTCTTCCTCTCTCTGATGCTGATGCTGTCTGACCTGCTGAATGTTTCCAGCATTGTGTGCGGCTATCGCTGAATGTTGCTCCAGGAACCTCACTGTGGCTGCCTTCTGTCCCATCACATGTTTAACATCTGCCGAGAGACTGGCACACTCTTCCTGAAGTGTGCATTAGGGTTAGGGGTCCAGACCTGAAAGGTGACTTATTCATGTTCTCCAGAGACGCTGCCTGACCCGCTGAGTTACTCCAGCACTTTGCATCTTTTGTAAACCAGCATCTGCAGTTCCTTGTGTCTGCACTCTTCTTTGTCACAAATGTTCAACACCACGTCTTTTGATCCTCTTCCTGCACTATGCAACATCCTATTAATCAGACTGAAGAAGGGTCTACACCCGAAACATCACCTATTCCTTTTCTCCAGAGATGCTGCCTTACCCGCTGAGTTGCTCCAGCTTTTTATGTCTGTCTTTGGTTTAAACCAGCATCTGCAGTTCCTCCCCACACATCCCATTAATGTTATAGGCTGCTATCAGGCCGAACTCCTCACTCATGACCGGTTGTTTGGAATGCATGTTCCCTCCATCTCAAGGAACGTTAAGCTGCATTCATGATTATGCAAAGGATCAGAGAGTGTTGAGGAGTTCTCAGGTGAGGGAAGGCCAGGTTTACTGAGCTGTGAAATGATCTGGCTTTAATGGATAGGAAACAACTACTCGAAGGCAAACAATGGGAGAAAGGGAGGGAGCTCCTGGCATTCTGAGCAGGTACATTCACATAGAAACATGACTGGAGGTCCAGGCTGGTGTATCAAGCCCAGGACAAGCCCTCTACCAACAATCAATACCATAGAAATACCAGCGGAAAGTAGAAAGTGCAGGGGATGAAACTCAATGCAAATTAGGGAAAAAGGAAAACATGAAAAAAAGGATTGGTAAATAAACGTCATCAATGCTTCATAAACAAACAAATTATATACAAATTAATTATTATGTAAAAAACAAATTATACTGGAAAGCATCGAGTCTGTTTGAGCCACAGCCAACATTCTATAAAATGAGTATAGAATTTGGGAGGTAGACAAAAATGCTGGAGAAACTCAGCGGGTGAAGCAGCATCTATGGACTGAAGGAATAGGCGACGTGTCGGGTCGAGACCCTTCTTCAGAATTTGGGAGATTGCGTTACAGTTGTATAAGACATTAGGAGCCCACATTTAGAGTATTGTGTTCAGTTCTGTTCACCATGTTATAGGAAAGATATTGACAAGCTGGAAAGAGTGTAGAGAAGATTTACAAGGATGTTGTCAGGACTTGAGGGCCTGAGCTATAACAAGAGGTTGGGCAGGCTAAGACTTTATTCCTTAGAGGGCAGGAGGATGAGGGGTGATCTTATAGAGGTGTATAAAATCATGAGATTAATACACCAGGCACATCTTGCCCAGAGTAGGGGAATCGAGAACCAGAGGACATAGGTTTAACGTGAGGGGAGAACGATTTAATAAGAACCTTTTTTAACACAAAGTGTGTTGGGTATATGGAACGAGCTGCCGAAGGAGATAGTTGAGGCAGATACTATCAAAACAATTAAGAAACATTTGGACAGGTACATGGATAGGATAGGTTTAGAGGGTTATGGGACGAGTAGATGGGCTTCGTTGGTCAGTATGGGCAAGTTGGGCCAAAGGGTCTTTCCAAGCTGTATGACTGTCACAAAAATAGGTGATTTGTAGACAGTGAAGATGGTTATCAAGAATTATAGCAGGATCTTGATCAACTGGGTAAGTAGGCTGAAGAATGGCTCATGGAGACTAATGCAGATGAGTATGAAGTGGTGCATTTTGGGAAGTGAAAGCAGGGCATGATAATCACAGTGAACAGTGAGGTCCAGGGGATTGTTGTAGAGGAGAAATTGCAGGTAGATAGGGTGGCGAAGATGTTTAATGAATGAATGAACAGGCTTTCATCAGTCAGGGAGTTGAGTATAAACATTGGAAATATATGTGATATTTCATACAAGACGTTGATGAAGCTGCATTATGAGTATTGTGTTCAGTATTGTGTCTCCCTGCTATGGAAACATTAAGCAGGAAAGAATACAGAGAAGATTTTTCATGAGGATGTTGCCAGGACTTGAGACCCTGAGGTTGGGCAGGCTGGGGCTGCATTCCATGGTGTGTAGGAAGCTGAGGGGTGATCTTATAGATGTGTATACAATTGTGAGGGAAATAGATATGCAGAGGGTTTTTTTTCTCCAGGGTAGAGGAATCAAAAACTCAAGGTCATAGGCCTGAGGTGAGTGGGGAAAGATTTAATAGGAATCTGAGGGGCAATATTTTCCCACAGAGGGTAGTGGATTTATGGAATGAGCTGCCAGAGGAGGTAGTCATCAGTCTGAAGAAGGTTCTTGACCCGAAACGTCACCCATTCCTTCTCTCCAGAGATGCTGCCTGTCCTGCTGAGTTACTCCAGCGTTTAAACCAGCATCTGCAGTTCCTTCCTACACAGGTAGTTAGGGTGTAACAACATTTCAAAGACATTTGCATAGAATGTGGATTGGAAAGATTTAAGAATCAAGAGGTTTTTATTGTCATAATAAAATTCCTACTTGAAGCAGCTCAACAGACATGTAAACATAGTACTCAGTAGACGTCATAATAAACAACAATAAATTCAATAATAATTTTTTTTTTAAACAATTAAACAATAAAAGTTAAAACCAAACAAAACTGGTGCAATCAAGGCAGTTTGGAGTTTAGTTGGATTTTATGGTGTTCAGTAGCTTAATAGTTGTTAGGAAGGAGCTGTTTCTGAACCTAGACGTTATAGTTTTCCAGCTCTTATAGCGTTTTCCTGAATGCAGGAGTGAAATGAGAGTGTGGCCAGGGTGGTGTGGGTCTCTGAGGATGCTGGCTTGCTTGTTGAGGCAGTGACTCCTGTAGATCCCTTCGATGGTGGGGAGGTCGGTACCCGTGATGGACTGGGCAGTGTTCCCCATGTTTTGCCATCTTGGCTCCTGCGCTGAACCAGGTCGTGCAGCAACCAGTCAACATGCTCTCTACCGTACACAGTGGAAGGTCAGGAGAGGAATATGGACCAAACACAGGCAAATGGGAGCACCTTGTTCTGCATGGATGAGTTGGGCCGACGGCGGGTGTTGTTCTGTATGACTGTGTCTGGAGAACAGACAATGGGGGCCTGTCGCTTAGACTAATGTCTGGCCTGAATAACTCTGGCCACAGCTGGCAACCATTCAAAACAAGTGTGGATTTACTAAAGTTGGTGTATGAAAAGATCAGTTTTTATTGCCACCCTTAACACCCTTGCCACCTAAATCTTTTAAATTGGGGGTTGTGCCTTAGTGGAGTTGCTGCCTTCTACCGCCAGACTAGCGATCCTGACTACGGGTGCTGTCTGTTTGGAGTTTGTACGTTTCTCTGTGACCTGCGTGGATTTTCTCTGGGATCTCCGGTTTCCTCCCACACTCCAAAGGTGCACAGGTTTGTAGGTTAATTGGCTTGGTAAGATGGTAAAATTGTCCCTTGTGTGTGTAGGATAGTGTTTGTGTGCGGGGATCGCTGGTCGGCGTGGTCTCGGGAGTCCTGTTTCCACGCTATATCTCTAAGCTAAACTAAGCTTTGATTTGCATTCATCTGCTTGAAGAGCTTCCTACTGAAAAAACCAAAACCAAAAGAGCTTTATAATGTTGGAATAGGCTGCTCTATGAACACACCCTTGATCACTAAGTATATCACTTCTGCTGCAAAATAACCAATAACTGAGTGGTCAGCGAGCTTGGTCATCAGGTCTTCAACGTGTTAGTGAGGAGGAAGATGGGCCACTACTGCCAAGGACAAAGGGGTAAACAGGTGTGTGGGCCATGTTGGCTGATCTGACAACCCCAGTGGGCTGACAGTTCCATTCTTCGAAAGATCGACACAAAGTACGAGAGTAAGTCAGTGGGTCAGGCAGCATCTGTGGAGGGGTCCATTACAGGTGTGGGTGAGTGAGGCTCGGAGCTGCGGGAGAGTCAGAGCGAGGGCTTGCTGGCGCTGGTGCTGCCGCAGGGTGTGAGAACTACTGGGAGACGAGGTGGATAGACTGTCGCTGCCTGTATCCGGGTTGGCTCCCAACTGGGAGGTTTGGAACCAGAGATGGAAGCCACGAGGCACAAGATGGAGGCACAAGCAAGCGCCGAGAAAACACACGTGGTAGCGAGCTCGGGTTAAAACATGGCAATAGAAGCGGAGAGCAGCAGGGATGATAGTGGGCGAGCAGTGAGGGAGGGTGTTGCAGAACGCCCGTCGGAGAGAGGAGGAGAACTGCAAAGTAGACATACCTTGAGGAGATTTCGCAGTGGAGCAGACAAAATATAACCATATAACCATAACCATATAACCATAACAGCACGGAAACAGGCCATCTCGGCCCTTCTCGTGCCGAACATTAAAATTTTTTTTTTTTTTTTTTTTAAATTAAAAATAAATACTTCCCCCTATTCCCATCTACCTGCACTCAGACCATAACCCTCCATTCCTTTCCCGTCCATATACCCATCCAATCTATTTTTAAAGGATAACATCGAACCTGCCTCCACCACTTCCACTGGAAGCTCATTCCACACAGCTACCACTCTCTGAGTAAAGAAGTTCCCCCTAATGTTCCCCCTAAACTTCTGTCCCTTAATTCTCAAGTCATGTCCCCTTGTTTGAATCTTCCCTACTCTCAATGGGAAAAGCTTATCCACGTCCACTCTGTCTAACCTGCTCATAATTTTAAAGACCTCTATCAAGTCCCCTCTTAACCTTCTGCGCTCCAAAGAATAAAGACCTAACTTGTTCAACCTTTCTCTGTAACTTAGTTGCTGAAACCCAGGCAACATTCTAGTAAATCTCCTCCGTACTCTCTCTATTTTGTTGACATCCTTCCTATAATTAGGCGACCAAAATTGTACTCCATACTCCAGAATTGGCCTCACCAATGCCTTGTACAATTTTAACATTACATCCCAACTTCTATATTCAATGCTCTGATTTATAAAGGCCAGCACACCAAAAGCTTTCTTTACCACCCTATCTACATGAGATTCCACCTTCAGGGAACTATGCACAGTTATTCCTGGATCCCTCTGTTCAACTGCATTCCTCAATTCGCTACCATTTACCGTGTACTTCCTATTTTGATTTGTCCTGCCGAGATGTAGCACCTCACATTTGTCAGCATTAAACTCCATCTGCCATCTTTCAGCCCACACTTCCAAATGGCCTAAATCTCTCTGTAGACTTTGAAAATCTACTTCATTATCCACAACACCACATATCTTAGTATCATCTGCATACTTACTAATCCAATTTTCCACACCTTCATCCAGATCATTGATGTACATGACAAACAACAGTGGACCCAACACAGACCCCTGAGGCACCCCACTAGTCACCGGCCTCCAACCTGACAAACAGCCATCCACCATTACTCTCTGGCATCTCCCATTCAGCCACTGTTGAATCCATCTTGCTACTCCACCATTAATACCCAACAATTGAATCTTCTTAACCAACCTTCCATGAGGAACCTTGTCAAAGGCCTTACTGGTCCATATAGACAACATCCACTGCTTTACCCTCATCAATTTCCCTAGTAACCTCTTCGAAAAATTCAAGAAGATTAGTCAAGCATGACCTTCCAGGCACAAATCCATGTTGACTGTTCCTAATCAGACCCTGCTTATCCAGATGCTTATATATATTATCTTTAAGTATCCTTTCCATTAATTTGCCCACCACTGACGTCAAACTAACAGGTCTATAATTGCTAGGTTTACTCTTCGAACCCTTTTTAAACAACGGAACAACATGCGCAGTACGCCAATCCTCCGGCACTATTCCCGTTTCTGATGACATTTGAAATATTTCTGTCACAGCCCCTGCTATTTCTACACTAACTTCCCTCAATGTCCTAGGGAATATCCTGTCAGGACCTGGAGACTTATCCGTTTTCATATTTTTCAAAAGTGTCCGCACCTCCTCTTCTTTGAATCTCACAGTTTCCATTGCTACTCTGCTCGTTTCCCTTACCTCACATAATTCCATATCCTTCTCCTTCGTGAATACCGAAGAAAAGAAATTGTTCAATATCTCCCCCATCTCTTTTGGCTCTGCAGATAGCTGTCCACTCTGACTCTCTAATGGACCGATTTTATTCCTTGTTATCCTTTTGCTATTAATATAGCTGTAGAAACCCTTTGGATTTACTTTCACCTTACTTGCCAAAGCAACTTCATATCTTCTTTTAGCTTTTCTAATTTCTTTCTTAATATTCTTTTTACATTCTTTATACTCCTCAAGCACCTCATTTACTCCATGCTGCCTATAATTATTGTAGATCTCTCTCTTTTTCCGAACCAAGTGTCCAATTTCCCTTGAAAACCATGGCTCTTTCCATTTTTTACTATTTCCTTTCAACCGAACAGGGACATAAAGATTCTGTACTCTTAAAATTTCACCCTTAAATGTCCTCCATTTTTCTTCTACATCCTTCCCATAAAACAACATGTCCCAATTCACTCCTTTTAAATCCTTTTGCATCTCCTCAAAGTTAGCCTTTCTCCAAACAAAAATCTCAACCCTAGGTCCAGTTCTGACCCTCTCCATAATTATATTGAAACTAATGGTATTGTGATCACTGGACCCGAAGTGCTCCCCGACGCACACCTCCGCCACCTGCCCTGTCTCATTTCCTAACAGGAGGTCCAGCACTGCCCCTTCTCTAGTAGGTACCTCTATGTATTGCTGCAAAAAACTATCTTGCACACATTTTACAAACTCCAAACCATCCAGCCCTTTTACAGAATGTGTTTCCCAGTCTATGTGTGGAAAATTGAAATCTCCCACAATCACTACCTTGTGCTTACTACTAATATCTGCTATCTCCTTACATATTTGCTCTTCCAATTCTCGCTCCTATTTTGGAATTTTCGCTCCCCAAAATGTGTAGGAAGGAACTGCAGATGCTGGTTTATTCAAAGTTAGGCACAAAATGCTGGAGTAACTCAGCAGGTGTGGAGTATCTGGCAGCATCTGTGGAGTAAATGGATGGGTGACATTTTGGGTTGGGACCCTTCTTCGGTTCCACTGACCAGTAGACTGGCCATATCTTGTGCTCTTTCACTTTGCTGCTGCTGCCGAGCTTGTGTCAGTTCCCTGCCTTGTAGACTGACCGTTATACCTTGAGTTGCAAACACTGACAGATCACACGGATGGATTCCTTCTCCGAGTTCAGTCCCGATTTGCACTCAATAACACGCCTGCTGATGTGGTAACATAATTCTGATACTTACAAAATCTGCCTTGTTTTTTAACATTTGTGGTCTGGCCTGGATTTATTGTGCCTTCCTGCACTGAGTGGAGAGACCATTTCAGGAAGGGCCCAGTGCCGAGCCAGTGCCATTACATGCCAGACTGGACAAGGATGGCAGGACCCGGTTTATTTTTATTTTTAGAAATGCAGCACGGAAACAGGCCCTTCTGCCCACCGAATCCGTGCTGACCGCCCCGCAGACAATAGCATTAATCTACACTTGGGACAATTGACAATCTTTACAGAAGCCAATTAACCTACAAACCATTGCGTCTTTGGAATGTGGGAGGAAACGGGGACTCCGGGAGAAAACCCTCGCAGGTCACGGGGAGAACATACAAACTCCATACAGACAGCACCCATTGTCAGGATCAAACCCGGATTTCTGGCGCTGTAAGGCAGCAACTCTACCACTGCGCCACCGTGATCCACGAGGGTTGTGCAATGGCTGTGGTTTCAAGGGGTCACCAATCCTGCTGTGATCCTATGATCTCTGGCGAAGGATGGGCTTGATCTCCCAGTACTAAACAGTCACCTGGTGGTAACTGGATGGACATGAGTTGCAGCACCTCACCCCTGTCCACCTCTCACTCTATCCTCTGCAGGGTGACTGCACACATCTCACTGTAAGATTGCTGTCAGACTTGCCGATCCTGCAGTTCCTGCACCCTCATATTTTTTAATCAAGGCATTGCATTTCCCATCTCCAACCCAAGCTTCTGTGCAGTAACCCAACTGCTGGACGAGCTGAATGGCTGTGCCTCTGGACATTACCTGCTGAGTATTCCCACTGCTTGTTGTTGTTACCTTTGCTTTTGTCCACCTGTGTATAAAACCACCAGGGGGTAAATGCTCAGAGTCTTTTACCCAGAGTGGGGGAATCAGGAACCAGTGGACATAGGTTTAAGTTGAGGGGGGGGAAGATTTAATAGGAATTTGAGGGGCAACTTTTTTTACACAAAGGTATATGGCACAAGCTGCCACAGGAGGTAGTTGAGGCAGGAACTATCACAACGTTCAAGAAACATTTGGACAGGTACATGGATAGGATAGGTCCAGAGGGATATGGGCCAAGCGCAGGCATGTGGAACCAGTGTAGATGACGAAGGGTCTCGACCCAAAATGTCACTTATTCCTTTTCTCCAGAGATGCTGCCTGACCCGCTGAATGACTCCAGCATTTTGTGTCTATCTCAGATAGGGCATGTTGGTCGGTGTGGTCAAGTTGGGCCGCAGGGCCTGTTTTCACGCTGGATGACTATGATTATCAATGAAAGGCATCCAAACTCCAGTCTACTTTTGCAGCTGCCTCATACTGCCCATTGTACAATAACTGGGCATATGCCCTTTCCAAGCAGTGCCCACGAACCTACTCAAAACCCCCCTTTCTCTACCCTGGCTCCTTTCTTCCTGGTATAGAGAATAGGTGCAGGTGTACGGCATTCGGCCCTTCAGTGCCAGCACCGCCATTCAATGTGATCATGGCTGATCATCCACAATCAGTACCCCGTTCCTGCCTTCTCCCCATTTCCCCTGACTCCGCTATCTGTAAGAGCCCTATCTAGCTCTCTCTTGAAAGCATCCAGAGAACCTGCCTCCAGGCAGAGAATTCCACAGACTCACCACTCTCTGTGAGAAATAGTGTTTCCTCGTCTCCATTCTAAATGGCTTACTCCTTATTCTTAAACTGTGGCCCCTGGTTCTGGACTCCCCCAACATCGGTAACATGTTTTCTGCCTCTAGCGTGTCCAAGCCCTTAACAATCTTATATGTTTCAATGAGATATCCTCTCATCCTTCAAAACTCCAGAGTGTACAAGCCCAGCTGCTCCATTCCCTCAGCATATAACAGTCCCGCCATCCCGGGAATTAACCTTGTAAACCTACGCTGCACTCCCTCAATAGCAAGAATGTCCTTCCTCAAATTAGGGGACCAAAACTGCACACAATACTCCAGGTGTGGTCTCACTAGGGCTCTGTACAGCTGCAGAAGGACCTCTTTGCTCCTATATTCGATTCCTCTTGTTATAAAGGCCAACATGCCATTTCTATGTAAGGTATGTACTTACTGACCAGTGGTCATTTGTTTTTTTATGCTATTTGAATGTATATTTTTTACCACTTTTATCTCCTTGTACTGTTTTCGTTTAGCTCCTAGTTTCTTTTCTCCTCTAGATGCTGACTGGCAGGCAGTTATATTGTTGAGAGAGTTTGGATGTTTATTTCATATTTCTGGTGTGATATTTGCTAATAGTCTGTTCCCTGGTCTTCCCCTGCAGCTCGCTGTGCGGAGTTGCAGATACAGCTGACCGAGGTGGTGAAGACCACAGCAGGACAGAAGGAGCTCATCATCAAACTGGAGCAGGACCTCAGCACCATCCAATCAATGTCCTCCCTTCAGCGCCCTGATGCTGAGGTACAAACTCTCGACCATTTGTGCACAGTCTTCAGAAATCTACATTCAACAATTTCTGCCACGGACATTCCAGCTCGCAACCGTTCAAAACAATAATCCGTCCATCAAAGCTGTTCTCACATTCTCTTTCTGTTTCCTTCTGCCTCTCTCTCTCTCTCTCTCTCTCTCTCTCTCTCTCTCTCTCTCTCTCTCTCTCTCTCTCTCTCTCTCTCTCTCTCTCTCTCTCTCTCACACACTCCCTTCCTCACTCACTCTCTCCCCCTCCCCTATCCCCCTTTCCCTCTCTTCTCCTCTCCCTCTTTCCCTCTCTGCCTCTCTCTCTATTTGCCTCTCTCTCTGCCCTTCTGCCTCTTTCACTCTCTGCCTCTCCCTCTCCTTTCCCTCCCCCCCCCTCCCCCAAACATCCCCCCAGACTTTTTCCTGTCTCAGCCCTTCTGTATTTTTAAAGCAGAGGTTGATTGTGTTCTTGATTAGTATGGGTGTCAGAGGTTACGGGAAGAAGGCAGGAAAATGGGGTTGAGAGGCGAAGCTAGATCAGCCATGATAGAGCCCGGAGTAGACTCGATGGGCCGAATGGCCTAATTTTGCTCCTATGACTTATGAACTTCTGCAGGATAACTACAATTTGGGGCTAATGTCCAGCGTGGAGCTGTGGGTTGGTGACGGTCCAGTGTGTGAATGTGCAGTGTCTCGGCAATGGTCTGCAGGAGGTCACTGCACATTTATGGATATCCAGTTAATTCTTTTCCATGAATTATATGATTTAATGCTTAAAAGTTTCAACATAACTTAAAATTGCATTTATCTCACACATGTAGAAATTGTAGGATACTTCTAGAGAGGGAAAGATTAAAAGTACACAGATATAACGTATAACATCTTGCTCCGTTCCTGGTCATGCAGAGAGTGTGTGTTTAAGGAAGGGAAAATGCCCTTTGAACCTGGTACGGAACATGTAAACTGTTTGTAAAGTTTCTGTAGGTGTGTGAAGATAAAATAATTAATGAAGACAAATATTAACACCTTAGAGCCTGAAATGGGATTTGTAACACGGAACAGGCAGAGTGGAGCAGAGGTAGAGTTACTGCCTCACAGCACCAGAGACCCGGGTTCAATCCTGACTACGGGTGCTGTCTGTATGGATTTTCTCCGGGATCTCCGGTTTCCTCCCACATTCCAAAGACGTACAGGTTTGTAGGCTAATTGGCTTGGTGTAATTGTAAAATTGACCCTAGTGTGTGTAGGATAGTGTAAGTTTACAGGGATCGTTGGTCGGCATGGACTCGGTGGGCCGAAGGGCCTGTTTCTGTGCTCTGTCACTAAACTAAACTTGCCAGAGCCCAGTAGTCTGCCTCCCCAAGTACTTTGGGAAGAGTCTCAGGAAATAGTGGCCGTCATTTTTCCAAAGTGCTTTTGACTCTGGATCAGTTTCCACAGATTGGAGGATAGTTTGTGTAACCATCATTTAGAAAAGGAGAGAAAACATGGAATTACAGAACAGTTAGCCTGACATCAGTAGTGGGGACAATACTTGAAATATTATTTAACACGTACTAACAAAGCTTTTGGGAACCAGGAATAGAATCAGGTTGAGAGCGTCCTGTATAAACCCTGGCTGAGGTGAACATGTGAGAATGCTGCTGTAGGAAGGCTGTGTTCACTACCTCATGGGGTGTATGACTTCTAGGAGTGGCACAGGTCCTGCGACCCACCACATCACTGTCCACCACCAAATACTTAAAGTGCAATAGGCTGTTATTTTTCAGAGTTTGGAGTGTGGTGGTGGGTCCACTCCTGTTTAAATTCCATTTGGAATATTTTTGGAGCTCCAGGGAGTTACTCCAGCTCCAGGGAGTGATTCTGCGTTGGTTTTCAGCAGTCGCGGCGAGGCGGCGACCGGACAGCAATAGCGACCAGATCTCCCACAATGCAAAGGGAGGGAGAAAGTGGCCGACGCCGACCAGTTGCCGTGGCAGTTCGCATGTGAAGGGCGGCCGATGATGTGCTGGCTGTGGTTGAGCGCATGTGCAGGGGAAGGATGTGCAGGCCACGGCAGTGCGCATGTGTGAAGCGGCCGGCGGTGCCGGCAAATGAGGGGCGGATGGAGACCCAAGAACCGGACATGGATAATGGGCAGAGACGGAGAGTGACAGAGAGAGAGATAGAGAGAGATAGTTGTCCCGGGCCGGGCAAAATGGGCAAAATGACATGGCATTTAGGTTGCCCGGCGGGACATTAGGTCACCATTGGCACCCGGGCAACCGCTAATTTCGAGCCCTGCCTACACCCACTAGAGACAATTTTTACATTTACCAGGCCAATTAACCTACAAACCTGTACGTCTTTGGAGTGTGGGAGGAAACTGAAGATCTCGGAGAAAACCCACGCAGGTCACAGGGAGAACGTACAAACTCCGTACAGACAGCACCTCTTCAGGTTTGAACCTGGGTCTCTGGCGCTGCATTCGCCGTAAGGCAGCGACTCTACCGCTGCACTCATTGGTCCTTCACTGGTCGGCACGGACTCGGGCCGAAGGACCTGTTACCACGTTGTTTAGTTGGCTTTAGTTGGCTTTTTGCTGTCAGCCTCAGGAAGCCTCAAGCTATGGCAGCACAGCCTGACCCAAGTCTGGACCCGGTGAAGTGAGGTGCAATGTGGAGACACTCACTGTCCTGGATGTCCAGGCAGCACAACCCAGTGAAACCTGTCACTGCTGGTCAGTGGCTCACAGCAGGTGAGGTCAGTTTTTAGGCTGTTAGATAGACACATGGAAGTGCAGGGAATAGAGGGACATGGATCATGTACAGGCTGATGAGATCAGTTTAACTTGGCATCATGTTGGGCACAAACATTGTGGGCCGGAGGGCCTGTTCCTGTGCTGTACTGTTTTGTGTTCTTGACAGGACAGGGACAGAGAGGATGTTTCACACGTGGGTGAATCTAGCACAGGAGAATGTTGTTTCAAATTAAAGAATCTTTTCCAGTGGAGACACGAGCCTTTGGGATTCTCTACTGCAGTTGATGAGACCGGATCTTTTGAAATGCTTCAATACTGATTGTGATATTTGTGAATTGAGAGGGTGTTAATTGGGAACAGCTCCGTGCTGTAATGGTTATATGGTTATCTTGTTGAAAGGTGGAGCAGGCTCGAAACCAGAAGGCTGACTTCCTCCTTATCTTTCCCATGATCTCTTTGGAGTAAATTTAGTAAAGATCTGCAAAGGAATGAAGTTTAGTTTAGTTTAGTTTAGAGATACAGCGTGGAAACAGGCCCATCGGCCCAACGAGTCCGTGCCAACCAGCGATCCCTGTGCATTAACACTACCCTACACACACTAGGGACAATATACAATTTTTACCAAAGTCAATTAACCTACAAACCTGTACGTCTTTGGCGTGTAGGAGGAAGCAGGAGCACCCGGAGAAACCCCACGCAGGTCACGGGGAGATCATGCAAACTCCGTACAGACAGCACCTGTAGTCAGGATTGAACCCGGGTCTCTGCCGCTGTAAGGCAGCAACTCTACTGCTGCGCCACTGTGCCGCCCACGATGTTTTGCATAGAGTGAATATGATTGACAGAATAAACTGTTTTCACATATAGTTTCGCTAGAATTTGTTGTCCAAAATTGTGGTGCAAGCAGTTGGTCATATTTTTGTAAACAGCAATAATTGAAGGTGAATATCTAATCAGGGCTAGGGGAGTGGCAGAGGCAGGAGTGATGAACCGCTTGTGCTTTATCTATTCACAACGCTCACAGGTAGAAATGTACTTCTTTAAAATGTCACTTTTTTAATGCCATTAAGCCGAATATGTTAAATACAGCAGGGGGTGCCAGTGAGAAACAAGTTCTGAAATGGCCAAACCTTCACCAGAAATCACAAAGAGATATGGAAATGAGAAAATGGACCTGAAAGTGGGAAATATTTAGCAGGAAAGATGAAAATGAAACCTGTTATCTCACTGACGTTCAGCAAATATGAAACACTCGTGAATATTAACCCATTTTTCTGCTTGCGTTCTCATGAACTTCATCCCGAGCCTCATTCCCATGCCCATTACCCATATAGAGGGGCAACACTGGCCAATTAACCCAACATTTTCTCCCTCCTTCCCACCTCTCCCACAAAGCCTCTTCCTTTTTCCCGCTCCACTCCCCCCCCCCCCCCCCGACATCAGTCTGAAGAAGGGTCTCGACCCGAAACGTCGCCTATTCCTTCTCTCCATAGATGCTGCTTCACCCGCTGAGTTACTCCAGCATTTTTTGTCTACCATCGATTTTTCCAGCATCTGCAGTTCTTTCTTAAACAACCCAACATACAGTGTGTTTTCCAAATGTGGAAGGAAACCAGTGTCCTAAGGAAACCTGTGGTTGTGTGTTGATCCCACATGGCCCCAGAGGTCAGGATTGGGCTCAGGTCTATGGAGCCATGAGCAGCAGCACTACCAGATGCAGCTCTGAACCACCCCACGTTAATTCAAGGCAAGCAGTTCAGAGAAGGCTTACCAGACTAATAACTATAATGTGAGGAGAACTTGGACAGGCTGGAGACAATTGGGTGGGTTCAGAACAGCAAGGGCGGCACAGTGGCTCAGCAGTAGAGTTGCTGCCTCACAGTGCCGGGTTCGATCCTGACTACGGGTGTTGTCAGTCTGGTCTATGGGGAGAGGTTGGGCAGGCTTGGAGCACAAGAAGCTGAGGGGTGATCTTGCAGAGGTGCATAAAAGCATGAGGGGAATAGATAGGGTGGGAAATCATAATATGCCTTCCACCGTACACCTATGTTGTAAGGACAGACAGTGGGTTTAAGGTGCGAGGCACAAGGAACCGGAGGGGAACGATTTTCACTTGATTTAGTTGGCTCTTTGCTGCCAGCCTCAGGAAGCCTCAAGCTTTCTCAGCAGAGCCTGACCCAGGTGTGGACTGGGTAAAGTGAGTGAGGTACTGGTGCATTCACCTGTCGGTGCCGAGTCCCTGTCGGTGCACAGTGCTGGGAGGACAGGCAGCACGTCACAGTGGAAACAGTCACTGCTCATCAGTGGCTCACATGTTACACAACTTTATTTTTTTAGTGATAAAGATGTTACCAGGACTCAACAGCGGAGTTTTTCACTCAGAGGGTAACGGGCATATGCCATTGGAGGTAGTTGGGACATGTACAATAACAGCATTTAAAAAGGCACGTGGACAGGTACATCGATATGTTTAGAGGGATATGGGCCAAATGCAAGCATATGGGGCTAGCTTAGATGGGGTACCTTGGTCGGCATGGACGGGTTGAGCTGAAAGCCCTGTTTCCATGATTTAGTGGGTTTTGTAATTAAACATATTTTATTTCTATAACTACATTTATTTTTACTAACTTGTAATGGTTTCCAACTGATAAACAATCTTTCTTAGCAGCTATTGATCAGTTGCAGCGAAGGCTCCTCGAAACCGTGAGGCCCCCACTGGACCACAGCCCTGGGACAGTAACATTTCCCTCGCCCAGGCACCTGTCCCATGGGCAGCCTGTGGGGGTAGGGCAAGTGGGGGCCACTCAGTCCTGTTGTGATTCTGCTGGCTGGCCCCAACAATGAATTGTGGATGTGTAGGAAGGAACTGCAGATGCTGGTTTAAACTGAAGAGAGACACAAAATGCTGGAGTAACTGAGCGGGTCACGCAGCATCTCCGGAGAGAAGGAGTATGTGACATTTCGGGTCGAGACCCTTCTTCAGTCTGAGGGCCAAGGGAAATGTGAGATAGAGATGGTGATATAGAGAGATATGGAACAAATGAATGAAAGATATGCAAAAAAGTAAGGATGATAAAGGAAACAGGCCATTGTTATCTGTGGGCTAGGTGAAAACGGGTAACAGACAATGAGACTCAACAAGACGACTGAAGCTAGTACAATGACTTGGGTGGGGACGGGATGGAGAGAGTGGTTGCAGGGATTACTTGAAGTTAGAGAAACCAATGTTCATACCGCTGGGTTGTCAGCTGCCCAAGCGAAATGTGAGGTGCAGTTAGGCTAATTGTGATTCCCAGCAGCTGGCAACAATGCCCAATGGGGCAGTGAGAGGCATTATTTCTGCTACACTTGTGATGACGTACCAGTCTCATTAGACCTTCACAGTAACCTGCCCCTGTTCTGTTCATCACTCCTCTGAAGAGGTCTCTTATTTTCCACTTTCAATTTTTCAATGTCAAAACTCATGCTTCTTGTTTTACTGATTTCTCATATTCCTGGAAAATCCTTTTTCATCCCTCCTTTCTGTGGCTTTGAGCAACTATGATCTATGAAGGGCAGCACAATGGCGCAGTGGTAGAGTTGCTGCCTTACAGCACTGGAGACCCGGGTTCCATTCTGACTATGGGTGCTGTCTGTGCGGAGTTTGTACGTTCTCCCTGAGCCTGCATGGGTTTTCTCTGGGTGCTCCGGTTTCCTCCCACACTCCAAAGACGTGGAGCTTTGTAGATTAATTGGCTTCTGTAATTTTAAAACTTGTTCCTGGTGTTTAGGATAGTGCTAGTATACGGGGAGATCACTAGTCGGACTCGGAGACCCGAAGGGCCTGTTTCTGCGCTGAATGTCGAAAGTCTCTGATACAGATCAATGTGAGGTGTTGTATTTTGAGATGAATGACATGGGCAGGACCTACACGGTGAATGGTGGTGCTCTGCGGAGTGTTATAAAGCAGAGGGATCTAGGAGTGGAGGTACAAAGTTCCTTGAAGGTGGAGTCGGAGGTAGATAGGGTGGTCAACACATTGGCCTTCATCAGTCACAGTATTGACTCTAGAAGTTGGGAGATCGTGTTGCAGTTGTATAGGACGTTGGTGAGACTGCATTTAGAATATTGTGTTCGGTTTTGGACACCATGTTATATGAAAGATGTTGTCAAGCTGGAAAGGGTACAGAGGAGATTTACGAGGATGTTGCCAGGACTTGAGGATCTGAGGAAGAAACAGTTAGACGGGTACATGGATAAGACAGGTTTAGAGTGATATGGGTCAAATGCAGGTGGGTCTAGTGTAGATGGGACATGTTGGTCGTTATAAGCAAGTTGGGTCGAAGGGCCTGTTTCCACGCTGTCTCACTCTGACTATGACTCACTCACGGTGTTTTTTAACCAAAAATTATTTTTTCTTTGTATAACAAACTAAATATCAGGAGTTTACCAGTGTCTTCCATTAATCCTAATTTATCATTGGAACCAGGGAGCAGATGTCACCAACATGGAGAAGATCCCTGACCCCATCAAAGAAGCTACAGCTCTCTTCGGTAAGAACACATCCCGTAAACATGTCGTGTCAAGATCAGTGTTTGCAGACTGCACCACCATCCTCTGACACCTAGAACCAAACACATTGGCTCCCATGTGATGTAATCTTCCAGAGCAGCCTACCATGCGGGAAGGACACAAAGTGCTGGAGTAACTGTGGGTCAGGGAGCATCCTGGAGTACATGTGCAGGAAGGAACTGCCGATGCTGGTTCATACCGAAGTGTTCTGACCCAAAACGTCGCCTATTCCTTTTCTCCAGAGATGCTGCCTGACCTGCTGAGTTACACCAGTAATTTTTGTTCCCTGGAGAATATGTTTGTGCAGACTTTATGTAAATTGCCCCCTAGTGTGCACAATAGAACTAGTGTGCGGGTGATTATTGGTCGGCACGGACTTGGTGGGCTGAAGGGCCTGTTTCCATGCTGTATCTCTAAACTAAACTGCGTGCTTCTGGGTGAGATATGTTCCAGCGGATATCTGTGATATGTCCAGGCTGTGGTCATGGAATCCATCTTCCTGTTGCAGCTTCTCCAAGCCATGAGGTTCCACAGGGACAGATGGACTCTCTGCTCTCCATCATTTCAAGTCAGAGAGAAAGGTTCCGAGCCAGGAACCAGGAGCTGGAATCGGTACGTATATGACAGAGTTTAGACAAACCAGGGAGCAATGAAACCTTGTTCACATGAAGCTCACAGATTAAACCGTATACGTGCGATAATGATACATACAACAAAAGCACACAGCAGCAGAATGGTACAAGATAATATGCAATCTGAATTAGTGAAAAAATATTGAAGTATAATAAAGGAAACATTGAATGAGGTCGAGTTAGAAGCAAGAATATGTGGCAACACTTTGGGAAGAGAATACAAAGAGATGATAGGTTCAGGATGTGTAGAAAGACACTTGCACCTCCTCCAACCTTATCTACCGTAACCAGTGTTCTCGGTATGGACTCCTTTAAATCGGCGACACCGTGCAGACTGGGCGATCATTTTGCTGACACACCTACGCTCAGTCTGCCTTTACCGAGGCAGTTTCCTGGTTCCTAATTGGGATAGACACAAAATGCTGGAGTAACTCAGCGGGACTGGCAGCATCTCTGGGGTGATGTTTCGGGCCGAGACCCTTCTTCAGACTTATGTGGACTTCGGACCTCGACCTGAAACGTCACCCATTCCTTCTCCCCAGAGATGCTGCCTGGCCCGCTGAATTACTCAATTACTCAAGCATTTTGTGTCTACCTTCAGTTTAAACCAGCATCAGCAGTTCCTTCCTATAGGTATAATTGAGAATAGGAATGGCCAGAGTGACAGGTATCTTGCCTTGATGCAACACTGGAGATGGACTGGATGGAAGGATGTAATGAGCCTGCGATTGTCTGCACTGTGTTCACCACTCGCTGTGGGTTCAGGCGGGCAAGAGCAGAGCTGTGGCAACACCAGCCTAAGGTGCAGCCAGCTGAATACTCTCTCTAGAGCTTCTGTAGATGTTTCAGAGAATCCTCGTGAATGTACCAAATCTTCATAGATGCGTAAGAAAGTAAATATGCTGATGGGCTTTCTTGATCACCGCATCAGTGTGAAGGGACCAGGGTAGGTTGCCGGTGATATGGATGCCAGGAACATGAAGCAGTCCATCATTTCTACCACAGCTTCATTGATTAGGAAAGAGCTGTGCTTGCCTAGGTCACAACCAGCTTGTTGATGTTGAGGGCTACAATGTTGTGCTGACACCACTGTATAAGGTTCTCCATCTCTTTCCTGTACATCGTCTCATTGTTGATGTAGATTTGAACAACTGCAATGGTATCATCGGTG
The DNA here is from genome assembly GCA_038087875.1 of Malacoraja senta. Lineage (NCBI taxonomy): Eukaryota > Metazoa > Chordata > Chondrichthyes > Rajiformes > Rajidae > Malacoraja > Malacoraja senta. The sequence goes on from CM075982.1 coordinate 32,744,983, forward strand.
ACCGTAAATATTGAACTGATGTACTTGGCCACACATTCATGGGTCTTCAGGGCGGCACAGCAGTAGAGTTGCTACTGAACAGCTGGTTCAGAACTGTCTGCCACTTTATATTGTTATTACAAGCTTGAGTTGGCCAGATATAAGACAGGAACTTTGCGCCTAGATTTCATGTTTCTCTAACACTTTCTTTGTGAACCATAAAACCTAGGTTTAACAGTTTTGTCTTACACTGGTCTTGTAAGTTTAGAATGTAGTTCATTAGTGTGGCCAACACTTGCTGTTCATTGATGAATATTGTGTGTGTGTATCTGTACGTTTGGCCATTTGATGGTCCCCTGCCTATCAGCTCACTGAGACGGCCATTTTGTGTCGCAGGACAACCGAATGATGCAGCAAACATTGCACGCACTGCAGAGCGAGTTGGACAACCTGCGGGCCGACAACATCAAACTGTACGAGAAAATCAAGTTCCTGCAGAGCTACCCTGGCAGAGTGAGTGCGCCCTTCCAAACAACCATTATAGAGTCATAGAATCATACAGCATTGAAACAGGCCCTTCAACCCCAACTTGCCCACGTCCACCAACATGCCCCATCTACACTAGTCCCCCTACCCGTGTGTGCCCCATATCCCTCAAAACCTATCCTATCCATGTACCTGTCCAAATGTCTCTTAAACCTGTCGTAACTATCTCCTCTGGCAGCTCGTTCCATATAGTCACACCCTCTGTAACACCTACCCTATCTATTCATCTCATGATCTTATACACCTCAATATGATCACCTTTCATCCTCCTACACTCCAAGGATAGTCCTAGCCAGCCCAGCCTCTCCCGTCAGGCCTTCGAGTCTTAGCAACATCCTCTTAAATCTTCCCTGTACCCATTCCAGCTTAGTGACATCTTTTCTATAACAGGGTGACCAAAACTGAACACAATACTCCAAATGTGGCCTCACCATCACCTTGGACAACATTGAAGCAGATTATGGTCTAGCATGATTCAACATACAAACTCTGTACAGACAAGCACCCGTAGCCAGGTCTCTGATGTTGTAAAGCAGTAGCTCTACCCCATTTGACATTCCCATTCAGGTGTAAAAGATTCATTATCTATGCTTCTCATAATTTTTAACATTTAAAAAGTTTTCGGCAACCTGCTGCGACTATGACGGGTGGCTGCCCTTTAGATCGAGCACCTTGGTCGACAGGGATACGTTGGGCCGAAGGGCCTGTTTCCGTGCTGTATGATTCTATGATGACATCTCATGCATTGCTTCATTTCATAACTAATCACGGTGGAATTGGTAGCCGTTAGATTACGGTCTGATTACAATATACTTTCAGGAATGCACAGTGGTGCAGCAGGTAGAACTGCTGCCTATCAGATCTAGTGACCTGGGGTTAATGCTGCCCTCGGGTGCTGTCTGTGTGGAGTGTGCACGTTCTTCCTGTGTCACATGGATATCCTCCGATGCTCCGGTTTCTTCCCACATCCCAGAGCCCTGCTGGCCATTGTTAAAATTGCCCCTAATGTGTGGGTAAATGAGAGAGTCTAAGGATCTGGATGGAAATGTGGGGGAATTGCTGGAAAAATGAGTGAGGAATAACATTGCTTTATGGCCCAGCATGAAATGGCTTCCTTCTGTATCATAACATGGAACTATTATCAGAGGTTGCGTGAGTCCATGGATAAACATGGCATGATCATAGAATGTCTGCTCGGTTCATTAGAAATTCATAGAATATATAATGTCTAATTAATCTAGCAGACTTCTGGGCACTGACAAATATGGGAAGATGTGTACGGAAGCTTTCTGCGTAGATATGAAGGGTGTTCAGTGAGATAAATGACAGAATAATGGGAGTTCAATGAACTGGAAGAAGGATTGATTGGGATCCTGGGCGGCACGGTAGTGCAGCGGTAGAGTTGCTGCCTTACAGCTCCAGAGACCCGGGTTCCATCCTGACTACGGGTGCTGTCTGTGCGGAGTTTGTACGTTCTCCCCGTGACTGCGTGGGTTTTCTCCAGTGGCACCAGTTTCCTCCCACACTTCAAAGACGTGCAGGTTGGTAGGATGGTTGGCTTTGGTAAATTGTAAATTGTCCCTAGTGTGTAGGATGCTGCTAGTGTGTGGGCGCGGACTCGGTGGGTTGATGGGCCTGTTTCCAAGCTGTATCTCTCTAAACTATGACAACAGGAGGATGATCACAGGCTCAGGACAGCCCAGTGGCGGGGCCCCCTGTCCCATCCAATAACAGCAGCAGTGTAACCGGGGCGAGCCACATGCGTATGTTTCTGATGCTGATGTTTGTGTCCACAGGGAGGCAGCAGTGATGACACTGAACTCCGCTACTCCTCCCAGTATGAGGAGCGCCTGGATCCATTTGCCTCTTTCAGCAGGAAGGTTGGACAACTTAAATAAAGTCCTATTCAACAATGATTCTAAAATGTATAGAGTTATCAGCTGTGTATAGTGAAGCATGGCTACCTTCCTACTCTTTATGTATTTTTAAAGTTTAGAACATATAAGAGCAGAGGAACTGCACTCTGGCCCACAATGTCAGTGCCAGCTACAATGCCAATGTAAGTTAGATAGAGCTCTTCGGGCTAACGGAATCAAAGGATATGGGGAGAAGGCAAGAACGGGCTACTGATTTTGGATGATCAGCCATGATCGTATTGAATGGTGGTGCTAGATCGAAGGGCCGAATGGCCTACTCCTGCACCTTTTTTCTATGTTTATGTTGCTAAATTAGTCCGCCTCTACAGAGTCCATATCCCGCCCCTGGCTTGTTGATGTGTTTAAATTCCTCTTTGACATCAGTATCATGTCTGCTAAAACCACCTCCACTGGCAGCATGTTCCAGACACCACTCTCACCTTAATCTAATACTCAAGTCTTTGACATTTCCATCCTGGGAAAATGACTCTGACTATCTCTAATCCAAAGATAGATAGCAGGCAGGGGCGGAAATCCGGGGGGGGGGGGGGGGGGGCAGGCCCTGTTTTGAGAGTTGGGGGACAATCCCCCCCATTTTTTGTAATCCGGAATTTAAAACCCAGTGAAATCTCCGCTTTCCGTGAGACAGTGTGGGTGGGACTGCTGATTGAGGGTGCCGATTGGACGAGAGAGACGTCGGTCAGCAGGCAATGGGGGCGGGACATGATGATTCAGCGCGATCATTGGAGGAGGGAGGTGTCGGTCAGAGGCGGAAGTAAGGGGGTGGGACTGAGGTTAGAGCGCGGTGATTGGAGGAGGGGGACGTGCCAAAACACTCTCGGTAGCCCTGGACACAGACCTGCGCCTGATCCACAGCCAGGATCGATCCCGGGTCTCCGGCACTGCAATCGCTACCGAAACGCCACTGGACCATCCCCGTCCCCACCCGAGTGCCCCCCCCACCCCACACGCCCGGGGGTGGCCAGAGACGTCGGGAGTCAGACGGGAGCGGTGCCCCCAGGCCCACAGCCAGCGCAGAGAAGCAGCGCTGAACCCAGCTCAACTCTGCCTGTCCCACCAGGTTAACCTACAGCCCTGTCTGGACTTGCGGGAAATATGGCCCAGGTTTACAGCCAGAGCGGAGAAGCAGCGCTAACTCCACGACTCCAGGCTGGTGTCCCGTCAGTCCAGGCAGGGCTGTAGGTTAACCCGGCGAGACAGGCAAAGTTGAGCTGCATTTAGCGCTGGATTGAGCTGTAATTACCGTTCACAGGGCCCACGGCTGAAGCCTCCGAAGCCTCGCGTGTGAGTGTGCGCAACCGCCAAGAAATTGTGTCCCCCCCATATTTTGATAGCGATTTCCTGATAGCAGGTGCTGGAGTAACTCAGCGGGACAGGTAACATCTCTGGGGAAAATGAATAGGCGACATTTTGGGTTGGGCCCTTCTTCAGATTACAGTCTGAAGAAGTGTACCGACCCAAAATGTCACCCATTCTTTTTCTCCAGAGATGTTGCTGACCCGCTGAGTTACTCCAGCACTTTGTGTCTATCGTTGGTATAAACCAGCTTCTGCAGTTCCTTTCTACACATATCTATAATCCAAATTTGCCCAACTCTTCCTTGTAGCTCAAGAAAAAGACACAAATTACTGGAGTAACTCAGCAGGTCAGGCAGCATCTCTAAGAGACATGGATAGGCGATGTTTTGTGTTGGGACCCTTCTTCAGACTGAAAGTAGTAAGGGGGAGAAGGCTGGAAAAGATGTGATGTTGGGACAAGGTCTGGAAAGTGATAGGTGGATACAGGTGAGGGGAGTTGTATTTCCTTCTAACTAATATGCTCCAATCCAGGCAATGTCCCGGTGAACCTCTCGTTCACCTTCGCCAAGTCCTCCACATCCTCCCTGACCAATAAAGGCAAGCAAGCGTACACCTTCTTTACCACTCCATCTTTTTGTGATGGACCTAAATGGATCACTGCCATTTCCTGTATTCTTTCCTCTCGCATTTGACTGCCCAAATGCAACACATCACACTTGTCCAGATTAGACTTCATCTGCCATTTCTCCACTTATATTTTCAAGATCTACATCCTGCTGCAAACTTTAACCATCTTCCTCAGTATCCATAACACTGCCAATGTTTCTGTCATCTGCAAATTGACTAATCTACCACCCCCGTGTCTCTAAAGCACCATAGACTGCAAGAAACATAAGTAAAACAAACATTAAATGTAAATTGAATGTGCTTACGCTTCCTTCGGCAGTTGTACAGGGCCCTAGTGAGACCACACCTGGAGTATTGTGTGCAGTTCTGGTCTCCAAATGTGAGGAGGGACATTCTTGCTATTGAGGGAGTGCAGCGTAGGTTCACGAGGTTAATTCCCGGGATGGCGGGACTGTCATATATTGAAAGAATGGAGCGACTGGGCTTGTATACTCTGGAATTTAGAAGGATGAGAGGATATATTATTGAAACATATAAGATTATTAAGGGATTGGTCACGCTGGAGGCAGGAAACATGTGCCTGATGTTGGGGGAGTCCAGAACCAGGGTCCACAGTTTAAGAATAAGCGGTTGGCCATTTAGAACGGAGATGAGGAAAAGCTTTTTCACCCAGAGAGTTGTGAATATGTGGAATTCTCTGCCTCAGAAGGCATTGGAGGCCAATTCTCTGGATGCTTTCAAGAGAGAGTTGGATAGAGCTCTTAAAGATAGCACAGTCAAGGGATATGGGGCGAAGGCAGGAACGGGGTACTGGTTGTGGATGATCAGCCATGATCACAGTGAATGGCGGTGCTGACTCGAAGGGCCAAATGGCCTACTCCTGCACCTATTGCCACTATAGCTGTCACTTAGACCGTGCTTAGAAGCCATAGCTAGGGTTAGATGTAAGCAAAATAAGCTAAGAATTGTACTAAGCCAATGAACCAACAACTGCAGATGTAAACAAATAGGCAGTGACAGAGGTCCCAGTATTGATCCCTGAGTATTGGCACTTGTCACAGGTTGCATGAAAACAGCCTAGACTTTTTTCCAAAGCTGTATTTTTTCCGATTCCAAAGTATCTTTTAAGTGTTTCTCCAGTTCCCAATAGAAACTGTGTTATAAACAATTCAGCCAGCATAATGAAAACAGAGACCCCTAATTTATCAAACACGTTATATCCAAAAATAGACACAAAATGCTGGAGTAACTCAGCAGGACAGGCAGCATCTCTGGAGAGAAGGAATGGGTGACGTTTTGGGTCGAGGCCCGAACGGTCACCCCTTCCTTCTCTCCAGAGATGCTGCCTGTCCCGCTGAGTTACTCCAGCATTTTGTGTCTATCTTCGCTTTAAACCAGCATCTGCACTTCCTTCCTACACGTTATATCCAATTTGGTATATGAAAACACACTACCTGTACATGATTGCCAATGAAGACACAAAATGTTGGAGTAACTCAGTGGGCCAGGCAGGATCTCTGGAGAAAATGGATAGGTGTCGGGTTCCTTCTTCAGATTGAAAGTAGAGGGGAGGGAACTGGGGGTAAGAAAAGGCCAGAACATAGCATATTTAATCTGCTTTGCTCATTCCCTCAGTTTCCTCCCCTCTACTTTCAGTCTGAAGAAGGGTCCCGACCCAGATCGTCATCTATTCATTTTCTCCAGAGATGCTGCCTGACAACGCTGAGTTCTTCCAGCACTTTGTGTCTATCTTTGGTATAAACCAGCATCTGCAGTTCCTTTCTATTACATTTGCACATGATTCCCCATAGTTTTATGAAAACAAAATGGTGGAAACATTCAACAGTTTAGGCAGCATCTGCAGCAAGAGAAGCAGTATTCATGTTTTGGAATTCTGATGGAATGCCTTTGGCCTGATATATTTAACTGTTTCTCCTGCCACTGATGTTCCTTGACCTGCTGAGCTAACGGAGGCATATTCAAGCTTTACATAGATGTAATCCCACAGGGCCTTTGAGGAAGATAAAGGAAGCAGGAAATAGATTACAAATTGCACAGGGAACCGGGGAGGGGGGGGGGGGGAATTAAATGTCCTTGTCGTTTAGGATTAAGGAGAATCCAAATGTACTCCCTTAATCTTTATTGCTTCACATGCTCTTTTTGTCCTCCTCTGAACGTACCTTCCCACCTATCTGTATCTTCACATGGAAACATAGAAAATAGGTGCAGAAGGAGGCCATTTGGCCCTTCGAGCCGGCACCACCATTCATTGTGTTCATGGCTGATCATACACAATCGTAACCCGTGCCTGCCTTCTCCCTATACCCATTGATTCCGCTAGCCCCAAGAGCTCTATTTAACTCTATTTTAAATTCATCCAGTGAATTGGCCTCCACTGCCTTTTGAGGCAGAGAATTCCACAATTTCAAAGTTTTTTCTCGTCTCAGTTTTAAATGGCCTCCCCTTTATTCCTAGACTGTGGCCCCTGGTTCTGGACTCACCCAACATTGGGAACCTTTTTCCTGCATCTAGCTTGTCCAGTCCTTTTATAAATTTATAGGTTTCTATAAGATGTCCTCTCATCCTTCTAAATTCCAGTGAATACAAGCCCAGTCTTTACAATCTTACCTCATATGACAGTCCCACCATCCCGGGGATTAACATTGTGAACCTACGCTGCACTGCCTCAATAGCAAGGTTGTCCTTCCTCAAATTAGACCAAAACTACACACAATACTCCAGATGTGGTCTCACCAGGGCCCTGTACAACTGCAGAAGGACCTCTTTACTCCTATACTCAAATCCGAACTAAGCTGAAGCAATCAATTATAATGAATCTAACTCATTAACAGAGTTTGTGCATACCTGAGGCACCAGCTTGAAGTGGTCCATTTGAACCAAGTGTTAGACGCAAGTAACTGAAGACACTAGTTTACAAAAAAGACAGTGTTGGAGTAACTCAGCGGGTCAGGCAGCAATTCTGGAAAACATGGATAGGCAACATTTCAGGTTTGAAGAAGCATCCCGACCTGAAACATCGCCTACCCATGTTCTCCGGTAGTGTTGCCTGACCCGTTGAGTTACTCCAGCATTCTGTGTCTTTTTTTGAACCAACTGTTAAGTTAGCCAAAACGCTGTATCGGTTATCTATGATGCTCAATCTCATGAGCTCATACCTTGTGCCGTTACATCTTGCCGGCTGTCTTTTGGAAATCTGAGTACAGAATACCTGCTTGATTCGTTCCTCAACCACCACTTTGAAAATTCACTCCCTCCACCAGCAGCTCACAGTGCCTGCACTGTGTCCCATCTATAAAATGCACTGCAGTTACTTGCCCAGACCACTCCAGCAGCCAGGGGCGGAAAACCCGGGGGGGCCAGAGGGGACACTTCCCCCCCCCCCCCCCCATGTTTTGAGAGGTGGGGGACATCCCCAAGTTTTTGTGATCCCGATTTTTAAATCTCCGCTTTCCACGAGACAGTGGGGGTGGGACTGATGATCGAGGGCGCGATGATTGGAGGAGGGAGGAGTGGGGGGGTGGGGGGGGGGTGGTGGGACTGAGGATAGAGCGCGGCGATTGGAGGAGGGAGATGTGGCACAGACCTGCGCCTCACCCGCAGGCAGGATCGATCCCGGCCGGGTCTCCGGCGCTGTCCCGATTGCGCACCCCCCCACGGGTGGCCAGAGAGGTCGGCAGTCAGACGTGAGCTGTACCCCCAGGCCCACAGCCAGCGCAGAGAAACAGCGTTAAACCCAGCTCACTCTGCCTGTCCCGGCTTGCGGGAAATATGGCCAGCGTGGTGAAGCAGCGCTGGTATCCAGGCAGGGCTGTAGTTAACCCGGTGAGACAGGCAGTGTTGAGCTGCATTAGCGCTGGATTGAGCCTCCGAAGCCTCGCGCGTGTGTGTGTGAGCGCTCGCGGCCGCCAGAAAATTGTGTCCCCCGTCCCCTCCATGTTTTGATAGCGAGTTCCGCTCTTGCCAGCAGCACCTACCAAGGAGCACACGGGCAACTGGTGCATAGGAATACAGTTTCTTTGTTTAGGAAGGCAAATAGAGAATCCAGGGGCTTGATGTCAGCTTCACATCAATGGTAAGTTACCTATTGGAGAGGATTCTTCTGGATAGGATTTATTCCCATTTGGAAGTAGAAACATATAAAATTCTTGAAAATTTCTTAAAGGATTGGACAAGCTAGTTGCAGGACAATTGTTCCCAATGTTGGGGGAGTCCAGGGGTCACAGTTTAAGAATAAGGGGTAGGGCATTTAGGACTGAGATGAGGAAAAACATCTTCACCCAGAGAGTTGCGAATCTGTGGAATTCTCTGCCACAGAAGCAGTGGAGGCCAATTCACTGGATGTTTTTAAGAGAGAGTTAGATATAGCTCTTAGGGCTAACTGAATCAAGGGATATGGGGAGAAAGCAGGAACGGGGTACTGATTTAGGATGATCAGCCATGATCATATTGACGGGCCAAATGGCCTACTCCACCTATTTTTCTGTGTTTCTAATGGGTTAATTATGGCCAGTAAGCATGGCTTCTTACACGGCAAGTCTTGTCTTACTAACTTGAACACAGTTTTGAGGAGGTGATGAAGGTGATCGACCAGGGTAGGCGGCGGATGTTGTCTACATGGATTTTAGTACGGCATTTAATAAAGTCCCGCATTGTAGGCTGATCCAGAAGATTAAAATTTACAGGATTAACTGTGACTCTGTTTCAGAACTGGCTTACGGATAGAAGACAGAAGGTTATGGTGGAAGAAACAATATTCAGGCTGAAGATCTGTTACCAGTGGAGCTGTGCAGGGACCTCTGTTGTTTGTGATATATCTCAATGACTTTGTCATAAACGTAGATGACTTGGATAGTAAGTTTTCAGCTTACACCAAGATTGCTGGGGTTGCCGACTGTGAGGAAGGCTGTCAATGTATACAACAGGATAAAGATCGGGTAGAAACTGGCGGAGAAATGGCAAATAGGGTTTGATCCAAGCACTGTGAGGTGTTGCATTTTGGGAGGTCAAATGTAAGTGGAAAATATACAATTAATGGCACGACCCTGAACAGCATTGACGTGCAGAGAGGTCATAACTGTCTGAAAGTTGCAACACATAGGATAGAATGGCAAAGAAGGCGTATGGTCAGCTTATCTTCATTGATTGGGGCAGGAAGTCATGATACAGCTCTATAGGACTTTGGTTAGGCCACATTGGAGTATTGTGGGCAGTTCTGGTCGCCCCATAACAGGAAGGATGTGGAGGCTTTGGAGAGGATGCAGAAGAGATTTACCAAGATGCTGCCTGGATTAGCTACAAGGAGAGGTTGGACAAACTTGGATTGTTTTCTCTGAAACGCCAGAGGTCGAGAGGAGACATAATGGAAGTATATTAATTATGAGAGACATAGATAGGGTAGACAGTCAGAACATTTTTCCCAGGGTGGAAATGGCAAAGGACAAAATTTGTGTCCTTTTGTGTGTTAACCAGCATGTGCAGTTCCTTGTTTCTACATCTAACGTTTAAAGGAGATATGTGGGGAAGGTTTATTTACACAGTGGGTAGTGAGTGCCTGGAACACACTGCAGGGGGAGGTAGTGGTGGAGGCAGATATTCTAGTGGTGATTAAGAGGCACACGGATTTGCAGAGAATGGGGGGTATGGTTTATATGCAGGCAGAGGAGATTTGTCTAACTTGACATCTTGTCTGGCACAGATATTTTGGACCAAAGGGCTTGTTCTCGTGCTGTACTGTCTTCTATTTAACCCTCTGATTGTATGGCTTCCACATCCTCTTTCTTGATTTGAGGGGCGAAATCTCAAGCTATTTCTGACCACACATGTCACAGCAGATGAGTTGGTTACCCAAAGAGTGGATAATCAACAATAAAAAATAAGAAGGATCATAAACCTTCACTGTTCCTTTCAACCAGCTGTCATGTGGAATGTGCACATTGAAAATGAGACGGGTCCCAATCCGAAACGTCACCTATCCATGTTCTCCCAAGATGCTGCCTGACTGTTTTGAAGGCACTGGGCCTGTACTCGCTTGAGTTTAAAAGGATGAGGGGGCACATAATTGAAACTTACCGAATAGTGCAAGGCCGGGATAGAGTGAATGTGGAGAGTCTAGGGCCAGAGGCCTTAGCCTCAGAATAAAAGGACATATCTTTAGAAAGGAGAGGAGGAGGAATTTCTTGAGTCAGAGGGTGGTGAATCTGTGGAATATTCCAGCATTTTGTCTTTTTTTGGAAACATGACACTTGTTTCTTCTGAATGTGCCGGTCTGGATGTAAACTGGTTGGTTTACACTGTCTGTGCTCATATTATGTCTAGGAACGACAGCGCAGATACCTGAGCCTCAGCCCCTGGGACAAGGCAACTCTCAGCATGGTGAGTGTGTCCACATTGTTAGTCTCTGTACCCGTGAGGCTGGTGCAAAGCAACATTCCCATTGTACAGTAACTCACCTTGCTCGTGCTCATGACAATAATCTCCGCTTCACTTCATTTGCTGAACAAATCGTTGAGTTCTTGCATTTTGAGCGTTGTCTAAGTCTCTTCTTTGTTCAAGGGCCGCATCATCCTGTCAAGCAAGTTGGCCCGGACCATCGCCTTCTTCTACACTGTGCTGCTGCACTGTCTGGTCTTCCTGGTGAGTAGCTTCCAGTGGTGCCTGCTTGCCTGGCCATTGACACATCTCCAAGTTCACCAGTGCAAGAGTTTCAATGTGTCCAGTGATCTGCACCCACTGCTGCCATTGCCAGCTAAGACACTGCATATAACTTCAGCTTTCATGGATCACACACCGACCGCTCTTCCCTCAATTCACAGGAAATCTGGGAGAACTACTTCATTGACTATCTTTGATCAGACTTTACCGGCTTTGGGACAGTTGATAGGGGAAAAGGTTCTGACTGCGTACCCTCTCATAATTTTATATATATTTACCAAATTTCCCTTCAACCTCTGATGTTCCAGGGAAAATAAACCAAGTCTGTTCAACCTCATTTATATAACAGCAGAGGTCCCCTGCTATCTCCTCTCTTGCCTTCCTCTATAACTTGGGATGGATCAGGCCCTGGGGACATCCATCTTAGTGCTCTTCAAGAGCCCCAGCTCCCTCGATCTTCAAATGTCCTATATTTGCATTTTTAAACATATTTGTATTTAGTTTGGAGATATGGTTACAGGCCCTGTGACCCACCGAGTCCGTGCTGACCAGCGAACACCCTGTAACACTGTCCTACACACACGAGGGACAATTTACAATTTTACTGAAGCCAATTAACCTACAAGCTTGTACGTCTTTGGAGTGTGGGAGGAAACCGGATCACCCGGAGAAAACCCACGCGGGTCACGGGGAGAAGGTACAAACTCCGTACAGACAGCATCTGTAGCCAGGATAGAACCCGGGTCTCTGACGCTGTACGGCAGCAACTGTACCGCTGCGCCACCTTGTTCCGCACACTGATCTCGCTGTCCTCCAAGTATTCTCCTGGGTGAATACAGATGCAACGTAATCGTTTAGTAACTCACCTCCATCCTCCTTCCAACATCCTGTTTCCTTCCTTGAGGTTCACACAGGCCTTCTGGATATGTGATATTTGAGGCATTTCAGGGGTATCTGTAGGTTATTGGGGTCGAGCAGGTGTTTTTTCTCCACGTACCGAGAGTAAGACTCTAGTGATGTCCTTTGTTTTCCAGGTGCTGTATAAGGTGGCTTGGAGTGAGAGTGTGGGCCGAGACTGTGCCACCTATTGTGCAAAGAAGTGAGTATTTCACCGGAGACCTCTGGGGGAGGTGCGTCGGGTGACCCTCAGCATGGGAGTTCCTTACTGCGGCCCAAAGCTTAGTCCTTGACCTTCTCACAGGCTTTCTGCATATCAGGATTGTTGCTGTTCAAAGGGCAGCAGGAAGAACGGCGGAAGCAGTGTAAATAAAGCCACTGAGTTCATTTGTAAATAAAATGTCAACAGAAAGTTGATTGAAAGCAGGTAAATCAGAACATGAAAGTCATCAGGTTGTTTATGTTGGGAAGTTAATCGAAGAATGTACTAAGTTTCAAGAGCAGGAAATGCAGTAAAATCTAATGGCCTTTTCCATGGGTCACTGCACCTGGAGCAGTGTTCTCAAATATCTCTTGTTCTCATTTAGAATTCCCCCGCAGAGACCTTCCCAGTAATTCTACCCGCTCAGCTGCTCCGCAGGGACAACAGTGCTTCCAGACTTCCTTCCTCGCCGTCATTTTCACTGGAATTGGGAAATTATATTCTGGGATAATCTACATGATTGGATCAACTCGGATTCCTTGCCTTTGTTATAAACAAAAGCCCGGCTGCCTGCGTCTCACATCATGGCTTGGAATCATACAGCACAGGCCCACTGTGATCATGCCCACCATCAGACCCATCTGTACACATCCTACACTTTAACTCCCCCTCCCATCCCCACACTGACCTTTCTGTCCTGGGCCTCCACCACTGTCAGAGTGAGGCCTAACGCAAATTGGAGAAACAGCACCTCATATTTCACTTGGGCAGATTACACCCCAGCGGTATGATATTGATTTCTCTAACATCAAGTAACCCTGCTTTTCTCTCTCTCCGCCATCCTAGTTCTCCGACTAGTTTCACTGTCTGCCTCCTTGTCAGCTTCCCCATAGCCAACAATGAACCATGCTACATTTCCTTATCAACTTCTGCTTTGATCTGTCATTTTCACACCTTACCCTTCCATATCTCTGTCTCCCACTCCCCGACTCTCAGTCTGAAGAAGGGTCTCGACCCGAAACGTCACCCATTCGGTCTCTCCAGAGATGCTGACTGTGCCGCTGAGTTACTCCAGCATTTGGTTTAAACCAACATCTGCCGTTCCTTCCTACACATATCGGACAAGTTATGATCACAAGCAGCGTGTTCTACCATGACCTGATGATTCAAAATATATTTCTGCCTCTACCGTCCTCTCCGACAATGCGTACCACATTCCAACCACACTCTGGGTGAAAAGTCGCTCCCTCACATCCCCTCATTCATTCATTCACATCCCCTCATGCCCTCCAGCTGAAGTGAGTTAAAATGGTGCGCAACCCGGACATCCAGTAGGTCTTGGCAGACCAAGCGCAAATGTTCAGTAAAACACTTGCTGAGTCTACGCTTGGTCACTGAGGAGGACTTGGAGGACAGTGAGATCAGTGTGGAGAATACAAAGGTGCCAGGGCAGTTTGAGATTGAGAATCTTACTGAGATTCCTGACGAGCATTAAGGTGGATAAGTCCCCAGGGCTTGATGGGATTTATCCCAAGTTATTGAGGGAGGCAAGAGAGGAGATTGCGGGGTGCCTTGACCAAGATTGTTGTTTCTTCTCCAGTCACAGGCGAAGTCCTAATGGACTGGAGAATAGCCAATGTTGTTCCTTTGTTTCAGAAGGGAAGTGGAGAGAATCCAGGGAACTATAGGCCGGTGAGCCTCACATCAGTGGTAGGGAAGCTAATGGAGAGGGTGCAAGTGTTGAGTAAAACATTGTTTTCAGGCATTGCCAAGTGGGATGGATTCTGAACAAAAGAACCGGAAGCGGAGGACATCTGGCTTCTCAATAACATCACGATCGATCTACATCAACACACTCTCTTGCACAAACTCCATATCAACTTGTTTATATCCAAAAACCTAGCAATTACACTGGATTATAGTCCACAACTGCCTCCTCAGCCCTTTGTGTACAGGTTAAAGAAATGTCGCCTTGTCTCTGTTGTGTGACTGTGGCCCTGAGGCAGGGAGGAACATCATCGCTGTATTTACCACATTCAATGCCTTAAGTATGTTCGCTGGTTCATTCAAATCTTCTCTCATTCTTCTCAAACAAGAGAGCATGATTACCCGGTCTCGCCCCCAATCAAATGAACCTTTATGGAACTCCTGTAGATTCTTTCATGGAGATCCAACTCGCAAGTTCATAAATCATAGGAGGACAATTAAACCATTCGGCCCATCAAGTCTACTCCCCCATTCAATCATGGTTGATCTATTTTGCCCTCTCAACCCCATTCTCCTGCCTTCTCCCCAGAACCTTTCACACCCTTACTGATCAAGAATCTGTCAATCGCCCCTTTAAAAATGCCTCCTCCTGTACACAATATTCCACCTGCTTACCCACAAAGGCACAGTATCTTTGTACAGGCAGTTTACAGTTGGAAGTCCTTTTACTGGTGGAATTTTTCCTTGTGTTAGTTCAAAATGAACAGTTAAAGCCTGTATTAAATCAATTTCAGCGATTAGATGGTAGACACAAAATGCTGGCGTAACTCAGCGGGACGGGCAGCATCTCTTGAATGAAGGAATGGGTGACGTTTCGGGTCGAGACCCTTCTTCAGACGATTAGATGGTCTGTAAAAACACCTTCAGTGCCTTTCATTCTATTTTCTTCACGATTTCTCTTTAAATAACTTCTGGACAGGTTGACTAGTCAAAGTTACCCTGACCAGTAGTAATAACCCAGCTTGTCAGCAATGAGTCTGAGGAAGGGCCCCGACTCGGAATGCCACCCGTCCATTTTCTCTAGCGATGCTGCCTAACCCACTGAGTTACTCCAGTTTGAGTCTATCTTGTATCAGAAATGATGTCCATTTTAACACTTTAGATGCTCCTCGAGCCTGTCCTGTGCCCAATCTCAGGCATTGAAGTTCAGGAGTTGCTGGTAATTTAGGTTATTTGTTTTTTTTTCCAGATATTCCGACCACCTGCATAAGTTCCATGAGAATGGAGCCGAAAAGGAAATGTGGCAGTGAAGTGGTGGATTGTGTCCAGCCAGGGCACCTGCGGTCTCGCCTTGGGTGAAGTCTCATCACACACTAGAATAGTCAAGCTCAGCTTTAAATTTCAATTATCATGGAATTATTTTTGATGAATCAGCATAAGAATATTCACTTTCTGTTGCCCTCCATTAACAGAGAAACTGACTGTTGTGGAACATAATCGCTGTGCTTTTCCTGTCTTTCGCTCCATAAACATTGTAACCCTGCTAGAATGTAGCCATTGATGAATATTGCAAAGGTGAATTACTGATGGTGTAGGAAGGAACTGCAGATGGTGGTTTACACCGAAGATAGACACAAACTGCTGGAGTAACTCAGCGGGAAAGGCAGCATCTCTGGAGTATAGGAATGGGACCCATTACATCTCCACCCGAAACGTCACCCATTCCTTCTATCCAGGGATGCTGCCTGTCCCGCTGAGATACTGCAGCATTTTGTGTCTCTTTGAATTACTGATGGTTTGTGTGGGATTTACACAATCTGTAAGCAGTCCTGACAAATTTCTAGCTCTCACCTTGGAGTTACAACAAGTAACATAGAAATATAATTAATAATGCTTAGTGAAATAATTAAGAGTTTTGATTTGATTTTTAACAGATTTAGTTGATGGATAGTGGCGAGGATATTGAGCTTACTGAAAGCTCCCAGGTTTCATTGTTGGAATCTAAATCTGATGCTGAATTTTACAAATATGCTCCGTGTTAACTTGTTTATTCATGATTCTTATTTTCCCTGGCGAGATTGTTAATTGGTGCGTATTATTTGCTAAATTATTTGATTATTTACCATTAACTGATAGAATGGGTCTCTGGCTACTGAAAGTCAGCCCATATTGTTTTCCAGTGGTGAATCTGAATCTAGCAAGACCAATGTACCCCCTACCAATGGGCTGGGAGTTTGTCTTAAACTCTGGTGTTATTTTCGATCACTTATCAATCCTGGTATTTGTTCCTTCTGCTGCACGTGTTTTGGGTGAAAGAATTAAAGCTTTAAGTTTGAATAAAGTGCTTGGCATCAATGATGGAATGTTGCTTGGTTTATTTCAGCTTTGGTTTGCGTTCAGGTTCCATGTTGACTTCCTAAATGCTACAAATCCCCTACCATCCCAAAGACATATGCGTTTGTAGGTTAATTGGCTTCGGTAAAATTGCAAATTGTCCCTAGTGTGCAGGATAGTGTTAGTCGGGGTTGCTGGTCGGCGCAGCCTCGGTGGATCAAAGGGCCCGTTTGTGTGCTGTATCTCTAAAGGCAGCTGGGAGAGCAGTTAATGCCTGAAATGGTACACTTCAATTAAGCCTAACATTTGAAAGGAATTTTGATCAGATTGTGTGCACAGCTTTGTTACAAACAAGTGTGCCAAGATCATATATAACACTCACACGTCTGAACTGCTGGAGTGGAGGGCATGGACAGCATGACATTGAGTGCTGGTGACAGAAGAGATTCAATGATACATATTTCTCACATGTACCTAGGTACAGTGAAATGCTTGGTTTTGTATATATCCCAGTAAAATTTTGTAACGGACCTCACCTAGATAGTACGGAAATGTCGCCACGTTTTGGCTCTGACAAAGTTACAAAATTTCACCAAACAATCCTATCTACTGTCTGCCGTCGCACATGGTACCCCCCCCGGCCGACTGTCGGGCCCCCATTTATTCTCGGCGGGCTCCCTCCCTCCGCCCTGCCGGGTCTCTCCTTGGCTCTCCGACAACCTTCCCCACTCTCCGGCCCCATCCTCCACTCTAGCAGCACGGGTCCCATCGACAACTGCAGTAGGTGAGCCAGGCCTACTGGAGTGGCTTGGCCACACTCACTGAGAACATGATTCCATTCCAAAGCGTTTTCCAGACTGATCAACATTGCTGGACCAATTCTCTGTTGGTCATCAGTTGAAGACCCTGGGATCCTGCTGTGTACTTGCCCTGTATTAGAGGGGTGAGTATACTTCAATAATGCTTCCATCATGTGGCACCTCGACTGACAGATGTTAACGTGAGGTGTTTGTTGGCACTGACTCGAAAGGGTGCTGTAACATAGAAACATGGAAAATAGGTGCAGGAGTAGCTATTTGGCTCATCGAGCCAGCACCGCCATTTATATGATCATGGCTTCTTTTTTAGTCCACATCACATGATTAGAAATTGTTCGGCCAGAGCTGAACACACTTCTCGGCCTCTGCATACTATGGTATCTTGCGCTTCTTGTGCGTGGTGGTGGAAAAGGCCGCGACGTGAACGCTCTTTCCTTGACCCATGATCATGGCTGATCATCCAAAATTAGTACCCCATTCCTGCTTTCTCTCCATGTCCCTTGATTCCATTAGCCTTAAGAGCTATATTTAACTCTCTCTTGAATACAACCAGTGAATTGGCCTCCACTGCCTTCTGTGGCAGAGAATTCCACAGACTCACAACTCTCTGGGTGAAAAAGTTTTTCCTCGTCACAGTCCTAAATGGCCGACCCCTTATTCTTCTCACACATCTAAACCTCTTCAATCCAAGATCTCCTGCTACCCTTCCAAGTAGGACAGAGGTTCACATGCATCTTTTCCAACCTCATCTGGTGCTCCCGATATGGCCTTCCTTTACATCGGCCAATCCAAGCGTACACTAGTCAATTGTATCATCAAGCACTCGTGCTCGGTCTGCTGAGACCTGCTGGATCTCCTGGTTAACTCCCCTTTCCATACTAACCTCTTTGACTTCTCTCTGTGGTCTCCTCCATTACCAGAATGGGACCAGACTAAAACTGGACGAACAACACCTCATTTACTGTGCCACATTTCCACCTCGACCCATCCCTCCACCCCTCCTCCTTCCTTATCTGACACAATTGTGTCCTTTTCATCTCCCACTTTGCCAGCTACTCCACCCATCGTCTACCACCCCTCATCAGTATCTACCTATCACTTATAGTCATAGAGTAATACAGTGTGGAAACAGGCCCTTCGGACCAACTCACCCACACCGGCCAACAATGTCCCAGCTACCCTACTCCCACTTGCCTGCGCTTGGTCCATAACCCTCCAAACATGTCCTATCCATGTACATGTCGAACTGTTTCTTAAACGATGGGATAGTCCCAGCCTCCACTACCTCCTCTGGCAGCTTGTTCTATACAACCACCCATGTGTGAAAAAGTTACCTATCGGTTTCCTATTAAATCTTTTTCCCTTCACCTTGAACCTATGTCCTCTGGTCCTCGATTCCCCTACTCTGGGTAAAAGACTCCGTGCATCTACCCGATCTATTCCTCTCATGGTTTTGTACACCTCTATAAGATCTCCCCTCATCCTCCTATGCTCCATGGAATAGAGACCAAGCCTACTCAACCTCTCCCTATAGCTCACACCCTCTAGTCCTGGCAACATCCTCGTAAATCTTTTCTGAACCCTTTCAAGCTTGACAATATCTTTCCTATAACATGGTGCCCAGAACTGAACACAATATTCTGAATGCAGTCTCACCAACGTCTTATACAACTGCAACATGACCACCCAACCTCTATACTCAATACTCTGACTGATGAAGGCCAAAGTGCCAAAAGCCTTTTTGACCACCTAATCTACCTGTGACTCGACCTTCAATGAACCATGCACCTGTACTCCTAGATCCCTCTGCTCTACAACACTACACAGAGGCCTACCATTTACTGTGTAGGTTCTGACCTTGTTCGACGTCCCAAAATGCAACACCTCACACTTCTCTGTATTAAATTCCATCAACCATTCCTCCGCTCACCTGGCCAATCGATCCAGATCCTGCTGCAATCTTTCACAACCTTCTTCACTATCTGCAAAACCACCCACTTTTGTATCATCAGCAAACTTGCTAATCTTGCCCTGTATGTTCTCATCCAAATCATTGATGTAGATGACAAACAGTAACGGGCCCAGCACCGAAACCCGAGGCACACCACTAGTCACAGGCCTCCAGTCTGAGAAGCAACCTTCCACCATCACCCTATGCTTCTTTCCATGGAGCCAATTTGCTATCCATTCAGCTATCTCTCTTTGGATCCCATGAGATCTAACCTTGCAGAGTAGCCTACTATGCGGCACCTTGTTGAACACCTTACTGAAGTCCATGTACACAACATCTACAGCTCTGCCTTCATCAAACTTTTTGCTCACGTCTTCAAAAAAAACAATCAGATTTGTGAGACACGACCTCCCACGTACAAAACCATGCTGACTGTCCCTAATCGGCCCTTGCCCATCCAAATGCCTGTATATCCTATCCCTCAGAATACTCTCCAGTAACTTACCAACTTAATGTTAAGCTCACCGGCCTATAGTTCCCAGCATTTTCCCTGCAGCCCTTCTTGAAAAGAGGCACAACATTTGCCACCATCTAATCCTCTGGCACCTCTCCTGTATTTATGGACTCATAAATTTCAACCAGGGCTCCCGCAATTTCTTCTCTAGTTTCCCGCAATGTCCTCGGATATATCTGATCAGGCCCCGGAGATTTGTCTACCTTCAAACATGACAGTACCTTCAGTACTTCCTCGACGGTAACCCTGACTGCTCTCATGACACTTCCAGTGACTGCTCCAATTTCTTCCGTCCTACTGTCTTTCTCCTCGGTAAATACATAGAAACATAGAAAATAGGTGCAGGAGTAGGCCATTCGGCCCTTCGAGCCTGCACCGCCATTCAATATGATCATGGCTGATCATCCAACTCAGTATCCTGTACCTGCCTTCTCTCCATACTCCCTGATCCCTTTAGTCACAAGGGCCACATCTAACTCCCTCTTAAATATAGCCAATGAACTGGCCTCAACTACCTTCTGTGGCAGAGAATTCCACAGATTCACCACTCTCTGTGTGAAAAATGTTTTTCTCATCTCGGTCCTAAAAGACTACCCCCTTATCCTTAAACTGTGACCCCTTGTTCTGGACTTCCCCAACATCGGGAACAATCTTCCAGCATCTAGCCTGTCCAACCCCTTAAGAATTTTGTAAGTTTCTATAAGATCCCTCCTCAATCTTCTAAATTCTAGCGAGTACAAGCCGAGTCTATCCAGTCTTTCTTCATATGAAAGTCCTGCCATCCCAGGAATCAGTCTGGTGAACCTTCTCTGTCCTCCCTCTATGGCAAGAATGTCTTTCCTCAGATTAGGAGACCAAAACTGTACGCAATACTCCAGGTGTGGTCTCACCAAGACCCTGTACAACTGCAGTAGAACCTCCCTGCTCTTATACTGAATTCCTTTTGCTATGAGGAGCAATACTCATTGAGGACCTTGCCCATCTCCTGTGGCTCCAGACTTGCCAGGCTTTGTCCAGCGCCCATCAGTCTGAAGATCCAGCCCGAAACGTTGTCTGTCTATTCCCTCCACAGATGCTGCCTGAACCGCTGAGTACACACAGTATATTGGGTTTTGCACCCACGAATACAACAGGGTACGCAACAAAAAGCTTTTCACTGTACCTCGGTACACGTGACAATAAACAAAACTGAAACTGATGGAGGCACAGTGGCGCCACTGGTAGAGCTGCTGCCTTGCAGCGCCAGAGACCCGGGTACGTTCCTGACCGTGGGCATGATCTGTGTGGAGTTTGTACGTTCTCCCTGTGACCATGTGGGTTTCCTCCCACATCCCAAAGACCTATGGGTTTGTAGGTTAATTGGCCTCTGCAAATTACTCCAAATGTGTGGAGAGTGCATGAGAAAGTGGGATAATATAGAACTAGTGTGTAGAGAGTGGATGAGAAAGAGAAACTCTACACACTAGTTCCACAGTGTTGCTTTAGCCATAATGTTTGGGACAAAGACACGTCATTTATTTATTTGCCTCTGTACTCCACAATTTGAGATTTGTAATAGAAAAAGTGCACATTGTCAGATTTTAATAAAGGCCATTTTTATACATTTTGGTTTCACCATAGAGAAATTACAGCAGTGTTTATACATAGTCCCCCCATTTCAGGGCACCATGTTTGGGACACAGCAATGTCATGTAAATGAAAGCAGTCATGTTTAGTATTTTGTTGTATATCCTTTGTATGCAATGACTGCTTGAAGTCTGCTATTCATGGACATCACCAGTTGCTGTGTGTCTTCTCTGGTGATGCTCTGCCAAGCCTGTATTGCAGCCATCTTTAGTTTATGCTTGTTTTGGGGGCTAGTCCCCTTCAGTTTTCTCTTCAGCATATAAAAGGCATGCTCAATTGGGTTCAGATCGGGTGATTGACTTGGCCACTCAATAATTTACCATTTTTTAGCATTGAAAAACTCCTTTGTTGCTTTAGCAGTATGTTTGGGATCATTGTCTTGCTGTAGAATGAACCGCCGGCCAATGAGTTTTGAGGGTACACAAAAATGCTGGAGAAACTCAGTGGGTGCAGCAGCATCTATGGAGCGTAGGAAATAGGTAACGTTTCGGGCCGAAACCCTTCTGCTTTAAAACAATGAGTTTTGAGGCATTTGTTTGAACTTGAGCAGATAGGATGTGTCTGTACACTTCAGAATTCATTATTCATCAGCAGTTGTACCATCAATGAAGATAAGTAAACCAGTACCTTAAGCAGCCATACATGCTCAGGACATAACGCCCCCACCACTGTTTTCCACAGATGAGGTGGTATGCTTTCGATCTTGGGCAGTTCCTTCTCTCCTCCATACTTTGCTCTTCACTATGTCATCACTCTGGTATAAGTTAATCTTCATCTCATCTGTCCACAAGACCTTTTTCCAGAACTGTGGTTGCTCGTTTAAACTGTAACCTGGCCATCCTATTTTTGCAGCTAACCAGTGGTTTGCATCTTGCAGTGTAGCCTCTGTATTTCTGTTCATGAAATCTGGTGATTGACAAATCCACACCTGAATCCTGAAGAGTGTTTCTGATCTGTCGGACAGGTATTTGTGGATTTTTATTTATTATAGAGAGAATTCTTCTGTCATTAGGAAGCTCACCAGTGCTCTCTTTCTTCTAAATTAAGTTCCAAATAGTTGATTTTGGTAAGCTTGTTTGGCTGATGTCTCTAACAGTTTTATTCTTGTTTCCCAGTCTCATAATGGCTTATTTGACTTTCAATGGTACAACTTTGGTCCAAGAAGGATGAGGGGGGATCTTATAGAAACATATAAAATTATAAAAGGACTGGACAAGCTAGATGCAGGGAAAATGTTCCCAATGTTGCGCGAGTCCAGAACCAGGGGCCACAGTCTTAGAATAAAGGGGCGGTCATTTAAGACTGAGGTGAGAAAAAACTTTTTCAACCAGAGAGTTGTGAATTTGTGGAATTCCCTGCCACAGAGGGCAGTGGAGGCGAAATCACTGGATGGATTTAAGATAGATAGATCTCTAGGGGCTAGTGGAGTCAAGGGATATGGGGAGAAGGCAGGCACGGGTTATTGATATGGGACGATCAGCCATGATCACAATGAATGGCGGTGCTGGCTCGAAGGGCCGAATGGCCTCCTCCTGCACCTATTTTCTATGTTTCTATGTCCTCATGTTGATAAACAGCAATACAAGTATCCAAATGTGATGGAAAGACTGGAGGGAAAAATTAGGTGCTGAGAGCTCTCTCACATCTGCATTGAGGAGGCATTTAAACACACCTGAGCAATTACAAATCTGTGAAGCTGTGTATGAAAACATTATGGTGCCCTGAAATAGGGGGACTATGTATAAACACTGCTGTAATTTCTACATGGTGAAACCAAAATGTATAAAAATACCCTTTAATAAAATCTGACAATGTGCACTTGAACCACATGTGATTTTCTATTACAAATCTCAAATTGTGGCGTACAGAGGCAATAAATGATGGGTCTTTGTCCCAAACATTATGGAGCGCAGTTGTCCCGCTTTCCCATCCGTGTGAGCTTGGTGGGACGAAAGACCCGTTTCCATGCTGTATCTATTAAAATAAGGCCAATGAAAATCCAATGAAATGTGACTTGGTTCAGTCCTGGGTGGGAGTGGTGGGAGGAGCGAGGAGAGAGCACTCGGTCACTAGGATGGACCCCTCCCCTGAAACAGCACTCGGGCGCCGGACATCAGGGATGTCAGATGATGGAGGGAACTGGGACCAGTTTATCCGCCAAGCCAGCTGCTGACCCGTGGCCTTCTGCTCTCCAGGTGGGAGATGAACAATTCAAAATCCCCGCCTCCTCCTTCCCTCTAGGTGATGTACAGGATGTTGCAGCGCCGCTTGAGAGAATGAGGAGCTGTGGTACATTCCGTCCAGCACATCACTGTTGATGTGATGGCAGCGCTTGCTGTGTGCAACTCGGCTGCTATTTGCAAACAATATGAACCGGCGTTTACAGAGCATTGAATTGGTGCAAACTGCGTGGAGGGAGACGGGTTGGGGCCATGAAATATTCTCCGTAAATGCAGGCGTTTGTGCCGCAGCTGCTCCCGGTCCCGGGGCGGAGGCTGTGGGTCCCAGGGCGGAGGGTCCTGGGGCGGAGGGTCCCGGAGCGGAGGCTGAGGGTCCCGGGGCGGAGGCTGTGGGTCCTGGGGTGGAGGGTCCTGGGGCGGAGGTTGTGGGTCCTGGGGCGGAGGCTATGGGTCCCGGGGCGGAGGGTCCTGGGGCGGAGGTTGTGGGTCCTGGGGTGGAGGGTCCTGGGGCGGAGGCTGTGGGTCCTGGGGTGGAGGGTCCTGGGGCGGAGGTTGTGGGTCCTGGGGTGGAGGGTCCTGGGGCGGAGGTTGTGGGTCCTGGAGCGGAGGCGGCGGCGGGGAGGAGGGGCCGAGAAGGGGCGGGTCTTGAAGTTGTCCCGCCCATTGCTCCGGATCATCCCAGCGCTCGCTGGCCATTGGTCAGCCCGCACGTCCATCTCCAGGGCTCCATGATCGTTGGTCGTCCCGCACGTCCATCAGCGCCGCCGAGAGCCCGCCTCCTCCTCGGTTGTCAGGGGGCGGGGCCTGGCCTGGAGGAGGAGGAGGCCGCGGTCTGGGCGGGGACAGGGACGAGGACGGCCCCGGCGGCGGGTGGGGGCACAGCCCAGTGGCGACGGCTCCCGGCCGGGCAGCAGCACCAGGAGCGGCGGCGGGTAACTGGCGACGGGCGGAGGATCCATCCCCGCGGTCCGAGCCCCAGCACCGAATGTGAGGGAAGAAGTGAGGCGGCGGCGGCGGCGGCCGGGAGGAGAGAGGCCGGTGGGCGGCAGCGGGCGGGGGCGGGGGCGGGGGCGGGGGGGGGGGGGGGGCAACAGCTGTCAGATTCACCCCGAACAGCTGGCGGAGGCCGCTCTCCACATCTGGGGCGGGTAAAATGGGATCGATAAACCTGAAGCGTGTGTCTGGCCGCCCGCTGGCGGGATAACGGTGGGGGGGGGGGGGGGGACAGAGAGAGAAGAGTAGATGTGGGGGACGGGACAGAGAGAGAAGAGTAGATGGGGGGGGGACAGGGGACAGAGAGAGAAGAGTAGATGTGGGGGACGGGACAGAGAGAGAAGAGTAGATGAGGGGGGGACAGGGGACAGAGAGAGACAAGAGTAGATGTGGGGGGGGGGGGGACAGAGAGAGAAGAGTAGGTGAGGGGCGGTTGTGGGGGCGGCTTTGATTCTCATTCCGCATCGTCGCCCTGACGGACACGGGTTTGTCCCGGAGGCTCCAGTACCGGTGACTGCCGTCTGTGTGAAGCGGATCATGGACGAGGGATTCTCCATCCAGTCCAGGAGCGGCGCTGATTCCCGGCAAACCTGCCGCTGATGTTCATGCTCCAACCGGCGGCAGGTTGTGGTTGTTGCGGGACAAACGCGGCGAATTCCCCGACCCCGTGGCTGTGAGATGCTCCTTAAAGCGCCTCCTCCACCTGACAGTAGGGCAGCGGCTGCACAGGGGAGCGGTTACTCGGTCGGTGTAAAAGGAGAGGCCGGCTATCCTGGGATGGCTGTGTCTTGTCCCCGGCCCAGCCGGAACCCCCACACCCCCTCCACCTCCTCCCTCCCGGTCCTCCAACCG
>CM075982.1:32770315-32919186 GCA_038087875.1 Malacoraja senta
TGTGTCAGGTGGCCCGCACTCCTCGACGGCCCGCGTTAGCCATGTACATCACGGTGGTGCTGGTGGATCGCGGTGCTGCCTGCCGTCCGCTGTCAGCAGTGCCGCGGGGGTGGGGGGGGGGGACTACACACTGGGCTGTGTGATGGGGAAATCTTTGCAATTGGCTTCTGTAAATTGCCTAATCTGTAATAACGTAGAACTAGTGTATGGGTGGTCGATGGGTGATCGGTATGGACTTGGTGGGTTAAATGGCCTTTTTTCACGCTGTATCTCCCAATTCTAAGCTCTTTCTAGCCACTAGGGTGAAGCCCAAAGCAAGCTGGAAGCACAACAGCGCATATTCTGCTGGGATAATCAGCAACCCGATGTATGAACATTGAATTTTCCTATTGCAGGTCATCCTTAACTCCCCCATTTCACCTCTCTTTGTCCTTCTGATCCACCTCCAGTCCTTGCATTTTTGCCAAACCCCTCACCCTGCTGCCATCTCATCGCCTATTTTTGTCCACACCCCCCCCCCCCCCACCTGCTTTCAATGCACCACTTTACCCTCGCCAATCTGGTTCCATCTGTCCCTCATCTCTCCACTAATGTTTCCCATTGTCACCCTTGTTACACTCTGGACTCTGGTCTCCACTCTCACTCCATCCCCTTTTTCTCCATGTCTGCATCCTTTTTTTCATCCATCTGCCTCTGTCTCAAAACTCCTCCTCTCCCCCATCTGTCTCCTTCCCATCACCAGTCACCCTCTTTGGTCCATCCATCACCACAGGCCGTTGTCTCAACCCGAATTGTCAACAAATCCCTCCCCCCCCCCTCGCACCCTCTTCAAAGCTGTTGTGTCTGCCCTAAAATGTGCCCCAAACGACAACAATAGACAATAGGTGCAGGAGTAGGCCATTTGGTCCTTCGAGCCAGCACCGCCATTCAATGTGATCATGGCTGATCATCCCCATTCAGTACCCCGTTCCTGCCTTCTCTCCATATCCCCTGACTCCACTATCTTTAAGAGCCCTATCTAGCTCTCTCTTGAAAGTATCCAGAGAACCAGCCTCTGAGGCAGAGAATTCCCCAGACTCACAACTTTGTGAGAAGAAGTGTTCCCTCGTCTCCGTTCTAAATGGCTTACTCCTTACTCTTAAACTGGCCCCTGGTTCTAGACTTCCCCAACATCGGGAACATGTTTCCTGCCTCTAGCGTGTCCAAACCCATAACAATCTTATATGTTTCAATAAGATTCCCTTTCATCCTTCTAAACTCCAGAGTGTACAAGTCCAGCCGTTCCATTCTCTCAGCATATGACAGTCCCGCCATCCTGGGAATTAACCTTATAAACCTACGCTGCACTCCCTCAATAGCAAGAATGTCCTTCCTCAAATTAGGGGACTAAAACTGCACACAATACTCCAGATGTGGCCTCACTAGGGCCCTGTACAACTGCACAAGGACCTCTTTGCTCCTATACTCGTCTCCTCTTGTTATAAAGGACAACATGCCATTCGCTTTCTTCACTGTCTGCTGTACCTGCATACTTACTTTCATAGACTGATGAACAAGGACCTCCAGATCCCGTTGTACTTCCCCTTTTCCCAACTTGACGCCATTTAGATAGTATTTTGCCTTCCTGTTTTTGCTACCAAAGTGGATAACCTCACATTTATCCACATTAAACTTCATCTGCCATTCATCTGCCCACTCCCCCAACATGCCAAGTCACCCTGCATTCTCATAGCATCCTCCTCACAGTTCACACTGCCACCCAGCTTTGTGTCATCTTCAAATTTGCTAATGTTACTTTGAATCCCTTCATCCAAATCATTGATGTATATTGTAAATAGCTGCGGTCCCAGCACCGAGCCTTGCGTTACCCAACTAGTCACTGCCTGCCATTCTGAAATGGACCAGTTAATCCCTACTCTTTGTTTCCTGTCTGCCAACCAATTTTCTATCCATGTCAGCACTCTACCCCCAATACCAGGTGCCCTAATTTTGCCCACTAATCTCCTATTTGGGACCTTATCAAATGCTTTCTGAAAGTCCAGGTACACTACATCCACTGGCTCTCCCTTTGTCCATTTTCCGAGTTACATCCTAAAAAAATTCCAGAAGGTTAGTCAAGCATGATTTCCACTTCGTAAATCCATTCTGATTCGGACCAATCCTGCAACTGCTATCCAAATGTGCGGCTATCTCATATTTTATAATTGACTCCAGCATCTTCCTCACTACCGATGTCAGGCTAACTGGTCTATAATTCCCTGTTTTCTCTCTCCCGCCTTTCTTAAAAAGTGGGATAACATTAGATATCCTCCAATCCATAGGAACTGATCCTGAGTCTATAGAACATTGGAAAATTATCACCAATGCATCCCACGATTTCTAGAGCCACTTCCTTAAGTACCCTGGGATGCAGACCATCAGGCCCTGGGGATTTATCAGCCTTCAGTCCCATCAGTCTACCCAACACCATTCCCCGCCTAATGTGGATTGTCTTCAGTTCCTCCGTCACCCCAGATCCTCTGGCCACTACTATATCAGGAAGATTGTTTGTGTCCTCCTTATTGAAGATGGATCCAAAGTACCTGTTAAGCTCATCTGCCATTTCCTTGTTCCCCATAATAAATTCACCTTTTTCGGTCTTCAAGGGTCCAACTTTGGTCTTAACTAATTTTTTCCTCTTCACATACCTAAAGAAGCTTTTACTATCCTCCTTTAGATTCTTGGTTAGCTTACCTTCGTACCTCTTCTCTTCTCCCTGTATTGTCTTTGCATCAGTTTAAAGAAAGGTTCCGACCTGACTGTTTTTTGCCAATGCCCTGATAATTCCCAGCTGCATTCTCTTGTCTCCAATGTGACCATTGACCTGCCCCAGGCCGCAACGCCTCTGATCTCTGGCAAAGCCAAAAAAAGACAAAGACAAAGGACATTTATTGTCACATACACCAATTGATGCAGTGAAATTTGAGTTGGATGAGAGTTTCCTGTGCATTACCCCTCTGCTTCTGTTCATTCTTGCTGTAGGCTTTGATATTACTTTTCAATTTTCTCTCATAATCCATGTTTTCCATCTTTAGTGCAGGTCCACAATGGTTTTCAGGCAACTGGAGGTGCAGCACCTCCTTTAATCTGGACAAAATTACGAGAGCGCACTTGAAAAGCAAAGCACCAAGACAAATTCCTTGTATGTATACATACTTGGCTAATAACATTTATTCAATTCAATCAATTCAAATCCCCCCGGCCCCTGGAAGTCCCCGAGAATGTGGCGCCTAGGCCGAGTGAGGCGACTAATTTCGACCTCATCAGGACTTCCGTGCCAGTGGAATTTGCCCCCCTGCGGAAGTCCAGCCCAGCTGGAGCTGGCAGAACCATTCCCATAGCCAACTTCCATGACCAATGTTGTGGGCTCCCCGAGGTCATGACCTCTGTTGGGATAATCCAGCAAGGCTCTGGAACCAAGGGTGCTGGAAAATCGGTGGTGGACTTGTATCTTTTTGTCCTCTGCTGCTGGTTTTTGAAAAATTCCCAGTCCTCTATTGTACCGTAGTGTTTATTACTTTGTTTGCTCTGGTCTTTGATTCAATCTGAGATGTCCTGACCTACCATCTACCTCATTGGAGACCTTGGGACTATCTTTAATCTGACTTTCCTGGGCTCTATCTTCCACTAAACATTATTTCCGTTTATCCTGTATCTGTACACTGTGGGCGGCTCGATTGTAATCATGGATAGTCTTTCTGTTGACTGGGTAACACGCAACAAAAAAATGCAGCTTTTTGCTTTACCTCGGTACACGTGATAATAAACTAAACTCATTTTTTCCTTGGCTTTTATGTCCCTCTCTAATTGAAGGATAATTTTTTCTGCGTGTTTTTCACTAACTGTCACTACGTATCTAGTGACCTTTCCTTCACCCGGTGTATCCAGCCAACTCCAGATAACTCCACCATATTTCTTCATACGTGAAGATAGACACAAAAAGCTGGAGTAACTCAGCGAGACAGGCAGCATCTCTGGAGAGAATGAATGGGTGACATTTTGGGTCGAGACCCTTCTTCATACTTGCCTTTGTTTGAGTCGAGGAGACTGGTTTTACACCAGAGGTGTTTGCCCTCAAGCCGTATTTGGAATTCTCATGTTGTGACCCCTGTTCCCAAACACGTTGTCACACATGACTAATTGTGACCCAGTTGTCCCTGGGTAGAGTCTGTGCCACACTGCTGCTCCTGGTCAACCCACAAATTCCTGTTGTGGTTTGGCCGTCGATAAGCGGGTTACAGTCACCCACGGTTATTGTCGTATCCTTCTTGTACAGCTTCCCTTTTTCCCCATTTACAATTTCACCGCTACATTGTAGCATGAGTAATACAATCAGTTGATCAAGAGCTTTCCACCTCCCTCTGGGGCCTGGGAAATGACTGTGATTAGAAGGGTTGAGAAAGGCAGGGTTACTTCCTGGAAGGATACAAAGTGCTGCAGTAACTCAGCAGGTCAGGCAGCATCTCTGGAGAACATGGATGGGTGATGTTTTGGGTCGGGGCGCTTCTTCATTCCGATTGTGCAAGAGGTAGGGGGTGGGGAAAAAGCTGGGAGAGAGGAAAGGCAGGACAAAGCTGGACACTTCCTGGACATTGGAAATCCCTGTTGTTGGAGAACGTCCGAAGACGGACAAGTTTGTCGTCTAATTAGCTTCGGTAAAATTGTAAATTGTCCCTAGTGTGTGCTGGATAGTGTATCAAAACACTATCGGCAGACTCAGTAGTTCAAAGGACCTGTTTCTGTGCTGTATCTCTAAACTAACCTAAACCATTTACTGAGTCCAGTAACTAAACGGTCGCAGCATGGTTGAAGCCATTCAGCTCGTCGAGTCTATACTGGTTCTTTGTAGAGTTATAGAGTTGGGCGCATTCCCTTGCCTCTTTCATTCCCACACAGCCCTGCATATTCTTTCCTGTCCAATACTTTTCAAGCTCCCCTCTGAAATCTACAACCCCCCACTCCCTCCACTCTTGCCTTGCTCTCCACCTGTGCATCCTCTGGGTCTTTAATCAATCACCTTCATTCTGTGTCTCCCAGTCCTTGATCCCTCTGACAATGGAAGCATTCTCTTTATCTATGGTAGACAAAAGTGCTGGAGAAACTCAGCGGGTGCGGCAGCATCTATGGAGCGAAGGAAATAGGCAACGTTTCGGGCCGAAACCCTTCTACCTTCAATTTTCCAGCATCTGCAGTTCCTTCTTAAACATCTCTTTATCTATTCTGTCTATACCCTTAGTGATTTTTAAATACCTCCTTTAGATCCACACACAAGCCCCTCTATCCTAAATAAAATCTCTCCAATGTAAGATCACTCAAACTTGAGGTCGTTCTGGTAAATCTCTTGCACCCTTTTAAAAGTTGTTATGTCTTCCCTACATTGTGCCCAAAGCACACAATGCAACACTTTGAAGAAGGGTCCCAACCAGAAACGTCACCGTTCCATGTTCTCCAGAGGTGTTGCCGGACCCGCTGAGTTACTCCAGCACTTTGCCCATTCTTGTGCAGCAGCATCCTTGTTTCCTGTTTGACAGGAATGAGGACAGAATAAAGTGGGGGCTAGAGTAAAATTAATGTAACATGATGATTGGCATGGTGTTGGTTTCCATGATGTATCTCTCCGTGATTCCATGGTCATAATCTCGATGTGCCTGGCTTTGATACATATTCTCGCTCTACAGTGGCATATTATTCACCTTGTCTGCTGCAAATGTACGCAAGAACCTCTGTCTCCTGTCTGCTGCTTCTGAGTTGGAGTCGTGCGTCTCCTGTTCGCCTTTGGGATGGAAATATTGATGTTCAGTTCCCTTCCTGCCACCATCAGCTAAATTCCCCTCAGTCGATAACAGCTTGGAAAAACAGCCCCTGAATCTGGAGCTATGCATTTTCAAACTTCTGTACTTCGTGCCTGATGGGAGAGGGGAGAAGGGGGAGTGACTGGGGTAAGACTGGTCTTTGATTATGCTAGTGGCTTTGTTGAGGCAGCATGAAGTGTACATGCAGTCCATGGAAGGGAGGTTGGTTTGCGTGATGGTCTGGGCTGCGTCCACAACTCTCTGCAATATATCGTGGTCTTCACTGGAGCTGTTCCCAAACCAAGGATAAGATGCTTTCTGCGGGGCATCTGTCGAAGTTGGTGAAAGTTGTTGGGGACATGCCGAACTTTCTAAGCTGCATAAGGAAGTAGAGGCGTTGTTGTGCTTTCTTGGCCATTGTTTCAATATAGGTGGTCCAGGACAAATTGCTGGTGATATTTACTCCGAAGAACTTGAAGCTTTCGAGGATGTCTACTTTGACGCCATCAATGTTTACTGGGACGTGTGTACTGCTTCGCTTCCTCAGGTCCATTACAAGGCACGAGCAGACCCTTTGGTCCACAATACCTGTGTCCAACACGATGCCAAGACAAACTCTTATCTGTCTGCACATATCCCTCCATTCCAGGCAAATCCATGGACCTATCCAAAAGTCTCTGAAGTACCGCTATCATATCTGCCTCCACCACCACCACCATGTCCGCACTGACCCGCAATCCCCACACATTAACACTATCCTACACACATTAGACAATAGACAATAGGTGCAGGAGTAGGCCATTCGGCCCTTTGAGCCAGCACCACCATTCACTGTGATCATGGCTGATCATCCACACTCAGTACCCCGTTCCTGCCTTTTCCCCATATCCCTTGACTCCACTATCTTTAAGAATTCTATCCAACTCTCTTGAAAGCATACAGAGAATTGGCCTCCACTGCCTTTTGAGGCAGAGAATTCCACAGATTCACAACCCTCTGTGTGAAAAAGATTTTCCTCATCTTCATTCTAAATGGCTCACTCCTTATTCTTAAACTGTGGCCTCTGGTTCTGGACTCCCCCAACATCGGGAACATGTTTCCTGCCTCTAGCGTGTCCAATCCCTTAATAATGTTATATGTTTCAATAAGATCCCCTCTTCTTCTTCTTGCGTGTGGTGTGCACAGCCTAAAGTTGTAGGTCAACTTGTTCTATTTGATCTATTTGTGCACGTCGGGTTGATTGCATTGGTCGAAACAGGGTGGACCACGTGAAGGTTGCAATCTCCCACCCCAGATCCCCTCTGATCCTTCGAAACTCCAGAGTATACAAGCCCAGTCGCTCCATTCTATCAACATAAGACAGTCCAGCCATCCCGGGAATTAACCTTGTAAACTTACGCTGTGCTCCCTCAATAGCAAGAATGTACTTCCTCAAATTTGGAGACCAAAACTGCACACAATACTCCAGGTGTGGTCTCACTAGGGCTCTGTACAACTGCAGAAGGACCTCCTCTTTGCTCCTATACTCAACTCCTCTTGAAGGCTAACATGCCATTTGTTTACTTCACTGCCTGCCGTACATGCATTTACACTTATACCAAGCCAATTAGCCTACAAACCTGTACGTCTTTGAAATGTTGGAGTAAACTGAAGATCTCGGCGTAAACCCATGCAGTCACAGGGAGAACGTACAAACTCTGTACAGACAGCACCCGTAGTCAGATCGAACGCGGGTCGCTGGCGCTGTAAGGCAGCAACTCTGCCGCTGCGCCACCATGCCGCCCTATGTTCCACACACTCACAACTCTTTGTGTAAAAGAAAATTTGCTTCGCAAATCTCCTTTAAACTTTGCCCCTCTCACTGTAAAACTGTGCCCTCTAGTATTTGTTTTTTTCATCCTGAGAAGAAGATTCTGTCTACCCCATCTATGCCTCCCATAATTGTATGTACTTCTATCAGGTCTCTTCTGTCCTCTGACACTGTCGATGCTCTGGTTTTTTTGGCCTTCATTTCATCCTAAATTATGGAGGACCCTGTCCGTTGGGATTGAGTATTTCGCTCATACCAACCAGCGCTTAAATCTAAGGTTATCGGGCATTTTGACAGACTTAATCACCGTCTAAACCATGGGAATTATCAGTGGAATCTAAGTATTTAATGGGAATTCCTCTCACAGTGTATTGAAGCACAATTCAGCTGGGAAAAGCATAATTGGTTTCTGACAAAGATTTCCAAAGTTTAGCTGTTTTACAATTACAGTCTACTGGATTTCCGGCAAGGATCAATTAATGGTACAGTTAGTGTTCCCTGAGGTGGAAAAAACATTGAATTTTTTCAGTCAAAGGGTTTTGACCTGTCTGTTGAAAAATATCATTTTTTTATAAAGCAAAGCATAGCAGGCAGCATTCTGACAGTCTACCCTATCTATGCCTCTCAAGATTTTATATACTTCTATCAATGGGGGTCGGCATTTCAACAACATGCTTCTATCTGCATCTTTACATCAACTTGTTCAACTCTGGCACCATTTGCTTTAGAACATAGAACACTACAGGTCAGGAATGGGCCCTTCAGCTCTCAATGTTTGTGCTCAACATGATGCCAAATTAAACTGATCTCATCTTCCTGTACATGATCTATATCCCTCTATTCCCTGCACTTCATGTGCCTTTCTAAAAGTCTCATAAACGGCACTATCGTATCAGTCTCCACCACCACCCCTGGCAGTTCCAGGCCCCCACTACTCTGTGTTGATAGATGGTTAGATTGATAGATAGATAAAAACTAAAATTTGACCCGCACATCTCTATTAACCTTTCCCCCTCTCACCTTTTTAGCTCTGCTCTCTAGTGTTAGACTTTTCCACCCTGGGGAAAAAGGTTCTGACTGTCTACCATATCTACCCCTCTCGTAATTTTATATACTTCTATCGTCTCCCCTTAATCTCTGATGTTCCAGAGAAAACAATCCAAGTTTAACCAACCTCTCCCTGTAGTTGAACCTATCTAATCCAGGCAGCATTTTGGTAAACCTCCTTTGCTCCCTTTCCACAGTCTCCACATCTTTCCTGTAATAAGGCGTCCAGAACTGCACGCAATACTCCAAATGTGGCCTAACCAATCTCCCATAGGGCTGCATCATGACTTCCTGACTCGTACTCAATGCCCCCGAGCAATGAAGGCAAGCATACCATACGAGTTCACGTTATAGGAGTAGAATTAGGCCCTTCGAGTCTACTCCACCATTCAATCATGGCTGATCTCTGCCTCCTAATCCCATTTTCCTGCCTTCTCCCCATAACCTTTGACACCTGTTCTAATCAAGAATTTGTCTATCTCTACCTTAAAAATATCCACTGACTTGGCCTCCACAGCCCTCTGTGGCAATGAGCTCTGCAGATTAACTACCCTCTGACCAAAGAAGTTACTCCTCACCACCTTTCTAAAAGAGCCCCCTTTAATTCTGAGGCTATGACCTCTGGTCCTAGACTTTCCCACCAGTGGAAACATCCTTTCCACATCCACTCTATCTATGCCTTTCATTATTCTGTAAGTTTCAATGAGGTCCCCCCTCAACCTTGTAAACTTCAGCACGCTGAAGCCCGGTGCTGTCAAACGCTCATCATATGCTAACCCACTCATTCCTGGAATAATTTGTGTAAACCTCCTCTGGACCCTCTCCAGAGCCATCCTTCCTCAGATATGGGGCCCAAATTTGCTCACAGTACTCCAAATGTGGCCTGACCCCCAGAGCCTCAGCATTGCATCTCTGTTTTTGCATGCCGCCTTTACCTTTCTAAATGCCTACCCTCTTTTTGTAATATTCAAAGTCTAGCAGGATGCTTAGGATTAGCATCGCGTGGCAGCAAGGCGGCACAACGGTAGAGTTGCCCCCTTGCAATGCCAGAGATCTGGGTTTGATCCTGACTACGGGTGCTGTCTGTATGGAGTTTCTACGTTCTCCCCGTGACCTGCGCGGGTTTTCTCCAGTAGCTCCGGTTTCCTACCACACCCCAAAAACATACGGGTGTGTAGATTAATCGGCTTGATAACATTGTAAATTCTACCTTATGCGTGTCGGATAGTGTTAGTGTGCGGGGATCGCTGGTTGGCGCGGATCCGGTGGGTCGAAGGGCCTGTTTCTGCTCCGTATCTTGAAACTAAACTTGTCTCTGGAATTAGGGTTTGTATACTATGAACCTAATTCCCAACCATCCACACACACCGGATCCCAGGGTGTAGAGTGTTAGAAGCATAGAAAAATAGGTGCAGGAGTAGCTAGTGGTTCTTCGAGCCAGCACCGCCATTCA
Source organism: Malacoraja senta (assembly GCA_038087875.1). Lineage (NCBI taxonomy): Eukaryota > Metazoa > Chordata > Chondrichthyes > Rajiformes > Rajidae > Malacoraja > Malacoraja senta. The sequence continues at coordinate 32,780,457 of CM075982.1, forward strand.
ATATGATCAAGGTTGATCATCTAAAATCAGTACCCCGTTCCTGCTTTTTCCCCATATCCCTTGATTCCGTTAGCCCTAAGAGCTAAATCTAACTCTCTTGAAAACATCCAGTGAAGTGGCCTCCACTGCCTTCTGTGGCAGAGAATTCTACAGATTCACAACTCTGGGTGAAAAAGTTTTGCCTTATCTCTGCCCTGTGGTTCGCCACATTGGATGGTAAGTTTAAAGTTCTTCAACCAGTGAGTTGCCAATCTCCGTCACTTTGAAACGGTGGGTTTAGTTTAGTTTAGAGATACAGCGCGGAAACAGGACCTTCAGCCCACTGAGTCGATGCCAACCAGTGATCCCCACACATTAAATCTATTCTACACATACTCGGGCCAATTTACATTTTATAGAAAAGACAATGAACTTACACACCTTCTGAGTGTGGGAGGACACCTTGGCTCCCGGAGAAAACCCATGCTGTCACAGGGTGAACGTACAAACTCCATACAGACAGCACCTGTAGTCAGGATGGAACCCGGTTCTCTGGCGCTGTAATGCGACAATTCCACCGTGCTGCTCTTTCTTGCAATTGTAGAATTCAATGTTCATACCCCTTGAGGAGCTTACATCAGGGCAGTATAAACATTGAATAAGTGACTTCTATTCACACCTCCCTCCCCTCAGAAAAAACCCACACAGTCACAGGGTGAACGTACAAACTCCATACACACAGCACCCGTAGTCGGGATCGAACTTGGTTCTCTGACACTGTGAGACAGCAAACCTACCGTGGCGTCACTGTGGACCACACAGTCCACAGAGAATCATGGTTGCTGAGCTGTGTGTAGTGTAATGCTGATCTATGCTTATACACACTCTGTTTATGTAGCTAACCCCATCATTCTTCTGTTAATCACCAGTTCAGGAAGCGATGCATTGATGGTCTGGAGCAGGGCGCTATTAAAGAGGAGGTAGTCAATGTCTTGGATTGCAGAAGGATGGATAAATCTCCACAAAGCTAAGGGAAGCTGTGGGAGAAAATTGCTGGGCCTATGGCAGATGTTAGCATCTTCACCAACCCCAGGTGGTATCTAATGGCTCGAGAATGGCCAAATGTTGCTCCTTTATTTGGCAGGTGATTTTAGCCAGGTTACTACAGGGCAGGGACCCTTGCATCAGTAGTAAGAAAATTACTAGAGGAAAAGATTAAGAAACAGGAAAGATGCACATTTTAAAACACAGGCGGACCAGGGATAGTCAGTATGGCTTTCTTCGGGGAAAATCTGTCTCGCAAATTTGATTTGAGTTTTTGAGGCAATAATTAAGAAGATTGATGTAGGCAGGGCAAATGTCATTTAGGACATTAATAAAACATTTGATGAGGTTGAGCTGTTTAAATGGGACAGCACGGTGGCGCTGCAATTTCCTCCCACACTCCAAAGACGTACAGGTTTGTAGGTTAATTGACTTCAGTAAAAATTGTAAATTGTCCCTAGTGTGCGTGGGATAGTGCTAGTGTACGGGGATCGCTGTTCGGTGTGGACTCAGTGGACCCAGGGGCCTGTTTCCGCTCTGTATCTCTAATCTAAGCTAAATTGGATCAAAAATGAGTTTGGTGAAAGGTGGCAGAGGGTAGTGTCGACAGGATACCTTTTTGATTTGAGTCTGCGACTAGTGGTGGGTGCTGGGACCCTTATGAATATATATTAATGACTTGGATGTGAATGTGTACGGTATGGTTAATATGTTTGCAAAGGAGACATGTTGTAGTTATGTGAGGATGTGTCTAATCTTTGTGCCTGGAACATGCTGCCTGGAGTGATGGTGGAGGCAGATACAAAGAGGTGTTTAATAGGCTTTTGGAGACGCACATGAATATGCAGGGAATAGAGGGATATGGACCAAATGCAGGCAGTGGAGATGATGAGTTCATCGTGGTATTATGTTCAGCAGGAATATTGTCACCCGAAACACAAGGAACTGCAGATGCTGGTTTACAAGAAAAAGGCGCTGGAGTAACTCAGCGGGTCAGGCAGCATCTCTGAAGAACATGAATTGTTTTGGGTCAGAATCCTTCTTCAGACTGATTGTTGTAGGAGAGAGAGAACTGGAAGAGGGATGAAGGTTGGACAAAGTCTGGCAAGTGATGGGTGGATGCAGGTGAGCGGGGGTTGGGATAGACACGTGGTTGGAGATAGGCCAGAGATTAAAAGGAAAAAGGTAAGACAATGTTTGTAGGTTAGTTACCTAAAATTGGAGAATAAACTAATTGTCAGCGCAGATATCGAGGGCTGTAGAGCCTGTTCCTGTACTGTACTAAACTATGTTCCAATTGAAAGAAAGTTTGCACCTGTCATAATCGAGGGCATGCAGGAGAGATTCACCAAGATATTGTCTGGAATGGAGGGCTGTCGTTATGTGGGGAGATTGGAAAGGCTGGGTTTAGTCTCACTGGAACGTAGGAGTCCGAGGGGTGTGTTTACGTTTGATCGGATAGATAGGATCATTTTTTCTCTGGGCAGGGAGTTTAGAACGAGTGGGCAGTGTTTTAAGATGAGAAGGAAGAAATTGAAAGGAGACTAGACCAAGTGTAGAGCCGTTGGGTCCGCTCCCCCAACGCAAGATTCCACCACTCACCCGTTCCCCCAACGCAATACTGCACCACTCACGCATAGCCCCCAACTGTGCAGGCACGGCTCATTTCTACTCATCCCCCAGCACTCCCTCCTCCTCCTCCTCTTCATCCTCCCTCGTCAATCACTAGAGAGGGAGGGGGTAGAGAGGGAGGGGTAGTAGAGAGGGAGGGGGGTCAGAGAGGGAGGGGGGGGTGGAGAGGGAGAGAGAGGGGAGGGGAGTAGCGAGGGAGGGGTTAGAGAGGGTGGGAGTGAGGGTAGATAGGGAGGGGGCATCTCCCTCCTCCACACACCCCCCCCCCCCCCATCTCCCTCTACCACCCCATCTCCCTGCTCCTCATTTCCCTCAGCCTCCTCCTCTCACTCCCATTCCCTGCCCCAAGACCTACCTAGGTAGTAGAGCAGCGCCAGGGCCTGGTTCTTGTACTGGGCCCGGCCCTGGCTGTAGACTCCAGCCGTCAGCTCGGCCGCCGCCTGGGCTCCAGTGCAGGCCCCAACTTCATCTCCGGGCTCGTCTCTGACCCCGGACCCAGGCTCGTCCGTGGTTCCAGCGGCGGCTTCTTTCTCGGCCGCGGTCACGGCCCCATCCCAAGCCCCAGGCTTGGCCCTCACTCCAGCTCGAACACCAGGCTCGGCTCCAGCCAGGGCCCGCGGCACCACCCTCGCCACCGGGTGCAGGCAGACCGCCACTCCTCGTTCACCACCAGTGCTGGAGTGCCCCTCCCGGAGTGTCCCGTCCTGCCTTGCGAGTGCATTGTGACGTCACTCCGGGTTTTTTCAGAAATGGGTGAGTTTTGGGGGTTGTTTTTAAAATTTAAAGGATTAATATGGGAAATATAGGTGGGAATGCGATGGGAAGATGTTTATCTGAAAATGGGAAGGCTGCGGCCTAGTGTTTGCAAGAAGATAGGAAAAGCAGATTGACACATCGTCGGCACCAACACAAACAATAGGAAGAGTTTTAGTATTATAGAGATAGGAAGGTGATGGTTGTCTGAAACAAGCTGCTGAAGTACCTGTAGGTGTTGGCAGCAGGTACACTTATAGCTATGAGATATAATTACAACATAGCTATGAAAGATGTGGGGGATAAAGGTCTATTGTGGGCAAATGGGATGAGCATCGATGGGCATCACGGTCGACATGGATCTGGTGGCCAAAGGACTGTTTTGGTGCAGGACAATTCTAGCATTCTATGAAATTATCATGTACCTGCATATACAGAGAGATCTTTGCATCCAAGACCATAGCTCCCTCAAAAGTAGATAGAGTGGTAAAGAGGACACAGGGTATGCTTGCCTTCATCAGTCAGGGCATGAGTATGAGTCAGGAATTACTAACGCTACTTTAAAGGACTTTCATTAGGCCATATTTGGAGTATCGTTTGCAGTTCTGTCGCCCCATAACAGGAATTATGTGCAGTCTTTGGAGAGGGTTCAGAGGAGATTTATCAGAATGCTCAAGAAGGAACTGCAGATGCTGGAAATTTTAAGGTAGACAAAAGTGCTGGAGAAACTCAGCGGGTGCAGCAGCATCTATGGAGCGAAAGAAATAGGCAACGTTTCGGGCCGAAACCCTTCTTCAGACCCTTTATCAGAATGCTGCTGGTTTAGGGGTTATTGGCTACATGGAGAGGTTGGGCAGACTTGAATTGCCTTCTCTGGAATGCCGAAGGTTGAGGGAAGACCTGACAGAAGGATACAAAATTATGAGAGGCATTGATTGGGCATAGCTATAAGGTGAAAGGGGCAAGTTTTGTTTTAGTATAGAGGGTGTTGAGTGCCTGCAACATGTTGCCAGGGATAGTGGTGGGGCAGATATGATAGTGGTTAAGAGGCTTTCAGACAGGCACATGGATATGCAGTGAATGGAGGGATATGGATCATTTGCAGGCAGATGAGATTAGTTTATGTTGATGTCATGTTTGGCACAGACATTGTGGGCCAAGGGGCCTGATCCTGTGCTGCCCTGTTCTAAATTCCATGGGGTATGGTAGACAGTGATCTACTTTGTCCCACAGCAGAGATCCCTAAACCAGAGATACAGTGGCGCAGTGGGTAGAATTGCTGCCATAGAGCGCCAGAGACCCGGGTTTGATCCTAACTACGGGTGCTGTTTGTACGGAGTTTTACGTTCTCCCCATGACCAGCGTGAGTTTTCTCCGATATCTCTGATTTCCTCCAACTCTCCAAAGATGTACAGGTTTGCAGGTTAATTGGATTGGCATAATTGTAAATTATCCCGTGTGTGCAGGATAGTGTTAGTATGTGGGGATCACTGGTTGGCGCGGACCCGGTGGGCCGAAGGGCTTGTTTCCGTGCTGTATCTAAGAAACTAAACATAAAGTAAAAAAAGAGCATGGTTTAAGGTGTGGAATTTGGGGACTCAAGAAATAATTTTACCACCCAAATAATGATAGGAGTTTGGAATACACTGCCTGAGTGGATGATGGAGAAAAACAATGTTTGCAACATTTAAGTGGTATCTTGATAAGCTGAGGCAGAGAAGGCTCAATGATACTTTGTTTAAGAAGGAACTGCAGATGCTGGAAAATCGAAGGTACACAAAAATGCTGGAGAAACTCAGCGGGTGCAGCAGCATCTATGGAATCATATGGAACAGCATCAGTCTGAAGAAGGGTTTCGGCCCGAAACGTTGCCTATTTCCTTCGCTCCATAGATGCTGCTGCACCCGCTGGGTTTCTCCAGCATTTTTGTGTACCCTCAATGATACTTTATTGTCATGCGTACCTGGGCTACGGACCAAATGGGATACTGCTAGTGCTCTCTTTATTGGAAGTATATCAGAAGCATGCACTAGCTTCCAAAAGCACACTTCCATAACACAACTGTTGGCATAGACTCTGTGACCCTAATTTCTTTCCCCACAATACCTTCAGGGGATATAAGCGAGTTCAGTATTCCAAAAAATGCAAGGAATCATGGGATTTGTCAAAGGTCAAACACTATAAATAAAAATCGAACGAAGCACTGTAGATTCAGTGAGTATAGTTTGGGTCCAATTTTTTGTCCTTTTTCAAGTTTGTATTTGTCAGGGGGCAGTTAGAGGGGGCAGATACAAGTGGGAGTCAGGGGGGAGGCTGGACCGGCTCTCGGCAGCTGCACGCACACAGAACCGCGCCTCATCCGCAGCCAGGATCGAACCCGAGTACCCGGCGCCGCAACCGCCACTGGACCGTCCCCGGTCCACCCCCCACTCGAGTGTCCCATCCCCACCCAGGGTGCGAACGGAGACATCTGGACCGACAGGACACCGGCCCCCAGGCCCACAGCCAGTGCGGAGAACCCACAGGCCCACAGCCAGCACGAAGAAGAAGGGCATACTCCAGCCCAACTCTGCTCCAACTCCAGAGGAACCCGCTCCCCGATGGGCCGCTATGGCGACAAGTGCCAGTTCGCCCACGGCCTGGCCGAGCTACGCTCCCTCAGCCGCCACTCCAAGTACAAGCCGTATCTTGCACACCACCTACGGTACCCGCTGCCACTTCATCCACAACCCCGAGGAGGAGCGAGGTTGGGCTCGGCCTCCTCCGGCCTGGCGCTCGACCGTGCCACGCTGCGGACGGCCTTCAGCCCCGACCTGGAGTTGGTGCTGGCCCGGACTCTGGGCTTGGGGCTGGGCAAGGGAGGGGGAGGAGGTTGCTGCTGCCGCCAGCACCAGCAGCTCCAGCGGACGCCCGGCCTGCTTATGGCCGGCAGGAGCCCGTCCGCAGACTCTCTCTCCGATCAGGACGACTCCAGCAGCAGCGGCTCCTAGTCGCCCGTCTTCGAGCAGGGCCGGAGGCTGCCCATCTTCAGCAGGATCTCGGTGTCGGACTGAGGGGAGGGGGGTGGAGGTGGAGGGCTGCCGGCCAACCCGGTGGGACAGGCAGAGCCGAGCTAGAGCCAGCGGCTCCAGTGCCGGCTGCAAGTCCGGGGCTGCCCTCCAGCCCAGGGCCACCCTGGACACCTCCGGACAGGGACAGGACACAGGGGAGGTGACGGGGACGGCCCAACAGCACCCGCAGCGTTCAGAGAGCCGACTCCGACCCCGACCACAGATGAAACGCAAGCCTGCACAAAATGCAGCATCACTGTTGCTGAGTGTTTTTGGCTTGTGACCTATGACCTGGGTATGCGCAGTCGGAATGCCAAACTCGCTTATTGGCTCACCCCTTCTATTAGTAATTGCTGCAAGTTTCTGACTGGTTGGTAGTACTGCTCCACTCCTCATCCACTGTATCTGCTGTTCCAGGTGTGAACTATATATCGATGAGACCAAGCGCAGACTTGGTCGCTGAACACCTCCACTCAGTCCGCCTGAGCCTATGTGTTCTCCGGGTTGCTAAACACTTGAACTCCCGCTCCCATTCCCATACTGACCTTCCTGTCCAGGGCCTCCTTTACTGTCAAAGTGAGGCCAAACGCAAATTGGTGGAACAGCACCTTACATTTTGCTTAGGCAGCTTACAAACCAGCAGTATGAATATTGATTTCTCTAATTTTAAGTAACTCTTACTTTCCCTCTCTTTCTGCCCATCACCCATCCTAGTTCACCTACTAGTTTCACTGTCCTCCTGATTAATTTTACTGTTTGTATACCTTGTTGTCACCTTCCCGTCAGCCAACAATGAACCATCGTATCGAAGATAGACACAAAATGCTGGAGTAACCCTTCTACCCAACGTCTCGACCCGAAATATCACTCATTCCTTCTCTCCAGAGATGCTGCCTGTTCCATTGTGTTACTCCAGCTTTTTCCATCTTATCTTCGGTGTAAACCAGCATTTGCAGTTTCTTCCTACACAATGAACCATTGTACGTTTCCTTGACCATTGTTTGTTTTAATCTGTCCTTTTCACACCTTACTTGCTCTTTATAACCTTCCAGATCTCTAGTTTCCCTCTCCCCTGACTCAGTCTGAAGAAGCGTCTCGACCCGAAACGTCACCCATTCCTTCTCTCCAGAGATGTTCCACTGACTTACTCCAGCATTTTGTGTCTATCTTTCATGAATAATTGGTGTTGGATATGAGCTTCTGATAATCACTGTATGTTTGTTCATTCCTTAGCGGGTGGGAAGAGAGCCAGAAGCATACTTGTGATCCAAAGCATACTTTGCTGTATTACAATATTACTAGAGTGACTTGTTGTGCGACAGGTGGAGAATGGTGTGGAGTACATCCTGGAGACCATTGACTCGCTGCAGAAACACTCGTGGGTGGCTGACATACAGGACTGCATGGACCCAGGGTAAGGGAAACTTCACTGCCTCTCACACCAGCTAGGGATGTTTCTGCTCAGATTACACAGCCAAACCTGACGAGTAGAAACATTTTATTCTGTAAGTCCAACCATACCAGATGGAAGCAGCTACATGTGTGGCGCAGCGGTAGAGCTGCTGCCTCACGGCACCAGAGAACCTGGTCCGATTCTGACCTCCGATGCTATCTGTGTGGTGTTTGCACATTCTCCCTGTAACCACGTCGGTTTTCTTCGGGTGCTCTGGTTTCTTCCAACATTCCAAAGGCGCTTGGGTTTGTAGGTTAATTGGCCGCTATAAACTTTCCCCTAGTGGTAGGGAGTGGATGAGAACGTGGGATTACATAGAACTTGTGTGTAGGGAGTATATAGGAAAATGGGATAACATCAAACTAGTGTGTAGGGAGTGGATGAGAAAGAGGGATTACATAGAGCGAGTGTGATCGCTGGTCGGTGTGGACTCGGGGGGAGGGGGGGAGGCTGAAGGGCCTATTTCCATGCTGTATCTCTAAACTAAACTGCGCTGAGAGATTGAGATAACAAAGAACTAATGTGAACGGCTGATCGATGGTTGGTGGACTTGGTGGGTCAAAGGGCCTATTGTCATTCTGTACCTCTAAACTAAACTATTAGGTTGAAGGCTGTGGTGGGGAGATGTGAAGGTATAAAATCTGATAGTCCGGGAGACATTAGCTTGCTGTTCGTTGAGGGCCATGGTCCAGGAGGAGGTGTTAGAGATCTGACCACTGGTCTCTGGAAGGTCAGGACCACAGCAGCACCACCTTGTTTGTAGGCTTGATGACGGCATTAGGATTGATGCAGAGAGAGCATGGGGCTGTGCTGTGAGGGAAGCAGGAATGAGGTTGGATGGAGAAGTCAAGGTTGGCTGGTATTGGCAGTTATAAAGGAAATGGTCGAGAGGGGGTGGGGGGGAGATGTCCATGGGGAAGATCATGGCCTGAGCAGGTGGGAAGCTCAGGAGGGAATTGCAGAGGCCTTTGTAGAGATATTAGCATCATCTTTAGCTACAGGTGAAGTTGTGGAGGACATGAGGATGACTAATGTTGTGTAGTTCGGGCGGCATGGTGGCGCAGCGGTAGATTGCTGCCTTACAGCGAATGCAGCGCAAGGAGACCCGGGTTCGATCCCGACTACGGGTGCTGTCTGTGCATAGTTTGTGCGTTCTCCCTGTGACCTGCATGGGTTTTCTCCAAGATCTTCGGTTTCCTCCCACACTCCAGAGACTTACAGGTTTGTATGTTAATTGGCTTGGTAAATGTAAAAAAAAAAGATTGTCCCTTGTGGGTGCAGGATAGTGTTAATATGCGGGGATCGCTGGTCGACGCAGGCCTGGAGGGCTGAAGGGCCTGTTTACGCGCTGTTTCTCTAAACTAAACTAAACTAAGCAAGGAACTGCAGATGCTGGTTTAAATCAAAGATAGACACAAAATTCTGGAGTAACAGTGGGTCAGACAGCATCTCTGGAGAAAAGAAATAGGTGACGTTTCGGGTCAAGATCGTTTTTTAAAGAAGGCTGCAAGGACATGCCAGGCAGTAACAGGCCGGTGAGCCGAGTATCGTTGGTAGCAAAGTTGTTGGAGGGGATTCTTAGGGAAAGAATCTACCAAGATTTGGTTAGGCATAATAGAAGATAGTATAGATGAAAGATATCTATACTATCTTCACTATCTAATGAAAGATAGTAAGGTTGGCTGTGTGTGTGGAGGAAATTGTGTCTCATGAATCTGATAGAGTACTTTGAAGAGGTCACTGAGCATTGATGAGATACAGTGGATGTTGTCTATAGACTTTAGTAAGACTTTTGACAAGGTCCCGTATGACAGGCTGGACTGGAAGGGATGGATCACAAGGAATACAAAGTGTACTTGGAGGAAAGGAGTCAAAGGGTAGTTGTGGAGTTTCTCTGATTGGGGACCTGTGACTGGTGGAGTGCCGCAGGGCACAACAAGATACTACAAAGTAGACCACAGTCTAGCATATCTCATGGAACATAGCAAAGTACAGCACAGGATCAGTGCGTGGTCCACTGCTGTTTGTTATCTACATTAATGATTTCAACGTCAGTGTAGTTAACATTGTTACTAAGTGTGCAGAAACGAAGCATACTCCAAACTACCTGATCTAACCCAGCAACTCGGACTGCAGGGAAACTACAGATTATTGGTGTGCATTACACTTTAATCATTGACAATTGATAGAGGCAGAGAATGTAACCAGTGGCCCACCGTCCTTGATGCAGTGGTCTTCCTGACTCACGTCTCTGTGACCATCTGCAGTCTCACTGGCAAAGCCACCTGATACCACACGCACTTCCAGATTCAGGGACAGTTTCTTCCCAGCTGTCATCAGACGACTGAACCATCCAATCACCAACTAGAGAGCGGTCCTGACCTCACATCTACCTCATTGAAGACCCTCGGACTGCCTTTAATCGGACTCCAATCGAAAATGCACTAAACGTTATTCCCTCTACTTTTAGACTTTAGAGATACAATGTGGAAACAGGTCCTTCGGCCCACCGAGTCCGCACCGACCAGCGATCCCCATACACTAGTACTATCCTACACACTAGGGACATTTCACAATTTTACCGATGCCAGTTAACCTACACACCTGTACGTCTTTGGAGTGTGGGAGGAAACCGGAGCACCCGGAGAAAACCCACGTGGTCACAAAGAGAACATACAAATTCAGTACAAACAGCTCGCATAGTCCGGATCAAACCTGGGTCTCTGGCGCTGTAAGATAGCAATTCTACCGCTGCACCACCATGCCACCCCATAATGGCTACAATATGTTGCACTACTGGGACATTCCCTATGCTCCAGCCTTTATTCTGCATATGTGCACTGTGGATGGCTTGATTGTGATCATGTATAATCTTGTAGCTGCCTGGATAGCACGCAACAAAAACGCTTTTCACTGTACCTCGGTACACGTGACTATAGTAAACTAAACTCAAACTGTAGGCTGTGACAGTCTGGCTGCAAGGACAAGACCTCTTTCCATGTGACACAGGACCTAGGAAGGTCCTGGTGCGGTAACATCTTGAAACACTGGGTACATTTTTCATCACTCCACATATAAGATGCAATCCAGTGACTGTGATTCCTGTAGTTTACTTTAGTTTTGAGATACAGGATGGAAACAGTCCTTTCGGCCCACCGAGTCCGTGCCCACACACCTAACACAATCCTACACACTCTAGGGACAATTTGCTGTACAATTATACCAAGCCAAAGAATCGACAAACGACTTTGGAGTGTGAGAGGAAACTGAAGATCCGGGAGAAACCCTCGCAGGTCACAGATATAACATACAAACTGGTACAGACAAGCACCCTCAGTAGGGTTGAATACGGGTCTCTGGCGCTATAAGGCAGCAACTCTACTGCTGCACCACCGTGCCGCGCTGTAGTTAACTCCACATTAATGACTATCTCGGCACTCCTGTTGTATGGACAGTGAGCAGATGAAGAATACTGGTGACAAAGGGGATTGACTTTAGGCTGCAGTTTGAGGGGAAGCAGCTTGTATCACTTGTCAAGTCAAGTGAGTTTATTGTCATGTGTCCCTGGTAGGACAATGAAATGTTTGCTTTGCTTGAGCACAACAGAACATAGTAGGCATTTACTACAAGGCATTCTATAAATATATACACAATGGTCAATATACTGATAAAGTGCAAATAACAGTATTGGCTAGTAATGTTCAGAGTTATGTCCGAGCCAGGTTTAATAGCCTGATGGCTGTGGGGAAGTAGCTGTTCCTGAACCTGGTCGTTGCAGTCTTCAGGCTCCGGTACCTTCTACCTGAAGGTAGTAGGGAGATGAGTGTGTGGCCAGGATGGTGTGGGTCCTTGATGATGCTGCCAGCCTTTTTGAGGCAGCGACTGTGGTAGATACCCTCGATGGAAGGGAGGTCGGAGCCGATGATGGACTGGGCAGTGTTTACTACTTTTTGTAGTCTTTTCCTCTCCAGGGCACTCAAGTTGCCGAACCAAGCCACGATGCAACCGGTCAGCATGCTCTCTACTGTGCACCTGTAGACGTTAAAGAGAGTCCTCCTTGACAAACCGACTCTCCGTAGTCTTCTCATGAAGTAGAGGCGCTGATGTGCTTTCTTAATAATGGCATCATTGTTCTCGGACCAGGAAAGATCTTCAGAGATGTGCTCGCCCAGGAATTTGAAGCTCTTGACCCTTTCAACCATCGACCCGTTGATATAAACGGGACTGTGGGTCCCCATCCTACTCCTTCCAAAGTCCACAATCAGTTCCTTGGTTTTGCTGGTGTTGAGGGCCAGGTTGTTGTGCTGGCACCATATGGACAGTTGCTCGATCTCTCTTCTATACTCTGACTCATCCCCATCAGTGATACGTCCCACAACAGTGGTGTCATCAGCGAACTTGATGATGTGTTACTACCCAAAGACACTTTTTTTTGATTGATTGAAATTAATTCATTGAAAGATACAGCATAGACACGGGCCAGAGTTGTAGGAATAGGGAATAGGTCCTGCAAAATAAATATAGGGAATTAGGTAAAAGTTTAAAAACCAAGATGTCCAGGATGGTGATCTCCTGATTACTCCCGGTGCCATGTGCTAGTGAGGGTAGGAACAGGAAGATAGGACCAATGAATGTGTGGCTGAGGAGTTGGTGCAGGGATTCAGATTTTTGGACCATTGGGATCTCGTCTGGAGCAGAGTACAAGAGGGATCTGTTGCACCTGCACCGATATCCTGCGCCAATGTCCCGTCCTTGTGACTAATGTGGGTGAGCATTGTGGGAGCAGCGACCTTTACTGTAGGAGCTTTAAGATGCTTATGGATAAAGAACAGGTGGACCCACGAGTTAAAATAATGAATTGTTTCTCAAAGCTTTTATGTGTTAACCTGAGTCATCTCTCCGGTCTGGATTGTGTTGTACATTCTGACGTTCCTGTTCTGCGTTTGGTTTCTTCGTCTGCAGGGACAGTGAAGAGGACTTGGAACTGACTTCCCTCCAACCTGCTGTGACCGTGGCTGGCAGAGAATCTCCCTCCATCCCCCCCTGCACCTGTGCCTTTACCCTTGACCGTAAGTTTTAGTCACCCTGCTATAGAATAGATGGTGTTAAACTTGAAAAAGTGCAGGGAAGATTTACAAGATTTGAGGGCCTGAGCTATAGGGAGAGGTTGGGCAGTCTAGGACTGTATTTCTTGGAGTGCAGGAGGTGAGGGGAGATCTTATAGAGGTGTATAAGATCATGAGAGGAATAGATCGGTAGATGCACAGTCCTTTACCCAGAGTAGGGGAATCATGAACCAGAGAACATAGGTCTAAGTTGCGAGGGGAAAGATTTAATAGGAACCTGAAGGGCAGCTGAGGGGCAACTTTTTCATACCCAAGGGTGGTTTGTGTATGGAACGAGCTGCCAATTATGGATGGGGCATGGTGGCCAGCAGGGACAAGTTGGATTGAAAGGACTGTTTCCCTGCTGTATGATTCTATAATTGTTATTGATTAATGAGTTCCTTAGATTAAAAAAAAAAAAAATGTTTAATCAAAAATTTTATTCAATTGTTATCTCTCCATTGCAGCACCCGCCCAAGCCCCGGACACGACCTGCACTGATCCTGATTCCGCACCCATCGGTTCACCCGTCAGACCAAAGGACGTCTCGGTGCAGCAACCCCTCGCTCACGTTCCACTGGAGAACTTCCTCCAGACTCTGCATTCAGAGACTCCAAGTACTGCAGTCTCCACAGGTAATGTAGCCCAACGCACGGTAGCGCAGCGGTAGAGTTGCTGCCTTACAGTGCCAGAGACCCGTGTCACTACAGGTGCTGCCTGTATGGAGTTTGCACGTTCTCCATGTGACCGCGTGAGTTTCCTCTGGGAGCTCCGGTTTCATCCCACTTCCAAAGACGTGGAGGTTTGTAGGCTAATTGGTTTCAAGATCAAGATCAAGAGAGTTTATTGTCATGTGTCCCAGATAGGACAATGAAATTCTTGCTTTGCTTCAGCACAACAGAATATTGTAGGCATAAATAAATACAGAACAGATCAGTGTGTCCATATACCATTGAATATATATATATATATATATATACAGACATAAATAAGCATATAAAGTGCAATATGCTATTAAAATTCAGATTTTTGTTTGAGTTGAGTTTAGTAGTCTGATGGCTGTGGGGAAGTAGCTGTTCCTGAACCTGGATGTTGCAGATCTCAGGCTCCTGTACCTTCTACCCGAAGGCAGCGGAGAGATAAGTGAGTGGCCAGGATAGTGTGGGTCCTTGATGATGCTGCCAGCCTTTTTGAGGCAGCGACTGCGATAGATCCCCTCGATGGTCAGGAGATCAGAGCCGATGATGGACTGGGCAGTGTTTACAACTTTTTGCAGTCTTTTCCGCTCCAGGGCGCACAAGTTGCCGAACCAAGCCACGATGCAACCGGTCAGCATGCTCTCTACTGTGCACCTATAGAAGTTTGAGAGAGTCCTCGTCGACATACCGACTCTCCGTAATCTTCTCAGGAAGTAGAGGCGCTGATGTGCTTTCTTTATGATTGCATCAGTGTTCTGGGACTAGGAGAGATCTATGGAAATATGCACGCCCAGGAATTTGAAGCTCTTGACCCTTTCCACCATCAACCCGTTGATATAAACGGGACTGTGGGTCCCCATCCTACCCCTTCCAAAGTCCACAATCAGTTCCTTGGTTTTGCTGGTGTTGAGAGCCAGGTTATTGTGCTGGCACCATTTGGTCAGTCGGTCGATCTCACTTCTATACTCTGACTCGTCCCCATCAGTGATACGTCCCACAACAGTGGTGTCGTCGGCGAACTTGATGATGGAGTTTGCACTATGACCGGCTACGCAGTCATGAGTATAGAGTGAGTACAGCAGGGGGCTGAGCACGCAGCCTTGAGGTGCTCCCGTGCTGATTGTTATCGAGGCTGACACATTTCCACCAATACGAACAGACTGTGGTCTGTGAATGAGGAAGTCGAGGATCCAGTTACAGAGGGATGCGCAGAGACCCAGTTCTGCGAGTTTGGTAACCAGCTTGGAGGGGATGATTGTATTAAATGCCAAGCTGTAGTCAATGAATAACAGCCTGACATATGAGTTTGTGTTGTCCAAGTAGTCCAGAACGGAGTGGAGAGCCAGCGAGATTGCATCAACCGTTGATCTGTTGTGGCGGTAAGCGAACTGCAGTGGGTCCAGGTTTTTGTCGAGGTATGAGTTGATTTGCGCCATGATCAGCCTCTCAAATCACTTCATCACCACCGACGTTAGTGCCACTGGTCAATAGTCATTGAGGCACGTCACCTTGCTCTTCTTGGGCATCGGTATTATTGATGCCCTTTTAAAGCAGGTGGGAACCTCAGAAGTGAGAGGTTGAAAATGTCCGTAAAAACTCCAGCCAGTTGGTCCGCACAGGTTTTTAGAGCACAACTGGGTATGACATCTGGTCCGGGCGCTTTCCGAGGGTTCGCCCCTCTGAAGGATTTTCTGACGTCGACCTCTGTGACTGTGACCGAAATACCATCACAGCGAATGGGGGCTCGAGAAGGCACATCAGTATTTTCCCTATCAAAGCGTGCGTAAAACGCATTGAGTTCGTCACGGAGTGATGTTTCGCCGACATTCGAGATGCCTCCTGATCTCACCTTGTAGGAGGTGATAATAATAATAATAATTCATTTTATTTACTGGCGCCTTTCTAAAACCCAAGGACACCTTAAAAGGCATAGAATCACAAAAATACAAAACACATAATCGGAATAAATTAAATATAAAAACACCACAGTACACAAATCAAGGACAGAATTCAATTTCAAAAGCACAAAAAGAAAATAAGAAACACAATTTGAGGAGAGAGCAGCGGCGACCAATTCGCGCCAGCGTCCACTCTCCCCTCCGACCGCCATCTTACACACAGACTGACAGGCACAGCATACAAAAATCATCCCCCCACAATGACCACCACTGTGGGGGAAGGCACAATGTCAAGTCCCCAACCCAGTTCTCCCCAGAGTCAGGCCCAATGAGGCCTCCACAGTTGCCTCTACGGAGGCCCGATGTTCCTGGCCGCCGGGAGAGTCCTCGCAGCGGCTGGAACGGCCGGTTTCGCAGCGGAGTCGATGGCACCTGAAGCCGACAGGGCCGCGCCGATTTGGGGCCACGAGGCTCCCGATGTTGGAGTCGGCGCCGCCGCCCGCGGCTGGTCGCTCCGCAGTCCCGCAGCCCGGAGGTGTTGATCTCGGCGGTCAACGCATACCGCGTCGACCCAGCGCGGCGACCCAGGCAAGGCATCGCCCGCTACGCTCTCCGATAGCGCTCCAGCGCTGTGCCGCCACCGAAGCTGAAGGTGCTGGGCGGTCCCCGTCAGGAAACGGCGCTCCATGCCCGCTGGTAGGCCACAAGGACGGGTCGACGAGGCAGACTGGAGAAAAAGCTGCCTCACCGACCAGGTAGGGACCCAGAAATAGTTTCCCCCTTACCCCCCCACATTAAAAGTCAAAATCCCCCAAACAAACAAAGAAATAAAAAACGTTAAAACTAAAGAAAAAGTGAATTTGACGGACGGCTGCTGTTTAGCAGCTGTTCCTCCAAGATGGCAGCTCCTCCTATGGCATTCAAGTCCCGCCACAGCTGCCGAACATCTGTCATCCTCCAGTTTGGAGCAGAAGTCCCTTTTGGCCTTTTTGATGGCCTTACCAAGGTCATATCTGGACTTCTTGTAGACCTCTGTATCTTCGGACATGAATGCCCGGTGTGTGGTCTTCAGAAGAGTGCCGATCTCAAAGTTCATCCAAGGCTTCTGATTGGGAAACACTCGGAAGGTTTTGGTGGGGATGCAGTCCTCCACACATTTCTTTATGAAGTCTGTAACGACTGTGGTGTATTCGTTCAGGTCCGTTGCCGACTCCCTGAACATTGCCCAGTCTACAGACTCCAAACAGTCCTGGAGTTGTTCCTCAGCCTTCCCCCCCCCGACCAGCTCTGTACAGTCCTCACCTCCGCGGGTGCGCTCTTCAATTGCTGCCTGTAGGCAGGAAGAAGCAGCATCGCGGAATGGTCGGATTTACCGAAGTGAGGGCGAGGGATAGAGCGAAAGGCATCCTTAATGGTGGTGTAGCCGTGGTCGAGGGTGTTTGGTCCACTGGTGCTGCAAGAGACATGTTGGTGTAAGTCAGGGAGCGATTTCTTAAGGTTGGCTTTGTTAAAATCCCCGGCTACGGTGGTAAACGCCTCGGGGTAAGACGTCTGGTGTTTGTTGACCACGGCGTGCAGCTCCCCCAGTGCCAGATGGACATCAGCCTGGGGAGGGATGTAGACCGCTGTCAGGATGATGGAGGTGAAATCCCTCGGTAGGTAGAAGGGACGGCACTTCACAGCCATGTGTTCCAGGTGTGGAGAGCAGGAGTTGGACAGGACTGGCACATCTGAGCACCACGCAGAGTTGACCATGAGGCAGGCGCCCCCTCCTCTCCCTTTCCCAGATGCCAGTGTACGGTCCATGCAATGGATGGAGAACCCTTCAGGCTGGACCGCTGAGTCTGGGGAGCTGAGGGTGAGCCATGTCTTTGTGAAACAGAACACAGAACATTCCCTCAGCTCCCTTTGATAAAGCAGCCTTGCTCTTAAGTCTTCCACTTTGTTCTCTAGTGACTGTACATTGGCTAGTAGGATGGTAGGGAGAGGGGGTCAAAGTCCCCTGCGTTTCAGTCTGACCTGAAGTCCTGTCCGTCGGCCATGTTTCCGGGCACAATGGAGGCCTCCCTGTTGTTTCCAGGTACTGTGCTTACTGTACCTGCTGTTTCTGCGCATCTGCGCTGGGACGGGGATTCCCTTGCACACGGCAGCTCCAGCTCCGTTACGAACGGGGGTTCTCACGCAGATGTCAGCTCCAGCTTCCTGCTCGTCGGCTCCGGAGGTCTTCCCGGTGTTTCCAGGTACCTTACCTGTGATTCCCAGTCGGGTCCGGTTCTCTCCAGCGATCCAGGGAACGCTTGCAGTCGGAGGTTCCCGCAGCTGCGGGGGGTCGCAAAATCACTAGTACCTTCGGATGCACTAGCAGCTTGTCCGTTACGGCGCCGATTTCTGCCGTTTTTCTGATCCAGGTAATTTGATTGTAGCTGTAAATTATCCTCTTCTGTTGGACTGCCGGAAAAATGTCGCTGTAGGCAGGCTCCATCTTAACATTTTCTGTTTCTGTAAATTGTCCCCAGTGTGTTGGATAATTAGTGTATGGGTGATCGTTAGTTGGTGTGGACTCAGTGGGCTGAAGGGCCCGTTTCCATGCTGTATCTCTAAACTAAACTCCACCTGAGTTTGACCTCCCTCTGCCTGTAGATCGGTTCCACTGTCATCAATTTGCAGCTGGGATGATTGGCTATGAGGAGATTCCCAATTCTACTGAATGTGGTGGAAAACTAAGTTTGTTTAGATGCTTCTATCATCGGTGTTTATCCGTTGCATGTTGGTATTGGATCCAGCAGCTGTTGAATGCTCTGCTTGTCGGGAGATCAGTGCATGGACAGTCATTTCCGCTCGAACCTCACTCAACATTTGGTTATTTTGGTCCCACACTGACCTTTCTGTCACGGACCTCGTCCATTGCCAGAGTAAGGCCATGTGCAACTTACAGAGGGCCGATTCACCTACAAATCTGCATGATGTGGGAGGAAATCAGGGCACCCGGAGGAAACCCACGCAGTCACGGGGAGAAAATCGCATGCAGAGAACGTGCAAATGCTGCATGAGCGCTGCACAAACAGCACCCGTGGTCAGGTTCGAAGCAGGGCTCTGACGTTATGAGGTAGCAGCTCAACAAGCTGCGCCATTGTTTCGCCCTCACATTATCGACATAGAGGAGATAGGGGATGATCAGCCATGATCACATTGAATGGCGGTGCTGGCTCGAAGGGCCAAATAGCCTACTCCTGCACCTATTGTCTATTATCTAGTGTCTATTGTAGGCTGTCAGAATCTTTTGGTGGACACAAAATGCTGGAGTAACTCAGCAGATCAGGCAACATCTCTGGAGAGAAGGAATGGGAGACGTTTTTGGGGTGAGACCCTTCTTCAGACTGATGTCAGGGACAACTGCAGAGGAACAGAGATAGAATGCAGTCGGAGACAGTAAGACTAGTTCGAGAACTGGGATCGGGGACGGGATAGAGAGAGAAAGCAAGGGCTATCTGTAGTTAGAGAAGTCAATGTTCATACTCTGCGGTGTAAACTACCCAAGCGAAATATGAGGTGCTGTTCCTCCAATTTGCGCTGGGCTTCACTCTGACAATGGAGGAGGCCCAGGACAGAAAGGTCAGTGTGGGAATGGGAGGGGGAGTTAAAGTGCTGAGCAACTGGGGGATCAGGTAGGTTAAGGCGGACTGAGCGGGGGTGTTCAGCGAAACAATCGGCGAGTCTATGCTTGGTCTCGCCGATTTACAGGAGTTGACACCTTGAGCAGCAGATACAGTAGATGAGGTTGGAGGAGGTGCAAGTGAACCTCTGCCTCACCTGGAAAGTGTTTGGGTCCTTGGATGGAGTCGCAGTGGGAGGTATAGGGACAGGTGTTGCATCTCCTGCGGTTGCAGGGGAAAGTACTTGGGGAGGGGGTGGTTTGGGTGGGGAGGGACGAGTTGACCAGGAAGTTGCGGAGGGAAAGGTCTCTGCGGAAAGCAGAAAGGAATGGCGATGGGAAGATGTGGCCAGTAGTGGGATCACGTTGGAGGTGGCGAAAATGTTGGAGGATTATATGCTGTATGCAACAGCTGATGGGGTGGAAGGTGAGGACAAGGGGGACTCTGTCCTTGTTACGAATGGGAGGAGGGGGAGCAAGAGTGGAGCTGCGGGAAATCGAGGAGACCCGAGTGAAAGCCTCATCTATAATGGAAGAGGGGAACCCCCATTTCCTAAAGAGTGAGGACATCTCCGATGACCTGGTATAGAAAACGAGAAGCTCGTGCGACTTGGGTGGGGGAGGGATAGAGAGAGAGGGAATGCCGGGATTACCTGAAGTGAGAAAAATCAATATTCATACCACTGGGCTGTAAGCTGCCCAAGAGAAATATGAGATGCTGTTCCTCCAATTTGCATTTAGCCTCATTTTGACAATGGAGGAGACCGAGGACAGAAACGTCTGTGTGGGAATGGGAAGGAGAATTAAAGTGTTTAGCAACCAGGAGATCAGCTAGGTTCAGGCAGACTGAGCGAAGGTGTTCAGCGAAACAATTGCCCAGTCTGTGTTTGGTCTCGCCGATTCCACATCTTGAACAATGGATACAGTAGATGAGGTTGGAGGAGGTGCAAGTGAACCTCTACCTAACCTGAATGGACTGTTGGGGTCCCTGGACAGTGTCGAGGGAGGAGATATAGGGACAGGTGTTGCATCTTCTGCAGTTGAAGTGGAAGGTACCTGGGGTGGTTTGGGTGGGATGAGGGAACCCCCTGTTCCCTAAAGAATGAGGACATCTCAGATGTCTTGGTATGGAACACCTCATCTTGGGCGCAGATGCGGCGTAGACGGGGAAATTGGGAGCAGGGGATAGAGTTTTTGCAGGAAGCAGAATAGGAAGAAGTGTAGTTTAGATAGCTATGGGAGTCAGTGGGTTTGTAATAGATGTTGGTCAATAGTCTGTCTCCTGTGTTGGAGACGGTGAGGTCTAGAAATGGTAGGGAGATGTCGGAGATGGTCCAAGTGAATTTGAGTGCAGGATGGGAATTAGTGGTGAAGTTGATGGTCAGTGAGTTCTGCATGGGTGCAGGGGGCAGCACCGATGCAGTCGTCAATGTAGCGGAGATAGAGTTCAGGGATAGGGCCACGGTACGCCTCGAACAGTGATTGTACGACCAACTCTACAAAGAAGCAGATAAAGCTGGGGCCCATGCTAGTGCCCATAGCTAGGCCTTGGATCTGGAGGAAGTGGGAATAGTCGAAGGAGGTTGTTGAGGGTAAGGACCAGCTCTGCTAGGCGGAGGAGAGTGTTAGTAGATGGGAATTGGCTGGTTCTGCAGTCGAGGAAGACCTTCCTGGTGGGGGATGCATGTGTAGAGTGACTGGACATCCATAGTAAAGATGAGGGAGTGGGGTCCTGGAAAGCAGAAGTCATTGAAGAGATGAAGAGCATGTGAGGTGCCTTGGCAGGGAGGGATTGGATCAGGGGGGATAGGATGGAGTCGAGGTATGTGGAAATTAATTCAGTAGGACATGAACAAGCAGAAACAATGGGTTTGCCAGGACAGTTCTGTTTGTGGATTTGGGGGAGAAGATAAAATCGGGCCGTGCGGGGCTTGGGAACGATAAGTGGGAGGCTTTAGAGGGCAGAGAGCTGGAAGTGTGATCGAGATAGTTGTGGGAGTCAGTGGGTTTGTAATAGACGTCAGTCAATAGTCTATTTCCCGTGATGGAGACTGTGAGATCAAGAAAGGGGAGGGAGGAGTCAGAGATGGTCCAAGTACATTTGAGTGCAGGATGGAAATTGTTGGTGATGTTGATGAAGTCCATGAGTTCTGCATGGGTGCAGGAGATAGCACCGATGCAGTTGTCAATGTAAGTGTGTGGTCTGGTTGGTTGCCAGTTGCCCTGGACTGCTGTGAGGATGGATTAGATCACCTGTGCATCACCACTGTGGAGCTAGAAACTTGTGTGAAGTTGCCTTGGCGCGGAGGCAGAGTTTGAGCTCAGCCTCCAGTATGGTTTGTGTACTGGGATGGTGCGTGAGCTTTGGCTGCCCTTGGTTGTGATGCTCTCATGCTCTGGACGGTTGCTGAGCTGTGTTGTCTTTCCCTGCCCGCAGATGTGACGGAGCAGCCTGTGTTGGAGAGCCAGCTGTGCAGCTACCCCTGGTTCCACGGGACATTGCCGCGGGTGAAGGCAGCCCAGCTGGTGCTGGCCGGCGGCAAGCGGAGCCACGGCCTCTTCGTCATTCGCCAGAGTGAGACGCGGCCAGGAGAGTACGTGCTCACCTTCAACTTCCAGGGGAAAGCCAAGGTAAGCATCGACCCAGGGACCCCGAAACACCACGGTCACCCTGAGGTAGACACCCCCACTCTGCTGCTGATTCATGGTAGATGCATTATCGAGCAATGCCGATGCCCGCTTTCAAATCTCGCCTGAGGCAGCACAGTGGCGCAGCGGTAGAGTTGCTGCCTCACAGCACCAGAGACCCGGGTTCCATCCTCACTACAGGTGCTGTCTGTACGGAGTTCGTACGTTCTCCCTGTGACTGCGTGGGTTTTCTCTGGGTGCTCCGGTTTCCTCCCACACACCAAAGATGTACAGCTTTGTAGGGTAATTGGCTTCAGTAAAAATTGTAAATTGTCCCTGATGTGTAGGATAGGGTTAGTGTACGGTGTGATTGCTGGTTGGCGTGGACTCAGTGGGCCGAAGGGCTTGTTTCCACGCTGTATCTCTAAAGTCTAAATGCAGGTTCCTGGTTTAAAATCTCACGCTCATCAAATCAAAATGACCTTTAATCCTATTGACCTTCTTGAAGGAAATAGGCAGGATCTTCATTTTAAGTTGACAAATTTACAAGGGGCATGGAATATGTTCCTATGTAATCGGCCCATCCTGTCTACACCACTAGTCACTCGTGGCTGATCTATCTTTCCCTCTCAACCCCATTCTCCTGCCTTCTCCCCATAACCTTTGACACCATTACGAATCAAGAATCTGTCAATCCCCACTTCAAAAAATACTCAAAGACTTGGCCTCCACAGTCGTCTGTGGCAGGACGGTACGTGCTTTTATTCTGAGGCTGTGCCCTCGGCTTCTAGACTCTTCCATTAGTGGTAACATCGCCTCCACATCCATTCTATTGCACTGTGCTTCACCACTGCCCATTTGAGTGAGCAGCTCCCTCCCTCCCTCCCTCCCTCTCTCCCCACAAAGGATTGGGACCCTCAAGGGGCAGGGTGTTTAAAAGATAGAACGAGTTTCCCACTGATTTCTATTTCAGATATACGTGCTATTTTAGATGATGGTTTATCCTGGTTAATGTTTATGGCAGCTAATTATGTATTTCCATCAATTCACCAGATATTTGGCAAATTAAAATATGTTCAAAATTCAGAGAGCACAGGAATCTGGCGAGACCAAGCTGAACACTTTTGCTGAACACTTGCGCTCGGTCTGCCTAGGCCTATGGGATCTCCCGGTAGCAAACCGTTTCAACTCCCCGTCCCATTCCCGCACTGACCTTTCTATTCCGGGCCTCCTCTGTTGCCAGAGTGAGACCACATGCAAATTGGAGGAACAGTACCTTATGTTTTGCTTGGGCAGCTTACAACCCAGCGGTTTATCCATTGAATTCTCTATTTTTAACTCTACTTACACTCTCCCCCCTTACCCCTTCCTCCGCTCTAGTCGTTTTACCAGTTCCACAGTTCTTCACATTGCTTCCCCCTTGAGATCACACATTCCCTCGCTAACAATGGGCCTACCAGGGCATCTGCCTGATTGAGGTAATTTGTGGCCGACCTGGATTGGTTCTGGTCTTTTCTCGCCTCCAGCTCTTCCCCCCACCCCCTACTTTCAGTCTGACGAAGGGTCCCAACCTGAAACGTCACCCATCGCTTTTTCTCTAGAGATGCTGCCTGACCCTCTGAATGACTCCAGCATTTTGTGTCTATCCTGCAGCCATTGCATCCTAAAGCAGGTATACCTTTTTGTAAGGCATGACCAGTCAGGGGGGAGCAGCATAGAAACATAGAAACATAGAAAATAGGTGCAGGAGTAGGCCATTCGGCCCTTCGAGCCTGCACCGCTATTCAATATGATCATGGCTGATCATCCAACTCAGTATCCTGTACCAGCCTTCTCTCCATACCCCCTGATCCCTTTAGCCACAAGGGCCACATCTAACTCCCTCTTAAATATAGCCAATGAACTGGCCTCAACTACCTTCTGTGGCAGAGAGTTCCAGAGATTCACCACTCTCTGTGCGAAAAATGTTTTTCTCATCTCGGTCCTAAAGGATTTCCCCTTAATCCTTAAACTGTGACCCCTTGTCCTGGACTTCCCCAACATCGGGAACAATCTTCCTGCATCTAGCCTGTCCAACCCCTTAAGCAGCAGCAATCAGGCCTGTGGCGTCAGGTCTGGCTGTGAGGCACAGCAAGGAAGGCTGAAGTCAGGCAGAGCCATAGTAATTGGAGACGTTAGTTTGGGGGACAGGCAGGAGATTCTGTGGCAGCAATCGAGATTCCTGGGTGATGTGTTGCCTCCATGGTGCAGGCTCCAGGATGTCCGGATTAGACGGTTTCGGCTATGGGGAGAGGTTGGACAAACGTGGATTGTTTTCTCTGGAACATTGGTGGTTGAGGGAAATCATCGAGTGGTGTAGCGTGGAAACACCATGTCCGCACCAACCAACAATCACCCGTAAACTGGTTCTACACACTATGGGCAATGTACACAAGCCAATTGACCTACAAACCTGCACGTCTTTTGGATGTTGGAGTATACCCAGTCGGTCAGTGGAGTATACTCCAACATCCAAAACTCAGTAGAGACAGCACCCATAATCAGGATGGAAGCTGGGTATCTGGTGCTGTGAGGCAGCAACTGTACCTCTGCGCCACTGTGCCGCCCTGTACTGAGCTAATCTGGCATCTGCAACCCTGTGTCACTGCTTCGACTTACTGAAAGGTTTGTTCTGTAACACTTTATCAAAAGTGGCAGCTGCAGGGGTGAAGCTTTTTATCGATAGTGAGCTCTCCATTTCACCATTACTCATAACGACCAAGGTCAGTTCAAAGGTTTGGCAACTGCGTAGACCAAGGCGGACTGAGCAGCGGTATGAATATTGAATTCTCTCATTTCAAGTAACCCTTGTAATTTCAGTGGACCATTGTGGGCTCCACCTTTCCTTAATCATCGGTGCCAGCTCTGATTTGTACCTCCAGTTTCCCTCTCCCCTGACTCTCAGTCTGAAGAAGGTTTCTGACCCGAAACGTCATCTATTCCTTTTCTCCAGACATGCTGCCTGACCCGCGGAGTTACTCCAGCACTCCCTGTCTATCTTCCGAAATCTTTGTTGGCCACTAGTGTGGTGTCAGATGAGTGAGAGTGCAGAAGAAGTTTACCAGAAGGCCGTCTAGGTTAAAGGGTATGAGCTGTAAGGAGAGGTTAGATGAATTTGGATTGTTTTCTCTGCAGCGAAGGCTGGGGGGAAACCTGATAAAAGTTTATAAAATGATGAGAGGCATAGATAGGGTAGACAGTCAGAACCTTTGTCCCATGGTGGAAATGTTCAACACTGGACAGCAAAGCTTAAGATGAGAGAGGCAAATTTTAAATGCGATGTATGGGGCTAGTTTTTTATTTAAAAAGAGGGTGGTGAGTGCGTGGCACTTACTGCCAGTGTGGTGGTGGAGGCAGATACCATTGTGGCATTGAGACTTTTAGATAGGCACTGGGATATATGGGGAATAGAGGGATATGGATTATGGCATAGAACATAGAAAATAGAACATGGAAAATAGGTGCAGGAGGAGGCCATTCGGTCCTACATTCATTACGATCATGGCTGATCGTCCCCTATCAATAACCCGTGCCTGCCTTCTCCCCATATTCCTTGATTCCACTAGCCCCTAGAGCTCTATCTAACGCTCTCTTAAATCCATCCAGTGATTTGGCCTCCACTGCCCTCTGTGGCAGGGAATTCCACAAATTCACAACTCTCTGGGTGAAAAAGTTTTTTCTCACCTCAGTCTTAAATGGCCTCCCCTTTATTCTAAGACTGTGGCCCCCTGGTTCTGGACTCGCCCAACATTGGGAACATTTTTCCTGCATCTAGCTTGTCCAGTCCTTTTATAATTTTATATGTTTCTATAAATATCCCCTCATCCTTCTAAACTCCAGTGAATACAAGCCTAGTCTTTTCAATCTTTCCTCATATGACAGTCCCGCCATCCCAGGGATCAATCTCGTGAACCTACGCTGCACTGCCTCAATCACAAGGATGTCCTTCCTCAAATTAGGAGACCAAAACTGTACGCAATGCTCCAGATGTGGTCTTACCAGAGCCCTATACAACTGCAGAAGAACCTCTCTACTCCTATACTGAAATCCTCTTGTTATGAAGGCCAACATTCCATTAGCGTTCTTCACTGCCTGCTGTACCAGTGACCAGTGTACAAGGACATCCAGGTCTCGCTGTACCTCCCCCTTACCTAACCTAACCCCATTGAGATAATAATCTGCCCCCTTGTTTTTGCCACCAAAGTGGATAACCTCACATTTATCTATATTATACTGCATCTGCCACGCATCTGCCCACTCACTCAACCTGTCCAGGTCCCCCTGCAACCTCCTAACATCCTTTTCACAGTTCACACTGCCACCCAGCTTTGTGTCATCCGCAAACTTGCTAGTGTTGCTCCTAATTCCCTCTTCCAAATCATTAATATATGGTAAACAGTTGCGGCCCCAACACCGAGCCTTGCCACTGCCTGCCATTCTGAAAAGGACCCGTTCACTCCAACACTTTGCTTCCTGTCTGCCAACCAATTTTCTATCCACGTCAACACCCTACCCCCAACACCACGTGCTCTAATTTTAGTCACCAGTCTCCCGTGCGGGACCTTATCAAAGGCTTTCTGAAAGTCTAGATACACTACATCCACTGGCTCCCCTTCATTTTACTTGTCACATCCTCAAAAAATTCCAGAAGATTAGTCAAGCATGATTTTATTTTCATAAATCCATGCTGACTTGGACTATACCACAGGTATACCTCTGGGTTTGGTGCTATCAGGAACTGCGGATGTTATTTGCATTTAACAATTTGGATATGAATATAGCAAATATGATGAATAAGTTAGCAGATTATTTAAGAAACATTTGTTTCAGAAACATTTATACAGGTACATGTATTGGACAGGGTTTAAAGGGATATGGGTCAAACAAAGGCAGGTAGGATTAATATAGATGGGTCATGTTGGCCGTTGTGGGCAAGTTGGGCTGAAGGGCCTGTTTCCACGCCGTAATACTCTATGACTAGATGAAACAAAAATTAGCAATGTTATTAAGAGTGAGGAGAATGCTCTGAGGCTACAAAATGATATTGATTATTTGGTAAAATGAGCAGAGCAATGTCTGATGGAATTTCATCGTGGTGAGTATTCTCTGGGATGGTCTGACATAAATCAGATGGAAAGGCACTAGGGAACAAAAGGACTGTGGTGTACCCAAAGATCGAGAAGGTAGCTGGTAGAGCTAGCTCAGCGCCAGGGATCCACGTTCAATCCAGGCTCCTGTGTGGAGTTTGCACGTTCTCCCGGTGACCACATGAATTTCAGCCGGGTGCTCCGTTTCCTCTCACATCCCAAAGACACGCAGGTTTATAGGTTAATTGGCCACTGTAAAATTGCCCCCAATGTGTAGGGAATGGATGTGAAAGTGGGATAACATAGAAGAAACTGCAGATGTTGGTTTATACCGAAGATAGATACAAAATGCTAGAGTAACTCAGTGGGTCAGGCAGCATCTCTGGAGAAAAGGAATAGGTGATGGTTGGACTCCTTCTTCCCAGTATGATGGTCAAGTGGGTTTAGTGGACCAAAAGGCCTACGTCTATGCTGTATCTTACAATCATGGAAACATAGAAAATAGGTGCAGGAGGAGGCCATTTGGCCCTTCGAGCCAGCACCGCCATTCATTGTGATCATGGCTGATCATTCACAATCAGTAACCCGTGCCTGCCTTCTCCCCATATCCCTTGTATCCGCTAGCCCCTAGAGCTCTATCTAACTCTCTTCTAAATTCATCCAGTGAATTGGCCTCTATTGCCTTCTATGGCAGAGAATTCCACAAAGTCACAACTCTCTGGGTGAAAAAGTGTTTTCTCATCTCAGTTTTAAATGGTCTCCCCTTTATTCTTAGACTGTGGCTCCTGATTCTGGATTCCCCCAACATTGGGAACATCTTTCCTGCATCTAGCTTGTCCAGTCCTTTAATAATTTTATAGGTTTCTATAAGATGCCCTCTCATCCTTCTAAATTCTAGTGAATACAAGCCTAGTCTTTTCAATCTTTCAGCATATGACAGTCACGCCTTCCGGGATTAACCTTGTGAACCTACGCTGCACTGCCTCAATAGCAAGGATGTCCTTCCTCAAATTAGGAGACCAAAACTGCACACAATACTCCAGATGTGGTCTCACCAGGGCCCTGTACATCTACAGAAGGAACTCGTTACTCCTATGCTCAAATTGTCTTGTTATGAAGGCCAACATGCCATTCGCTTTCTTCACTGCCTGCTGTATCTGCATGCTTACTTTCATTGACTGATGAACAAGGACCCCCAGATCCCGTTGTACTTCCCCTTTTCCCAACTTGATACCATTTAGATAATAATCTTCCTTCCTGTTTTTGCTACCAAAGTGGATAACCTCACATTTATCTACATTAAACTGCATTGGTCATGCATCTGCCCACTCACCCAACCTGTCCAAGTCACCCTGCAACCTCCAAGCATCCTCTTCACAGTTCACACTGCCACCCAGCTTTGTGTCATCTGCAAATTTGCTAGTGTTGCTTTTAATCATCTAAACCATTGATATATATTGTAAATAGTTGCAGCCCCAGCACTGAGCCTTGTGGCACTCCACTCGCCATTCTGACAGGGACCCGCTTATTCCTACTCTTTGTTTACTTGCTGCCAACCAATTCTCTACCCATGTCAGCACTCTACCCCCAATACCATGTGCTCTAATTTTGCGCACTAATCTCCTGTGTGGGACCTTATCAAAGGCTTTCTGAAAGTCCAGATACACTACATCCACTGGCTTTCCTTCATCCATTTTACTTATCACATCCTCAAACAATTCCAGAAGATTAATCAAGCAGGATTTCCCCTTCATAAATCCATGCTGACTTGGACCAATCCTTTTACTGCTATCCAAATACGCCGTTATTACTTCTTTAATAATTGACTCCAGCATCTTCCCCACCACCGATGTCAGGCTGACTGGTCTATATTTCCCCGTTTTCTCTCTCGCTCCTTTCTTGAAAAGTGGGATAACATTAGCTACCCTCCAGTCCACAGGAACTGATCCTGAATCTATAGAACATTGGAAAATGATCACCAATGCGTCCACTATTTCTAGAGCCACCTCCTTGAGTACCCTGGGATGCAGACCATCAGGCCCTGGGGATTTATCAGCCTTCAGCCCTATCAGTCTACCCAATACTATTTTTCGCCTAATGCAAATTTCTTTCAGTTCCTCTGTCTCCGTAGATCCTCTGTCATCAAGTACATCAGGGAGATTGTTTGTGTCTTCCTTAGTGAAGACAGAACCAAAGTACCTGTTCAACTCTTCTGCCATTTCCTTGTTCCTCATAATAATTTCACCTTTCTGCCTTCAAGGGACCCACATTTGTTTTTGCTAATTTTTTTCTCTGAACATACCTAAAGATGCTTTTACTATCCTTCTTTATATTCTTGGCCAGCTTACCCTTGCACTTCATCTTTTAACCCAGTATTGCCCTTTTTGTTACCTTCTGTTGTCCTTTGAAAGTTTCCCAATCCTCTGGCTTCCCGCAACTCTTTGCTATGTTATACACCTTTTCTTTTAGTATTACACCGTCCCTAACTTCCCTTGTCAGCCACAGTTGCCTCTAACTCCCTTTAGAATCTTTCTTCCTCTTTGGAATGAAATTATCCTGCATCTTCTAGATTATGCCCAGAAATTTCTGCCATTATTGTTCCACCGTCATTCCTGCTAGCATCCTTTTCCAGTCAACCTTGGCCAGCTCCTCTCTCATGCCTTCATAGTCCCCTTTGTTCAACTGCAACACTGACACTTCTGATTTAACCTTCTCCCTCTCAAATTGCAGATCAGAACTTGAAATTAAAAGTGAAAACAAAAAGATAGAGATAAGCGACTGTTGTCTGGCTACTGTGTGCACAGCGCACAAACGAACAAACAAACACAGACTTATCCCCTGGGCAGAGGATTCTAAACTAGCGTCCCCCCCCCCCACCGGATCCGGTCCCCCCACGCCGGGTTCCCATTGTCTTCCCCTTCCCGCTTACGCTCATTGACCGCTGAGGCTCCCATCGCTGCCACCCAGGCAGGCCTGGCCGCCCGGCTTCTCCGCAGTCCCCCGACAGGCCTGTGGGTCTCCTTCTGGTCGGCGGCGGCGCGGTTGTTCGGCGGGTGGATCGGGCTGGCGCGGCTCCCCGGGAGACTCTTGCCGCATGCGCTTGGAAAAGGTCTGTCTCCACCACCACCTCAGGCTGTGTGTTCCACATTCCTATCTGTGCTCCCTTTAAATTCACCGGAGCCCCATTCCCGATCTTCCATCAAACTCACTGGGCATACTAGAAGATTTATTATATTATTGTGTGAAATTTTTAAAAAGTGTTGGAAGTATGCTAGGTTAATATTAGGAATAAAGTGGAATTGGCTGAAAAAACTCAGCCTCACCGAGGTCAGGAACATGTCAGATATGTGAAACTTTCCTGCGGTGGCTACTGACAAAATGGAATCAGTATAGATGTATATTTATTAAATAAATGTTATCAGCCAAGTATGTACACATACAAGCAATTTGCCTTGGTGCTTTGCTCGCAAGTAACAACACGGTATACAGTGGACAATTAAGAATAAACCATTATAATTTAAACATGTGAAGAATGAAACAGAATACCAGAGCAAAAGGAGGCTACAGACTTTTGGTTGTTGAGTAGAGCTACTGCTCGTGGAAAAAAAGCTGTTTTTATGTCTGGCTGTGGCGGCTTTGACAGTCGGAGTCGCCTTCCAGAGGGAAGTGATTCAAAGAGTTTGTGGCCAGGGTGAGAAGGGTCAGAGATGATCTTACCTGCTCGCTTCCTGGCCCTTGCAGTGTACAGTTCGTCAATAGGGGGAAGGTTGCAGCCAATAACCTTCTCGGCTGATCGAACGATGCGCTGCAGCTTCTGGATGTCGTGCTTGGTGGATGAGCCAAACCAGACCATGATGGAGCAGGTGAGGACAGACTCTATGATGGCCGTATAAAACTGGACCATCATTGCCTGTGGCAGATTGTGTTTTCTCAGCTGCCGCAGGAAGTACATCCTCTGTTGGGCCTTTTTGACTGTGGAGTCGATGGTGCCCTTGGAGATGATGGTTCCCAGGAACTTAAATGACTCCACAGATGACTCCACAGATGTGACTGTGGTGTTGTTGATGGTGAGTGGGGGGAGGGGAGGGGGAGCTCTCCTAAAGTCCACAATCAATTCCACTGTCTTAAGAGCATTGAGCTCCAGGTTGTTGCGATGGCACCAGGACATGGCAGTTAATATGGCGGGCCAAAGGGCTGGTATCTGAGCTGTTTAAAAGTTAGCCCAGCATGATGTGTGGGCTTGGCACCAACTGGGTGTCTGGCACTAGCAGTGAGGTCTGGCACTCTATTACTGACCACGTAGAAAGTGTGTGATACTCATTCAAGTGTCTGATTCTCATCAGGCTCCGTCCCGGGGGCGGAGTTAGATTCATGGGGGGTGGTCTTGGATAGGAGGATGCTCCTCAAACTGCGGAGCATCTTGGATAACACAGCTCACCTCCTCCATGACACACTGGTCAACCTGAAGAGCACCTTCAGCAACAGACTGGTTCCACCAAGATGCAGCACAGAACGCCACAGGAGATCCTTTTTCCCTGTGGCTATCAAACTGTACAACTCCTCCCCCTTCTGTCATGGGGTAGACTGGTTCCACTCCCTCCCCCCCCCCCCCCCCCCACAGCTCCATAAATCCTGGTTCAGTCTGGAATATCAGCGTTGTTCTGCATGGAATTTGTATGTTCTCAACGTGTGAGAGGCAAGAGTGGTGATGCGTGGGCCTTGATGAAGATCTTTGTATCCTCTCTAACCACTGAGAGGTTCCAGGGCACTGGAGAGTAGCTAATGTTGTTCCTTATGTTTGAGAAGGGAAATAGAAATAATTCAGGGAATTATAAGCCGGTGAACATCACATCAATTGTATGAAACTATTGGAGAGGGGTTCTCAGGGATAGTATTTACTCACATAAAACATAGGACAGTTCAGCACAAGAACAGACCTTGGGCCCACAATGTCTGTGCCCATCAGCATCTACTCTTGTGGACCGATGGTCTCTTTGCCACCTGTACACCATCACATCTGTCTACAGTGTATAGATATAGGATAAAGGTAATAACATTTAGTGCAGATAAAGTCCAATTAAAAATAGTTCAAAGGTCTCCAATGAGGTAGATGGTAAGTCAGGAACACTCTCTGGTTGGCCGTGTCTTACTAACGATTGAGCTTTTTGAGAGGTAGATAAAGGTGATTGTTGAGGATAGGCAGTGGATATTGTCCACACGGACTTCAGTAAAGTATTGACAAAGTCTGTCATAATCAGCTGATCTTAAACCTACGGGAAGTCCTTTGGTTCTTAATTCCCGACTCTACATTTTCCTTTTCTAATCTCCTTATGAATTATACACCTCAAAAGATCACCTTTGTTTCCTGTGCCTTTTTTGCTTTCCTGAATTCCTCTGGTATGCTCCACATTCCCCTAAACTCCTCCAGGAATACACCTATACCTGACCCATGCATCCCTTTTCCTGACCAGAGCCTCAATTTATCTCATCATCCAAGCTTCCTTACTCCTTGCCCACCTTACTCCTTCCCACCTGCCTTGCCCTTCACTCTAACAGGAACATGCATGCCTTGAACTCTCACTATCAATTTTTTTTAAAACATCCACTTTCTTGAAGTCTCTTTGCCCGCAAACAACCTACTCCAATCAGCTTGAGCAGGTTCCAGTCTAATACCATCAAAGATGTATTGCCCAAGTTCAAAACCTTATCTTGTGGGCCTGCCCTGTCCGTATCCATAACTATTTTAAAGCTAATAGACCAGTGGGTGCCAGTCCCAAAAGGCTCGTCCACAAACATTTCAGTCACTTGCCCTTCCCAATTTCCTAAGAGTGGGTCAAGCTTTGCCCTTGCACTCTGCATATTGCCTGAGGAATCTTTCCTGAACACATTTGACAAATTCCATCCCGTCTAAGCCTTTGGACCATGACAGTCCCAGAATACATTGGGAACGTTAAAATCCACGACTATGGCAAAATGATTAGTCTTGCAGCTGCCGGCAATCTCATGGCATATTTGTTCTTCTAATTCCCGTTTTGGGGGCCATAAATACACTCACAACAAGGTGATCAATCCCTTTTTTATTTCTCAGCTCGACCCATATAGCCTCATTGGTCAAACCATCAGTAATGTCATCTCAGACTACTGCCATGACATCTCCTTAACAATAAAGCAACTGCCCTTCCACTTTGACCTCCATCTCTATCTCTCCTGTAGCACCCATACCCTGCAACATTAGGCTGCCAGTCCTACTCCTTTTGCCAGGTTTCCGTGACGACCGTAATGTGCCAATCCATGCCCTGAGTTCATCTGCCTTACTCATCAGGCCTCTTGTAATGAAATAAATGAAATGTAGTCCTTCCTCACATGCTGCTATGCTCCTGCCTGTTCTGTCCACTCAACCTGCTTTGTTTTCCTTCCCGACCACTCCTGCATAGGATCCTATTCCGTCAGTTTTGTTTAAACCCTGTGTTGTGCCTAGGTTTACCCCATGTCACTGCCGTTTCCTCCCACATCCCACGGGGACAGCACGGTGGCGCAGCGGTACAGTTGTTGTCTCACAGCGCCAGAGACCCGGGTTTGATCCTGACTACGGGTGCTGTTTGTACATTCTCCCTGTGACCACGTGGGTTTTCTCCAGGTGCTCCCGTTTCCTCCCACACTCCAAAGACATGCAAGGTCGATAAGTTAATTGGCTCCAGTAAAAATATTGTAAATAGTGTGTAGGATAGTGCTTGTGTACGGGGTGAACACTGGTCGGCTCTGACTCATTGGGCCAAATGTGCCTGTTTCCACGCTGTACCTCTAGTCTAATCTTTAAAATACAGGATTACGTTAAACTGCCCGTATATATTGTCCTTTGTAAGATTCAAAGTACAAGTGAGGAGATGCGAGAGGAAATAAAGAGGGGGAATGGGAGAGATTGGTTGATCTGCTGGGAGCTGGGGTGTAGATTTGATGGGCGACTGAAGGAGGTAGGTGTAACAGAACATGGCGACACAGCGACTGTGTCACGTTGACCGATAAATACTGAGCGCTTTCCCTTTGCCCAAGAGGTACCTGCAGTTTTATTATAATATTCTTTCTGATTTCCTCAGCACCTTCGCCTGTCGGTGAACGAAACAGGCCAGTGCCACGTCCAGCACCTCTGGTTCCAGTCCATCCTGGATATGCTCAAACACTTCCACACCCATCCCATTCCCCTGGAGTCTGGAGGTTCTGCCGACATCACGCTCCGCACCTACGTCCTGGTCACCCAATCCTTTTCAGGTAGGCTCTGCCAAGCACTCTGTGCTTAAAGTATAACTGTTTGTGAATTATTGACCAGAATAACTCTGGATGTTTGCGGCTCCCCACCTTCTGTCGGCCGTTAGCATAATTGCTGCTGCGTTGGGTACTTGTTGTTGATGTGAATTTAAATACGGACCGAGGCTGCTGGTCCACCGCCCCCCCCCCCCCCCCCCCACTTCCGCCAGTTACCCACCGAGCTGGGGCCTTGTGGTAGGAGGGGACAGAGGGAGCAACATGAAGTAGCGGCCCGTCCCATGGTGCACCACGTGTGGGCCGGCTCCCCAGCCTGCGCATTCCCACTTGTTTAACCCCTCATTAGAGTAATTGCTCCTTTCTTATTTTGAGCCCAACCCGTTACGCCTCGGTAGACGTGCCCTCCAGTACGTCGTCTCTGCGTACCGCCGTGACATTCTCCCGCATTAGTAAAGCAACTCCTCTTTTACCCAGCTCTCTATCTCACCTGTAACATCGAAATACAGGCACATCGAGCTGCTGGTCGTGTTCTTCTCACAACCAAGTTTCCATAATGGCCACAACATCTTAATCACAAACACAAATCCAGGCTCTACCTTCATCAGCTTTATCCACAATACTCCTTGCATTAAAATAAATACATGTTAATCAGCCCTTAATTATCCCCATATTCATGAACCACTCACTCCCTGCCTGGCCTTCCTTTGAAGCTTACTTGTCATAAGCACTTTGTCATCATGACCTGTTGCTCTGCTTCCCACCCCCTGCCATTCCCACCCCGCTGCCTGCAGAGAAGGCTCCGCTCCTTCAACCTCCGCAGTGAGATGCTGCAGATGTTCTACCATTCGGTGGTAGCATGTGCCATCTTCTTCGCTGCCGTGTGCCGGTGTAGCAAGGCGGACACCAATAGAATCAACAAACTCATCAGGAAGGCTGGCTCCGTCCTGGGGATGGAGTTAGATTCATGGAAGGTGGTCTTGGATGGGAGGATGCTCCTCAAACTGCGGAGCATCTTGGACAGTACACCCCCTCCATGACACACTGGTCAACCTGAGGAGCACCTTCAGCAACAGACTGGTTCCACCAAAATGCAGCACAGAACGCCACAGGAGATCCTTCTTCCCTGTGGCTACAACTCTTCCCACTGACCCCCTCCCCCCCACCACCCCAATCTTTGCACATCCCCCAAGCCTTTCCACTCGTCACTTTAATTTCATGTTTCATGTATTTTGTGTTTTTAATGACTGTGGGCAGATCAATTTCCCTCCTGCGATAAATAAACTTCTATCATCTCGTATTTTAGTTTAAACCCTCTCAAGTAGCACTAGCAAACTTCCCTGCAAGGATGTTGGTGCCCCTAAAGATCAGGTGTGACCCATCCTTTGTGTACAGGCCACCTCTGCCCCAGATGCCACATTCCTCTGCTTCTTTCTTATCCATGCACCTGTCTGAATGCTTTGTCAACATCATGATGGTCCCCACTTCGACAGTTTTCTCTGGCAACGTTCCATATAACCACCATCCTCTGCAAACGTTGTCCCTCACATCTCTGAAATGTTCCTCTCAGTTTAAATGTATGCCCTCTAGTTTTATACTCCCCACCCTGCAATAAAAGAGGTGACCACATGATAACATCCTGGTGAATCTCTTCTGCATGTTTCTCCAGCTTAATCCCATCAGCGTGACTACAACTGTAGTGCCCCTCAATGACTTGTACAATTGCAGTCTGACGTAGCAACTCCATGCCCTGACTAAATAAGGGAAGCATGTCAAATGCTTTCTTCACCTTCTTGTCTACCTGTGCCGCTACTTTCAAATAACTCTATGCTTATACCCCTCTGTGCCTCTGCTCTGCAACACGCCAGAGCCCTCCCATTTACACTGCGAGTCCTGCTGATGTAACTTACCAAATTGCAACACCCAGCACTTGTCCAGGTTAAATTCCATCTGCTGTTCCCTACTTCCTTAGTTCATCTAAATCTCGTTGTAATTTTCGAGATCCTTAGAAAGAAATAGAAACAAAGAAAAATAGGTGCAGGAGTAGGCCATTCGGCCCTTTGAGCCAGCAACTTCATTCAATATGATCATGGCTGATCCTCCAGAATCAGTACCCTGTTCATTGGCCGCTACACTAAAACCTTTGGTGTCATCCGTGAACTTGCCAACAACGTTGTCATCCAAATGTTTAAGTTGATGATGGGTCGCACGCACGGTGACACAGCGATTGAGTTTAGTTTAGAGATACAGCGTGGAAACAAACCATTCCGCCCACCGGGTCCGCACCGACCAGCGATCCCCGCACATTAACACTATCCAACACCCACTAGGGACAATTTTTACATTTACCAAGCCAATTTACATACAAACTTGTACATCTTTGAAGTGTGGGAGTAAACCGAATATCTCGGAGAAAACCCATGCAGGTCACGGGGAGAACGTAGAAACTCCATACAGACAGCATCTGTAGTCGGGTTCGAACCCGGGTCTCCGGCGCTGTAGAAACATAGAAAATAGGTGCAGGAGGAGGCCATTCGGCCCTTCGGCCCTTCGAGCCAGCACTGTCATTCATTGTGATCATGGCTGATCGTCCCCAATCAATAACCCGTGCCTGCCTTCTCCCCATATCCCTTGATTCCACTAGCCCCTAGAGCTCTATCTAACTTTCTCTTAAATCCATCCAGTGATTTGGCCTCCACTGCCCTCTGGCAGGGAATTCCACAAATTCACAACTCTCTGGGTGAAAACGTTTTTACTCACCTCAGTTTTAAATGGCCTCCCCTTTATTCTAAGACTGTGGCCCCTGGTTCTGGACTCGTCCAACATTGGGAACATGTTTCCTGCATCTAGCTTGTCCAGTCCTTTTATAATTTTATATGTTTCTATAAGATATCCCCTCATCCTTCTAAACTCCAGTGAACACAAGCCTAGTCTTTTCAATCTGTCCTCATATGACAGTCCCACCATAGAAACATAGAAATAGAACATAGAAAAATAGGTGCAGGAGTAGGCCATTAGGTCCTTCGAGCCTGCACCGCCATTCAATATGATCATGGCTGATCATCCAACTCAGTATCCTGTACCTGCTTTCTCTCCATACCCCCTGATCCCTTTAGCCACAAGGGCCACATCTAACTCCCTCTTAAATATAGCCAATGAACTGGCCTCAACTACATTCTGTGGCAGAGAATTCCAGAGATTCACCACTCTCTGTGTAAAAAATGTTTTTCTCATCTCAGTCCTAAAAGATTTCCCCTTTATCCTTAAACTGTGACCCCTTGTTCTGGACTTCCCCAACATCGGGAACAATCTTCCTGCATCTAGCCTGTCCAACCCCTTAAGAATTTTGTACGTTTCCATAAGATCCCCCCTCAATCTTCTAAATTCTAGCGAGTCAATCTTCTAAATTCTAGCCATCCCAGGGATCAATCTCGTGAACCTACACTGCACTGCCTCAATCTCAAGGATGTCCTTCCTCAAATTAGGAGACCAAAACTGTACGCAATACACCAGATGTGGTCTTACCAGAGCCCTATACAACTGCAGAAGAACCTCTTTACTCCTATACTGAAATCCTCATGTTATGAAGGCCAACATCCCATTAGCTTTCTTCACTGCCTGCTGTACCTGCACGCCAACTTTCAGTGACAAGGACACCCAGGTCTCGCTGCACCTCCCCCTTACCTAACCTAAACCCATTGAGATAATAATCTGCCCCATTGTTTTTGCTGCCAAAGTGGATAACCACATTTATCTATATTATACTGCATCTGCCCACTCACTCAACCTGTCCAGGTCACTCTGCAACCTCCTGACATCCTCTTCACAGTTCACACTGCCACCCAGCTTTGTGTCATCCGCAAACTTGCTAGTGTTGCTCCTAATTCCCTATTCGCTGTAAGGCAGCAACTCTACCGCTGCGCCACCATGACCCCACTGCCTTACAGCGCCAGAGACCCGGGTTCGATCCTGACTACGGGTGCTGTCTGTATGGAGTTTGTACTTTCTCCCCATGACCTGCGTGCATTTTCTCCGATATCTTTGGTTTCCTCCCACACTCCAGAGACGTACGTTTGTAGGTTAATTAGCTTGGTATAAATGTAAAATGTTTTTTAAAAATCCCAAGTGTGTGTAGGATAGTGTTAATGTGCGGGGATCGCTGGTTGGTGCAGACTCGGTAGGTCAAAGGGCCTGTTTCCACGCTGTATCTCTAAACTAAACTAAACTAAAATAACAGAGGACCAAGGAACTGATCCCTGTGGCACACCACTGGTCACAGTCTTCAATCTGAATGACATCTTTGCACTCACTACCATCCGACCACCAAGCCCATTGCCTAGCACATCGTGAATCCCATGTAATTAACTTTCTGGACTAGCCTACCATGTGGAACTTGATCAAAGTCTACCTCTTCCACAGCCAACAATGGCCCATCGTGGGCTCCACCATTCTGTAGTCATCGGTGCCGGTTCTGATTTGTTTTGTACAATTTCATGCCTCCAGTTTCCCTCTCCCCTGACTCTCAGTCTGGAGAAGGGTCTCGACATGAAACATCAACTATTCATTTTCTTCAGAGATGCTGCCTGACCCACACTTTGTGTCTTTCTTCTATGTTGACAATGTCAACTGCCCTGCCCTCGAGATCACTTCTTCAAAAAACTCAATCAAATTTGCGAGATGCATACAAAGCCATTCTGGCTATCCCTAATCCTTCCTCGCCTTTCTAAGTGCAGGTACTTTTGTCCCTCACGATTCCCTCCAGTAACCTTCCCACCAATTTTGCTTCAGCAAGAATTGTACTGTCTAATTAACAATCTTCCCATTCCAGTGAGCGTGCTGTCTGCTTGCATCAGGCAAGGCAATAACTCAACTCTCTGCAGCACCAGGAGTTCCATCATCTGGATGTTATACTTGTGCCCTCCCAGCCAAAACTTCCCCGAAGGCAACGACAGAGATCAACTATAAGTGCTGGAGTAACTCAATGGGTCAGGCAGCATCTCTGGAGAAAAAGTGATGGGTGACTATTTGGGTCGGGTCCCTTCTTCAAACTGAAAGTAGGGGGTGGGGAGGGAGGGGTGCGGGGTGAAGAGCTGGAGGCAAGGAAAGCCCAGGAGATTACCTCAGGCTGGGTGGTGCCGTGGTAGACCCATTGTTGGCTAGAGAAGGTATGATCTCAAGAGGAAAACATTGTGGAGCACTGTAGGACTGGTAAAGTGACGAGGGTGGAGGCAGGGGGTGAGGGGAGCAGCGACGAGGGTGGAGGCAGGGGGGCAAGGGGTGAGGGGAGAAAGTACAAGTTACTTCAAATTAAATACTTAATACTTGTGCCCCCCTTTATCACCTACTTTCAGTCTGAAGAACAGTCCTGATCTGAAACATCATCCAACCTTTTTCTCCAGAGATGCTGTGTGACTTGCTAGGTTTCTCCAGCATTTTGTGTCTATCTTTGGTATAGACCAGCATCTGAAGCTCCTTGTTTCTATATTTCAACTACAAGAGTGTTGTTGATGGTTGAAGAATTATGTAGCTTTCAGTAAATGCTGAACAATGTTAAGGCTTACCCATTATTTATCTCCCCATGAAACGAATGGGTCTTGTATTTCACGCACTGTTCTTTTCACTATGCCCAGTCAGTGCTGCCTGCTCCCTGCCCAGACTTGGCTCAAGTGAGACAAAATGCTGGAGTAACTCAGTGGGTCAGGCAATATCTCTGGAGAAAAGAAATAGGTGACGTTTCGGGTCGAGACCCTTCTTGAGTCTGAAGAAAGGTTTAACCCAAAACTTCACCTATTAATTTTTTCCGGAGATGCTGCCTGTGAGTTACTCCAGCATCTTGTGTCTGTGAGTTACTCCAGCATCCCGCTGAGTTACTCCAGCATCTTGTGTCTATCTTCGGTGTAAACCAGCATCTGCAGTTCCTTCCTACACATTTTGGCTCGAGTGAGAACTGATTAAGCAGACCTGGCAAAGCTTACTCCTGTTTGTTGGTAGACACAAGCTGGAGTAACGCAGCGGGTCAGACAGCATCTCTGGAGAAAAGGAATAGGAATGAAAAAAGGAATAGAGAATAAAAAGTAACAATGATAAAGGAAACAGGCCATTGCTAGCTGTGGCCTAGGTGAGAACGAGTATGAACAATGAGACTCAACAAGACAACTTTGAAGCTAGTACAACGACTTGGGTGGGGGAGGGATGGAGAGAGGGGGAATGCAAGGGTTATTTGAAGTGAGAGAAATCAACTAATCATACCACTGGGCTGTAAGCTGCCCAAGCAAAATATGAGATGCTGTTCCTCCAATTTGCATTTGGCCTCACACTGACAATGGAGACCTAGGACAGAAAGGTCAGTGTGGGAATGGGAAGGGAAATGAAAGTGTTTGGCACTCATTGTTTCATTACCTGTACTCGTTCTCACCTAAGCCACAGCAAACAACGGCCTGTTTCCTTTATCCTCGTTACTATTTTTGCATATCTTTCATTCATTTCTTCTATATTTCTACATCACCGTCTATATCTCTCGTTTCCCTTTCCCCTGACTCTCAGTCTGCAGAAGGATCTTGACCTGAAACGTCACCTATTCCTTTCCTCCAGAGATGCTGCCTGTCCTGCTGAGTTACTCTGGCATTTTGTGTCTATCTTCGGTTTAAACCAGCATCTGCAGTTCCTACACATTTCGCCTGTTTGTTGGTTCTCAGTCTTACCTTTCAGCATCCACTCGTGGCTACCAATCCTGTTATTTGTTATTATTGATCTACTTCATTGAACAGACAGTAAGTGTGCACAGAGTTTACATTGCAGGGTGGTGGATTGAGCCGTGCCATTGTGTTAATGAACTACCTTAATGAGCACATGAAGTATTGTGGACTCAGCGGGACAGGCAGCATCTTAAATTCAGTGTCAAATTCGCGCGTGGCCTGCTTAAGCCAAATTCATTGATGAGGTATGTGAATCTAGCTGGCAAGTCCACAATACATGTGTAAGAAGGAACTGCAGATGCTGGTTTAAACTGAAAATAGACACAAAAAGCTGGAATAACACAGAAGAATGGGTGACGTTTCGGGTCGAGACCCTTCTTCAGACTTCTTCAGTCTGAAGAAGGGTCTCGACCCGAAACGTCACTCATTCTTTCTCTCCAGAGATGCTGCCTGTCC
This sequence comes from Malacoraja senta, assembly GCA_038087875.1. Lineage (NCBI taxonomy): Eukaryota > Metazoa > Chordata > Chondrichthyes > Rajiformes > Rajidae > Malacoraja > Malacoraja senta. The sequence continues at coordinate 32,821,883 of CM075982.1, forward strand.
CGCTGAGTCCACAATACTTCATGGACAAGATCGAGCCACAGCTCAAAGTCCTGCTCAGCATTTACAGCAGTGTGATGCCATGTGGCATAAAGGGTTCAAGGTTCACTAAAGGAGAGCAACAGAACTGAACACAGGGGTCAGCCACCGAGAGAGGTGGATCGGAGGCCACCAACATCACACAACTTCACAATGAACTCAAAGATAAGACAAAGATCTCACGATCGAGTGCAAAATAGCCACAAGCCATTTATGGTCAGGGAGGAACACTCATTCACGTGAAACAGTCTTGAGGCTGTGGTAGTATAGGAAATGCAAGGCAAGATAATGTAAATTAAATTCCACATGCCACAATGGCAAAGGGAATGTAAGAGCCTGTCCTTAATTCACACTTTTTTTATATTTAAAGGCAAAATTTGTACAAAATAGGACAGAGTGCAACACAATTGGACCCTCTCCCAGACCCTGAAGAGATCTTTATTGATTTATTTGGGAGGGAGCCTCTCAAAGGCCTTGGGATGCAGAGTTTGGAGGGGTATGTATCACGTTACTTAAATACTTCATGATATCTTACATCAACATGTCCATATGCACTGTGTTGAGTGCATAATACTGCATGAAGTCACAGTTGCATAACTGCATAGCTGTGCGTATATACCATACCACGTCATCTGCTATCTTCATACAGCCTGGAGATCCAGGTGCATTCATGCTTCTAATCATCTACACCTCCATTGAACGACAGCACAGACACTGGCCCTTCCAGACAAGAGGCTGGTGTCACAGGGGCACAGAATTGGAGGCAAACCATTGACATGGATAGGGAATTAGTTGTCTGGTAGGCGGAGAGAACAGGATATATTCCATGCATATGTGGGAAGAATGGAACGTCCTGGTATCTCACTCGGAGACAGAGCTTTTCATGGGAATTATCAATAATTTAGATGAAGAAATCAAGAACTATCCCTCTGTGTTTGTGTCACTATGCTTGGCTGGCATTATACAATAGTTACATTTCATTACATTATGCAAGGAGGATAGTTGGTGCATTGAATCCTTGCCATTGCATTGTCCCATTCTCTCTCATTTCATAGAGACAGAGAGGGCAATGCAGCATCAACACATATCCTTTGGACCACCAGGTGCTGACCATCAATCCTAATTTACACTAATCGCACACTAATCCTGTTTTATTCTCCCTCGTTCTCATCCACTCCCCCAGGTTCTGCCACTCACCTACATACTACAGGAGCACCTGTGGACACCCATGCGGTCACAGGGAGAATGTGCAAACCCCACACAGACAGTACCCGTGATCAGGATCGTACCCGGGTCTCCGGAGAATGCAGGCAGTGGCTCAGACGGCTATATGATTGTGTTACTGATGGTTGAAAGCGTAAAATTGCGGTTAATGGAATCTGGAGGAGAATGAAGTCATGCATTCTGAGGGCAAGAAAGACCAGAATATTTGTAACTGGTGGAGGAGCAACAAGATTTTGAGGTTAAATATAACATCCATTAAAACCAGGTAGACAGGTATAAAGTAAAAATCACAAGTGCTGGAAGAACTCAGTGGGTCAGGCAATATATCGGAGTCATCGAGATTCATTCTGTGGAAAGAAATGGGCAGATGATGTTTTGAGTTGGGACCCTTCTTCAGACAGACTGTTTAAATGCAGATGCAATGATGGCCTTGCCCCACAGGCCAGTAGAACAAATAGTTGACAGAAGTCTTCAAGCACACACGCTTGGTACAACAGCCCGCAAAAACTGTAGATAGACAAAAAATGCTGAAGTAACTCAGCGGAACAGGCAGCATCTCGGGAGAGAAGGAATGGGTGATGTTTCGGATCGAGACCCGTCTTCAGAAAGCTGTGTTGGATTTGAAGGGGTGCAGAACAATGTCTAGCTGAATAATAGTGCAGCTGAATGAACAGGCAAGCAAGCTTCAACCACATATTGTGTGTGTGTGTTCACCTTCACTGAATAACTTCAAAGATAATAGACAATAGGTGCAGGAGTAGGCCATTCAGCCCATCGAGCCATTCAATGTGATCATGGCTGAAGGTACACAAAAATGCTGGAGAAACTCAGCGGGTGCAGCAGCATCTAAGGAGCGAAGGAAATAGGTAACGTTTCGGGCCGAAACCCTTCTTCAGACTGATAGGGGGTGGGGAGAAGAAAGGAAAAAAGGAAAAGGAGGAGGAGGAGCCCGAGGGCTGGGGTAGGGGCGGAGACAACCAGATGGCTGATGAAGGGGAGGGGACAGCCAGGGCTAGCAGAATTGGGAGAATTCAACGTTCAGGCCACCAGGATGTAGACTGCCCAAGCGGAATATGAGGTGCATTTCCTCCAATTTACGGTGTTGCTCGCTGTGGCCATGGAGGAGACCCAGGACAGAGAGGTCAGATACGGAATGGGAGGGGGAGTTGAAGTGCTGAGCCACCGGGAGTTCAGGTTGGTTATTGCGGACCGACCGGAGGTGTTCGGCGAAACGATCGCCAAGCCTCCGCTTGGTCTCACCGATGTAGATCAGCTGGCATCTAGAGCAGCGAATGCAATAGATGAGGTTGGAGGAGATGCAGGTGAACCTCTGTCGCACCTGGAACGACTGCTTGGGTCCTGGAATGGAGTGGAGGGGGGAAGTGAAGGGACAAGTGTTGCATCTCTTGCGGTTGCAAGGGAAAGTACCAGGGGAGGGGGTGGTATGGGAGGGAAGGGAAGAATTGACAAGGGAGTTACGGAGGGAGCGGTCTTTGCGGAAGGCAGACATAGGGGGAGATGGGAAGATGTGGCGAGTGGTGGGGTCACGTTGGAGGTGGCGGAACTGACGGAGGATCACTTGTTGTATGTGACGGCTGGTGGGGTGAAAGGTGAGGACTAGGGGGACTCTGCCTTTGTTGTGAGTGGGGGGATGGGGAGAGAGAGCAGTGTTGCGGGGTATGGCAGAGACCCTGGTGCGAGCCTCATCTATGGTGGAGGAGGGGAACCCCCGTTCCCTGAAGAATGAGGACATTTCAGATGCCCTGGTGTGGAACGCCTGATCATGGCTGATGTGTGCAAGTTCGTGAGCACCTTCTTAACTAGGGTGGCATGGTGGCGCAGTTGCTGTCCTGCAGTGCAAGAGACCCGAGTTCAATCCTGACTACGGGTGCTATCTGTACAGAGTTTGTAAGTTCTCTCCATGACTCGGGTGCTTCGGTTTCCTCCCGCACTCCAAAGACGTACAGGTATGTAGGTTAATTGGCTTTGTTAACAATTATAAATTGTCCCTAGTGTAGGATAGTGCTGCGGGATTCTTGTTCGGAGCTGACTCGGTTGGCAGAAAGGGCCGGTTTCCACGCTGTGTCTCTAAACTAAACTAAACTTGTCATCCTGGCACCTCGTCACCTCCACAAAAGCCACTGGTTGTAAAAAATGGAAGTATGTGATACATGCCAACATGAGAGAGAGAGAACTGGTCAAGATCATTGCTGAACTTCTTCCTCAGTAGTTTAGTTTTGTTTAGAGGTTCAGCGTAGAACAGACCTTTCGGCCAACCGAGTCCGCACCGACTATGACCACCTGTACACCTGTTCTATTCTACACATTTGGGACAATTTAAAGAAGCCAATTAACCTACAGAAACTTCAATTCAGATGCAGATAGATTGTTAGGAATCAACAAATATGTGGATTGTGCAGGTAAAGGATTGTGAGATAGAAGGTTAGCCATGATGTTATTGAAAAATGGAGTGGGCAAGATGGTCTGACTGGCGACCTCCTGCTTCTATTGCTAGTGCATGCTGCCAGCTCTGGACATTAGAAGAGAAGCAGAAACATTGATACAGCGTAGAAACAGGCCCTTCAGCTCAATTTTCCCACAACGACCAACATGTCCCATCTACACTGGTCCCACTTGCCTGCATTTGGCCAATATCTAAATCTGTCCTATCCATCCATATACCTGTCTAATTGTTTCTTAAACGTTGCGATAGTCCCTGCCTCAACTACCTCCTCTGGCAGCTTGTTCCATACACCCACCACCCATTGGGTGAAAAGGTTACCCAGATTCCTATTAAATATTTTCCCCTTCACCTTAAACCTATGTCCTCTGGTTCTCGATTTCCTTACTCTGGGCAAGAGACTCTACGTCTACCCAATCTATTCCTCTTATTATTTAATACACCTCTATAAGATCACCCCTTATCCTCCTGCACTGCCAGCTGATCATCAACTTTAGGAGGTCACAGGATGATGAGTACGTACGCTCCAGTCTTCATCAACGGGTGGAGAGAGTGTCCAGCTGCAGGTCTCAGGGCACACACATTTACATAGGACCTCACGTGGTCCAGTAACACCGCTGCACTGGTCACGAAAGCACAGCAACGGCTGGTTTTCTTGAGGATGCTGAAAAAAGCTGGTCTGCCCCAACAGATGCTGGTGACTTTCTACCGCTGCACCACAGAGAACATCCTAACATACTGCATCTCTGTGTGGTATCTTAGCTGCACAGCAGCGGATAGGAGAGCTCTTCAGCGGGTTGTCTCCAGAGCACAGAAGATCATTGGGATACAGCTCCCAGCCCTGGAGGACATCTACAACGCACGCTGACTCATAAAAGCCATCAGCATCTGTAAGGACTCCACACACCCATGCCACCGTCTGTTTGAACTTCTTCCATCTGGCAGACGTTACAAGGCCTTTTACACCCGCACCTCCAGACTGAGAAATAGCTTTTTGCCTAGAGCTACAACTGCACTGAATCAGTCTGCTAAGCGCCCACCAGAATCTGTCTTTGCCCCCCATAATCAACTGGCACAACTGACTTATCTCAACACAGTGACAGCTGCTGTAATCTTTAACCTCAGTGTAAATGGACCTATTTGTACTTTAACCTTATTTATTTATTTTATAGCATCGCTACGGAGGTTGCAATCTTAATCTCGTTGTTCTTGTACAATGACAATAAAGATATATTATTATATTATTATTAAAGTGCTAGCCTGCTCAACCTCTCCCCATAGCTCAGACCCTCGAGTCCTGGCAATATCCTTGTCAATTTCCCCTGTGCCCTTTCCAACTTAACAATATTTTTCCTATAACATGGTGCTCAGAATGGAACATAGTATTCTAAATGCGGCCTCACCAACGTCATATATAACTGCAACAAGTCCTCCCAACTTCTATACTCAATACTCTGACTGATGAAGGCCAACGAGCCAAATGCTATTTTAACTACCCTATCTACCTGTGACGCCACCTTGAAGGAACTATGTACCCTGCACTTCTGGATGCCTCTGCTCCACAACACTCCCAAGAACCCTACCATTCGCTGTGTAAGTCCTGCACATGTAAGGTCCTGTGTAGCTCCTGGCCATGTTAGACTTTGCAAAATGCAACAACTTCCATTTCTCTTTATTAAATTCCATCAACCATTCCTCAGCCCACCTGGCCAACCGATCAAGATCCTGCTACAATCAGAATCAGAATCAGAATGCTTTATTGTCATTGCATGTGTCACATACAACGAGATTACTGTGTCTCTCCATTTAAAAGAACTTCAAACATTCACATACTCAAACTATTTACACTCCCTCCCTCCCCGAACCCACCTATGGATTCACATTTACATAAATTAACACTGTCTCCCACCCCCCCCTCCTTCCCGAGACAGAGTTCAGTTCCAAGATTGCTGATGGATAAAAGCTGTTCTTGAGTCTGGCAGTGCGTGACTTTAGCGACCTGTACCTTTTTCCTGAGGGCGGCAGTGTGAAAAGGTGGTGACAAGGATGTGTAATGTCTTTCACGATATTACAGGTCCTGCTGCGGCATCTGGAGTGGTAAATGTCCTTCAGAGGGGGCAGGGGGAGTCCAATGATACCCTGGGCAGTTTTGATCACCCTCTGGAGAGCTGCTCTGTCAGCTGCTGAACAGTTCCCAAACCAGGCAGTTATGCAGTAAGTCAGTATGCTTTCTACCGAACAGCGGTAGAAAGACTCCAGCAGTTTAGCAGACAGATGGGCCTTCCTCAGTGTTCTGAGGAAGTAAAGTCTCTGTTGCGCCTTTTTTACAACTACAGCAGAGTTCCCAGACCATTTAAGATCCTCACTGATGTTGATCCCCAGAAATTTAAAACTAGGCACCCTCTCCACCTCCTCGCCCCCTATCTCCAGTGGCCTGAGCTCCGCTCTATGTCGCCTGAAATCAGTGATGATCTCCTTTGTCTTTTTAGTGGTCAGAGAGAGATTGTTGTGAGCACACCACTCAGAAAGTCTGTGCACCTCCTCTCTATAGGCGTCCTCATGACAATTAGGCTGCGGCTGGTCTGTGGCATCTATCATCGTCATCTTAAGGATAAGTAATCACTTGGTCAGTCTGCTGTTAAAGTGACCAGTGCATAAGGGGGGGGGGGCATAAGAAGCATGTGTGTCTGAAGCAACAGGTGTGAGCAAAGATCAGAACAAATGAAACTCTTCAGCTTTGAGAAGGAGGCTGCCTGCCTGTGCAGCTGCAGATGTTATCGTGGCCTCTTCTTCCAATTACACTAATGATTGCAGGTCACAGTGGTCATTGGCAGAGACGGATAAAATAAGAACCGAGATTGCCATCAGCAATCATTTCTTCAGAGTGACCAGCATCTGTGGTGATTTTCCAGGCTGGGATAACAGAGGGAGGAATGAGCTCAGCAACATTTCAGAATAATTATAGATGGTGGCATGGTGGCGCAGCGGTAGAGCTCTGCCATACAGAGAGCACCCATAGTCAGCATCGAACCCAAAGACCCGGGTTCGATGCTGACTATGGGTGCTCTCTGTATGGAGTTTGTATGTTCTCCATGTGACCGCATGGGTTTTCTCCAGCTTACTCTGGTTTCCTCCCACACTACACAGACGTGCAGGTATGTAGGTTAATTGGCTTCTGTAAATTGTCCCTAATATGTAGAATAGAACTAGTGTAAGGTGATCGCTGGTCATCACGGGCTCTGTGGGCTGAAGGGCCAGTTTCCACAACGTATCTCTAAAACTAAACCGAGATATGTGATTCCCTCATCCACTCTTGCCATCTTTGCCAAGAGATTGGATTGCAATATCACCACATAGACAAAAACATGAAGGCCTTTGGGGACCCCAGAGAGCATCTGCCAGCTTTCATTCTATCGTTACCTTTATTTTGAAAACCCCAGTACTCTTTATAGAAGTAATGTGTCATCCATGTTATTCTTTCCAGAAATGAGTGCACCTTCACCCAGTGCTCCGACGCAACCCAACTCCAGGAGTGACGTCCTTCAGACCCAACACTACTTTACCAACGCTCTAGCTGGGAACCTTCAAGCCATTGCCCAGGCTGAAGACCCATCAATGGCCCACAGGCTGGAGGCTGCCGTCACTGCGCACAACTCAGAGCGGCTACTGCAACCTCCGGCTGTCATCTCACAGGACTACCATGATGGTGATGGGACAAGAAACCGAATACGAGCTGTGGAGAATCAGTATTCTTTTTACTAACACAAAGGAGTGCAATAAGGCAAACCTGGGAACAAACTCGGGGACAGGGTTCCCTGCTTAGCAAGGAAGGGACATGTTGAGGATCAGTCTCCCTCTTTGGCTACTGGTGTTGAAAATCAACATTCTGTTCAGACCAAGTGTTTAATGTGAATTGCAAGGTGATTGATGCCATTTCTGGTTCAGGCCCAGACGGCAAAGATGAACTTGATTAAATCGGTTCTTTCTATATATTGGTTTCAACGTTGACTGTAAAGAAGCAGCTTTGATGGACTGTGTACACAATGGATAGGGTTGAAATGTTTTATATCATCATTTGTGTCTGATGTTGATCTTTCCTGTGAGCTGATAAATTATTGCTAGTGCTGCAACTGGTGAAATCCTCCATTTGTATGACATTGTTCCCTTTCTTTCACTTCAGTGATGCTGCTGATGGAGTTTGAAGCCAGTGTTCATTTTCAAATCGAGCAGTAACTCCAGCTATTTGACCATGCCATTTGGGATTGAAAATTACTTGTTTAAATATGAATAACTATTTTAATATTGATGTGCATTGATACACTGAATTGCATCGCTATCTCTGTACTTGGATTCCTGGACTCCCTGCAGTCAGCTGTGCAGTCCATCGCTCTGTAACACTGCGGCAGGCAGGCAGGCAGAGCAGGATGGTTGGTGTCATTCCCAGTGGAGGAGGCGATCGATACATCGAGCTCAACGATCAGGGTGCAATGAAGAGGAAATGGCTTTGAGAGAAGTGGTTACAAATCTGCACAATCCAGCTTGGGATATGAGCTGCTTGTGGCATTGATTGAAAGAGAAACTAGAATCGAAAAGAGAAGTCAAACAGCAGGGGATGATTGATTGTGAGATGCATCATTAAATATATCAAATATGTTCATATTACATAGAAAAATAGGTGCAGGAGTAGGCCATTCGGCCCTTCGATTCAATATGAGTATGGCTGATCATCTAAAATCAGTACCCCATTCCTACTTTTCCCCCCATATCCCTTGATTCCTTTAGCCCTAAGAGCTAAATCTCTCTCTTGAAAACATCCAGTGAATTGGCCTCCACTGCTTTCTGTGACAGAGAATTCCACAGATTCACAACTCGTTGGGTGAAGAGGTTTTTCCTCATCTCAGTCCTAAATGGCCTACCCCTAATTTCTAAAACTGTGACCCCTGGTTCTGGACTCTCCCAACATCGGGAACATTTTTCCTGCATCTAGCCTGTCCAATCCCTTAAGAATTATTTTTTTCCATATAAGATCCTTTCTCAAGCTTCTAAATTCCAGAAAAATATAGAAACATAGAAAATAGGTGCAGGAGTAGGCCATTCGGCCCTTCGCGCCAGTACCGCCATTCAATATGATCATGGCTGATCATCCAAAATCAGTTTCCCGTTCCTGCTTTTTCCCCATATCCCTTGATTCCAATATAAGTCGATCCATTCTTTCATCATTTGTCAGTCCCGCCATCCTGGGAATTAACCTGGTGAACCTACGCTCACTCCCTCAATAGCAAGAATGTCCTTCCTCAAATTAAGAGACCAAAACTGCACACGCTACTCCAGGTGCGAACTCATCAGGGTCCTGTACAACTGCAGTAGGACCTCCTTGCTCCTAAACTCAAAGCCTCTTAGTATGAAGGCCAACATGCCATTAGCTTTCTTCACTGCCTGCTGTATCTCCATACTCCATACAGTGACTGATGTACATGCACACCCAGGTCTCGTTGCACCTCCCCTTTTCCTAATCTGACACCATTCAGATAATGGTAGACAAAATATTTATGAAGGAACTGCAGATGCTGGAAAATCGAAGGTAGACAAAAGTGCTGGAGAAACTCAGCGGGTGAGGCAGCATCTATGGAGCGAAGGAAATAGGCAACGTTTCGGGCCGAAACCCTTCTTCAGACGAGTTGAGGGGGGGGACAAAATGTTGGCGTAACTCAGCGGGACAGGCAGCATCTCTGGAGAGAAGGAATGGGTGACGTTTTGTGTTGAGACCCTTCAGACTGATGTCAGGGGAGGAGGCGGGGCAAAGATAGAATGTAGTGGGAGACAGTAAAACTAGTGGGAGAACTGGGAAGGGGCGGGGATAGAGAGGAAAAGCAAGGGCTATCTGAAGTTAGAGAAGTCAATGTTCATACCACTGGGGTGTAAACTACCCAAGCGAAATATGAGGTGCTGTTCCTCCAATTTGAACTGGGCCTCACTCTGACAATGGAGGAGGCCCAGGACAGAAAGGTCGGATTGGGAATAGGAGGGGGAGTTGAAGTGCTGAGCCACCAGGAGATCAGGTAGGTTAAGACGGACTGAGTCGAGGTGTTCATGGCAAATGTTGTGCCCCTTTTCAAGAAGAGCTGCAGGGAAAATACTGGGAACTATAGGCCGGTGAGCTTAACATCTGTAGTTGGTATGTTACTAGAGAGTATTCTGAGGGATAGGTTGTACAGGCATTTGGATGGACAAGGGCTGATTAGGGACAGTCAGCATGGTTTTGTACGCGGGAAGTCGTGTCTCATAAATCTGATTGATTTTTTTGAAGACGTGAGCAAAAAGGTTGATGAGGGCAGATTGTGTACATGGATTTCAGTAAGGCATTCGACAAGGTTCCACATGGTAGGCTGCTCTGGAAGGTTAGATCACATTGGATCTGTAAACGACTTAACACACAGGTCTGGAGTTTAACTCATCTTTAATCACAAGGTATAGTAGAGCGGTACAGTAGGTTGTTACTTCATTGCTACCGCTGGTATAACTACGTAATGTAGGAAATGGGTGTTAATACAAAGTGTACAGTAAGATGGAGTTAGTGATGCTACACTACTCTGATTGGTTCACATGCAATAACCAATCTACATCCTTCCCCGTAGACAGCAAGGTTGTAAGACGAATGTTAAACACACTCAGTTAAACATACTCGCCGTACCTGTCAGGTGGTCTACTGATGCGACCTGAACCCGTACGGACAAACCCCTCTCCCTCCATATCAGAAAAGTTAGTGGGGCTGGGAGGCAGGGAAAAAGAGAGTGCAGCCGGGGACACTTGAGGAGACCGGCAGGGTGAGCATGTGGGAATGTTAACGCGGGTGGATGGGGTAACCGACCGAGGCGGAGAGTGCATGCTGGGACTAGGGAGAATAGGGGCAGCAGAGGGTTTAAACGGCAGAGGCGGTGCATATGGACCGGTAGGAGCTGGTCGAGGTTCGTTCACAAGCAGGAGATGTTGACGGCTGCGCCGGTACAGAACACCATCGGCGTTGACAAGGTAGGAACGGGGTTCCTTGGATGGCCCCACAACAAAACCCAGACGGGGTATGTCCCACAGCTGTCTGCAAACGGACCACTTGACCCTGCATTAGTGGCTTTAGTGGTCTGCTGGACTTGTCATAGGAACGCTTCTGAATATCGTGTTTTTCCTGAATGCGCTTCTGGACCGCAGTGGGTTTGAGCACCTGTGGCCTCAGCTGTTGCTGGGCAACGGGTAGTGGAGGCCGTGTTGTACGAGACATCAGCCGTTGAGCGGGAGAACCCAGGACCCCGTCCCTGGAAATGTTTCTCAGGTTCAGGAGGTCAAGGTAGACATCAGACTTGGCAAGATAAGAACGTTCCATTAGTTTTGCGCTCCTGACGGCACTTTCAGCGAGGCCGTTGGAATGGGGGTATTCAGGGCTGCTGGTGACATGGTGGAAGTTCCATCGTCTGGCAAAGTGTTTAAATGCATGGCTGGTGAATTGTCTTCTGTTGTCAGTTTGCAGACGAACTGGTGCACCGAATACGGAAAAATGTCTCTGAAGCTTGTGTATAACCATCTCGGATGTGATGGTGGGCAACAAGTCAAGTTCGAACCAGTTGGAGTATGAATCGACTAGGACCAGGTAGTGTTTACCGTGCCATTCAAAAATGTCTGCTGCAACAGATGTCCAAGGCAATGCTGGAGGGGGTTGTTGCAGTAGAGGCTGTTTCTGTTGGTGGGGTGCCAAACTGTTGCAGATGGGGCAGGATGCCGTTCTGTCACATATGTACTTGGACATCCCGGGCCAATAGAACATGCTCTGTGCATGGGCTCTGTGCATCCCTTGCAGGGATGAAGGGATCACGACTTTGTGACCCTTGACAATGACGCCGTCTTGTATTACCAACTCATCACGGACTAGGAAGAATGCCTGTACCTCCAGATGTGTGCTGGATTGTCTTTCAGGCCAGCCTCTTTTGATAATGGAGGAAAAACATAGAAACATAGAAAGTAGGTGCGAGAGTAGACCACCAGGCCCATCGAGCCCGCACCGCCATTCGCTCATGGCTGAACACTAAACAGACACCCTTACCCACAAACAGTAGACACAAGACACAGAACACAAGACACTACCCTCCCCTTTATATCGCTATCACCCCTCTCCACCCCAAGAACCGCGTGATCTCCTGGGGGAGGAAAGCAGCTGTAGAGTCCCGTCAGCGGCTGTGTGCTCCGCCAGGTGGCATAGGCGTTCCGTGGGAATGAAGTCAACTTTGAGAACTGTGAGCTCGTTACATTCATTGGGATGCCGTTCACTGGATGCACGTGGTGCTCGAGAGAGAGAGAGTGTCGGCGATGAGCATGTCTTTGCCTTTTTTGTAAACGATCTTGAAATCAAATCGCTGGAGCTGCATCATCATGCGCTGCAAACGTGCAGGCGCTGCATGAATAGGTTTGTTCAGGATGGTCACTAGTGGTTGATGGTCGGTTTCAATGGTGAAAGTTTTCCCAAAGATGAAATCTTTAAATTTGGAGCATGCGAAGACAACAGCTAGCAGCTCTTTTTCGATTTGGGCATAGCGCTGTTCGGTGTCCGTCATGGTGCGAGAGGCGTACGATACAGGCAGCACTGTGCCGTCGGCAGATATTTGAAGGCAGGCTGCGCCCAATCCGTATTGTGAGGCATCACAGGTAATTGTGACTGGTCGCGTCTGGTCGAAGTATGTCAAGGTAGGAGCGCTGGCCAGCTGGAGTTTTAAAAAGTCAAACACCTGTTGGTGTTGCTGGTACCAGGTCCAGGCAGTGTCCTTGCGGGTGAGCTGTCTCAGTGGCGAGGTGAGTTCGCTGAGGTTGGGTATAAACTTTACCAGGTAGTTGACCATACCCAGAAAATGTTGAAGGCTGTGTACGTCGGCAGGGGAAGGCATTTCGTTAATGGCTGCAGTTTTCTTAGGGTCTGGCTTCAGCCCATTGCATATTCAGCCCATCATACGTGTCCGACGTAGGTGACCTCAGGAACACGCAAATTGCATTTCTTGGGGTTGAACTTTAGGTTAATAGAAACATAGAAACATAGAAATTAGGTGCAGGAGTAGGCCATTCGGCCCTTTGAGCCTGCACTGCCATTCAATATGATCATGGCTGATCACCCAACTCAGTATCCCGTACCTGCCTTCTCTCCATACCCTCTGATCCCTTTAGCCACAAGGGCCACATCTAACTCCCTCTTAAATATAGCCAATGAACTGGCCTCGACTACCCTCTGTGGCAGAGAGTTCCAGAGATTCACCACTCTCTGTGTGAAAAAAGTTCTTCTCATCTCGGTTTTAAAGGATTTCCCACTTATCCTTAAGCTGTGACCCCTTGTCCTGGACGTCCCCAACATCGGGAGCAATCTTCCTGCATCTAGCCTGTCCAACCCCTTAAGAATTTTGTAAGTTTCTATAAGATCCCCTCTCAATCTCCTAAATTCTAGAGAGTATAAACCAAGTCTATCCAGTCTTTCTTCATAAGACAGTCCTGACATCCCAAGAATCAGTCTGGTGAACCTTCTCTGCACTCCCTCTATGGCAATAATGTCCTTCCTCAGATTTCCTCATAATCTCACGTGCCCTGTCCAGAATCTGCTTTAAGTTTGAGTCATGCTCCGCTAGGTCCTTGCCATACACCAGGATGTCATCAACAATTATAGCGCATGGGAAGCTTGAGAACAGCTGTTCCATGGTTCTCTGAAAAGCTTCGCTAGCTGAGTTGATACCGAATGGCATTCTGAGAAATTTGAATCTGCCAAATGGTGTGCCAAATGTGGTGAGGTTCGAGGATTCGTCATCTACCAGAACGAGCTTTTTACATCTAGCACAGAGAACACTGTTGCACGACCGATTTGGGCCGCGACGTCTTCGATAGTTCTCATCGGATAATGTGGTCGCTTGATGGCTGTGTTTAGGTCTCTTGGGTTGATGCACACTCGGAGCTCATTTTTATCTTTCTTTTTCGTGACGACCATGGTGGAGACCCAGTCAGTAGGGTCACTGATTTCAGCCAGTACACCCATGGACACCATATTTTTAAGTTCAGTCTGAATTCTGTCGCGCATGGCATGTGGCACGCGGTGAGGGGCACCAATGGCTGAGTCAACGGTGGGGTCAATGACGATTTTGTAAGTCATAGGCAGTTTGCCAAGTTTATCGTTGGGTCCTCAGATTTGTGTAGCTTGTGAACGGAGCGATCGAAAGAGATTAACCCCAGGTCCTGACATGCATGGATTCCCAACCAAATCACAGTTTGATTTTAGGACATAGAAGGTCTGATTTTTTGTGACATTTTCCAATACACACTTGAAGCTCGTTCTTCCAAGGGGGTGCAGCACCCGCCCCCCCCCCCCCCCCCCCCATAGGCATGCAAGGTAGTTTTGTCTCTAGTCAAGGTCTCATTAATTTCTTATCTCGTTGTAGATGTTCAGGAACATTACATTCACGCGCTCCGGTATCCAATTTGGCCTTCACAGGCTTGTTATTAATTAGCATAGTTACAGACGGATCCAGAGCTTACCAACTGTGTGGAGGAGAGTGTGAACAGTAGACTCTTCATATGAACTAATTGGATCGTCCTCGTGGGCAGCTTTGAGTTGTTCTTGGGAATCGTAGAATGTTTGGTGTAGGTGTAGATTAGACGCCAAACTGGAATTGCGGTTCACACAGGACCTACAGCAAACGGCAAGTGCATTTATTTGCAGTAGTTGCATGGCTTGCCGTTCGCTGGACAAAATAGCCGACCTTAGTTGTGGAAGTAGTTACAGTTAGGACACTTTTGCGACGGTTCATTCACAAATCTTCTGTTAGTTGTCGGCGTGGCGCGTTTAGTGAAGCCCGTCTGATTTATACTCTTTTTCTGAGTGTCAAACTGGTCGCTCAGTGGGGCCACAATCTCCGACGTGCGGCAGGCATGCACAGCTTGTTATAGAGTTAAGTCAGCATTACGGAGGAGCTCTGTTTTCAGTTTTAGATCCGACATACCACTGACAGGTTTGTCACGTATCAGCTCACTCGACATTTCACCAATACGACTTCGCTGAGCCATGCATTTTAAATCGCAAATAAAACATTCAACAGGTTCATCAGGAAGCTGTTGTCGCGCAAAGAATTTAGCTCTTTCCAGGATTCGGTTAGAAGGCAGGTCACACAGTTCATGGAATTTACGTAGTACATTGGGGTTACACACAAGCTCAGCTGGTACTACTACCTGGCCGTTACCGTCAAGTACGGCTTGCGCGAAGTCGAAGGTTTGCGCGCGAATCAGAGCCTCGGGTTCCGCCAGGTTTAGCAAGAGCGAAACCTTGACCTCATCTGGATCATTTCGATGGACGATGTTGATATAGTGTTCGTAGTCAATCTCGAAGCCTCCATCGTTCTCCAATATCCGAGTCGAAGATGAGCTGAGCTGGCTTGCGGCACGAGTGAGCCATGGCAATAAAGATCAAACTAATAAAACGCAAATAAAACCTGGTATATGGATGCAGTGGGTCACTTCACGCCTTCTGACACCATGTAAATGATTTAACAGACAGGTCTGGAGTTTAACTCATCTTTAATCACAAGGTATAGTAAAGCGGTACAGTAGGTTGTGAGTTCATTGCTACCGCTGGTATAACTACGTAATGTAGGAAATGGGTGTTAATACAAAGTGTACAGTAAGGTGGAGTTAGTGATGCTACACTACTCTGATTGGTTCACATGCAATAACTAATCTACAGGATCCAAGGAGAGATAGCTGAATGGATAGCAAATTGGCTCCATGGAGGGATGCAGAGGGTGATGGTGGAAGGTTGCTTCTCGGACTGGAGGCCTGTGACTTGTGGTGTGCCTCAGGGTTTCGGTGCTGGGCCCGTTATCATCTACATGAATGATTTGGATGAGAACATGCGGGGCAAGATTAGCAAGTTTGCTGATGATACAAAGGTTAGTGGTTTTGCAGATAGTGAAGATGGTTGTGAAAAATTGCAGCAGGATCTGGATCGATTGGCCAGGTGGGCAGAGGAATGGTTGATGGAATTTAATACAGAGAAGTGTGAGGTGTTGCATTTTGGGATGTCGAACAAGGGCAGGACCTACACAGTAAATGGTAGGCCTCTGGGTAGTGCTGTAGAGCAGAGGGATCTAGGAGTACAAGTCCTTGAAGGTCGAATCGCAGGTTGATAAGGTGTCAAAAAGGCATTTGGCACTTTGGCCTTCATCAGTTCAGAGTATTGAGTATAGAAGTTGGGTGGTCATGTTGCAGTTGTATAAGATGTTGGTGAGACTGCATTTAGAATATTGTGTTCAGTTCTGGGCATCATGTTATAGGAAAGATATTGTCAAGCTTGAAAGGGTTCAGAAAAGATTTACGAGGATGTTGTCAGGACTAGAGGGTGTGAGGTACAGAGAGAGGTTGAGTAGGCTGGGTCTCTATTCCATGGAGCACGGGAGGATGAGGGGAGATCTTATAGAGGTGTACAAAACCATGAGAGGAATAGATCGGGTAGATGCACAGTCTCTTGCCCAGAGTAGGGGAATCGAGGACCTGAGGACATAGGTTCAAGGTGAAGGGGAAAAGATTTAATAGGAATCCGAGGGGTAAGTTTTTCACACAGACGTTGGTGGGTGTATGGAACATGCTGCCAGAGGAGGTAGTTGAGGTTGGGACTATCCCATCGTTTAAGAAACAATTAGACAGGTACATGGATAGCACAGGTTTGGAGGGATATGGACTAAGCGCAAGCAAGTGGGACTAGTGTAGTTGGGACATTGTTGGCCGGTGTGGGCGAGTTGGGCTGAAGGGCCTGTTTCCACACTGTATCACTCTATGACTATGACTCTAATACCCAGTCTAGGATGGCCTGTCCTCTAGTCGGTTCCTCTACACATTGGTATAAAAACCCATCCCGTATACACTCCAGGAAATCCTCCTCCTCAGCACTGTTACCAATTTGGTTGGCCCAATCTATATGTAAATTAAAGTCACCCATGATAACCGCTGTACCTTTGCTACACGCATCCCTAATTTCCTGCTTGATGCTATCCCCAACCTCACTACTGCTGTTTGGTGGTCTGTACCCAACTCCAACAAGCGTTTTCTGCCCTTGGCTATTTCATAGAAACATAGAAAATAGGTGCAGGAGGAGGCCATTCGGCCCTTTGAGCCAGCACCACCATTCATTGTGATCATGGCTGATCGTCCCCTATCAATAACCCGTGCCTGCCTTCTCCCACATTCCCTTGACTCCACTTTGTAGTTCTACCCATACTAATTCTACAGCATCCAAACTAATGTCTACAACTGTGCAAGTGTGTCCAGGTTCAGCTCCTGAAGGACCGTGTTGGGGCACTGGAGAAAAAGCTGGATGACCTCAGGGCCATCCGGGAAAACGAGAGTTTCCTGGACAGGACCTACAGTGAGGTTGTCACGCCAAGGATACGGGAAGAACGAAGGTGTGTGACTGAGGTGCTAACCGTGGAGTGCAGGAGACCCAGGTGGCTGTGCCAATGAAAACAGGTATGCCCTCTTGGGAACTGTCGGGGGAGACGATGCTTCCAGTCCAAGCGGTGGACACATCTGTGGCACCAATCCTAGAGATGGGACTCGACCGGCGAGTCCGACAACGGGCAGAGCCATAGTGGTGGGTGACTGGAGATTCTGTGGTGGCAGGCGAGACGCAAGGATGGTCTGTTGCCTCCCTGGTGCCAGGGTTCAAGATGTCATGAACCAAATTCAGAACATCATCGAGAGGGAAGGTGAACAGACAGCAGTAGTAGTACACGTAGACACAAACGACATCGGGAAGAAGAGGAATGAGGTTCTGCAACGTGAGTTTAGAGAGTTAGGAAGAAGAGTGAAAAGCAGGACTTCTAGGTTGGTTATCTCTGGATTGTATTGTATTGTATTGTATATCTTTATTGTCATTTCCTGAGTATTCGCATACCCAGAGGACACAAAAAAACGTTCCTCAACCAGTGTCCATTTCAGTGTGTGCAGTAAAAAATAAATAGAAGTAAAAATACATATATCATGAACAAATTAACACTCTACTCTACTAAACATCAACAGGCGTTCCAATCAGCAGCGGCACGACAGTGGCTCTGCTGCAGTGTGTCCAGGTTGGTGGTTGGTGCACGATACTTTGGCAGGGGACAAAGTCCGTTTATCAGTCTTGTACCTCGTGCTAGTGAGGACAGGAACAGGGAGATAGGGGATCTGAAAAGTATGGCTGAGGGGCTGGTGCAGGGAGCTAGGATTTAGATTTATAGACCACTGGGATCTCTTCTGGGGTAGGGGTGACCTGTACAAAAGGGACGGGTTGCTCCTTAACTGGAGGGGGACCGACGTTCTGGAAGGCAGGTTTGCTAGGGCTACACGTGTGGGTTTAAACTAAAATAGTGGGGGGGAGGGATTGACAAATTGGGAGTTTAAAGATGGAGTACAGGAAAAGTTACAAAAGACTCCCGAATTAATGGGAAGGAAAGTTTGAGAAGGGATAAGAGAGTAAGGTCAGGGCCAATTGCGAGCGGTGCAAGAGGGGAGGTGAATACCGAGGTCAAAATGTTGTATATGAATGCGCGAAGTATAAGAAATAAAGTGGATGAGCTTGAGGCTCAGTTAAAAATTGGCAAGTATGTGGGAATTATAGAGACATGGCTGCAAGAGGGCCAGGGCTGGGAACTGAATATTCAAGGGTATACCTCCTATCGAAAAGACAGACAGGTGGGCTGAGGGGGTGGGGTAGCTCTGTTG
This sequence comes from Malacoraja senta, assembly GCA_038087875.1. Classification (NCBI taxonomy): domain Eukaryota; kingdom Metazoa; phylum Chordata; class Chondrichthyes; order Rajiformes; family Rajidae; genus Malacoraja; species Malacoraja senta. Next base: position 32,840,367 of record CM075982.1, read on the forward strand.
GTGAGGAATGAAATTCAGTCCCTTGCAAGGGTGACATTGAAACAGATGTGGAGTCAGTATGGATAGAACTAAGGAATTGTAAGGGTAAAAATATCCCAATGGGACGTATCTACAGGCCCCCAAACAGTAGCCTGGATGTAGGGTGCAAGTTGAATCGGGAGTTAAAATTGGCATGTCGCAAAGGTAATGCTACGATTGTTATGGGATGTCTACGATGCCCTACCAAGCCTAGCAAACCTCCATGTCTGGGGCAAGAGCCAGACACCTTCCTGCCCACTTTGCTCAGGAAGAGGATCATTAGAACATCTCCTCAGCAGCTGCCCAAAGTCCCTTGGGAAGGTCGCTATCGGTGGCGCCATGACCAGGTGCTCAAGGTGGTTGCTGAGAGCATAGCCACTGCCATCGGTAACAGCAAACACCACCACGCCCCAAAGAAATCAATCACTTTTGTCAAAGCTGGAGAGAAGCCTCGACCACAACCAAAAACAAGGACGGGCCTCCTCTACACAGCCACTGACTGCCAGCTGCACGTCGATCTGGGCAAACAGCTGAAATTTCCACAGCACATCACAGCAACATCACTCCGGCCAGACATGATCATCACCTCCAAAGTGACAAGACAGCTGATCATTCTGGAGCTGACAGTGCCCTGGGGAAGAGCGTCTTGAAGAGGCTAACGAGAGGAAACGCGTAAAGTACCAGGAACTGGTGGAGATGTGCCAGGACAGAGGCTGGAAGACATACTATGAGCCCATAGAGGTGGGCTGTAGAGGCTTTGCAGGACGCTCACTCTGCAAAGTCCTCAACCAGTTGGGCATTACGGGGCTGGCAAAGAAGAGGGCCATTCAATCCGCAAGCGAAGCCGCAGAGAAAGCCACTCGGTGGCTTTGGATTAAGAGGGCTGATCCGTGGGTGGTTGCTGCTGGGACGCAAGTCGGGGCCTGATCAACCCCGGCTGGGCGAAGGTGTCTGATGTTGTGAGACCCATAACACCCGATGACCCCGGGTCACATCACTGAGGATGCATCCCAGAGCATCTAGAAGATGGATCTTTCACACTGGAGATTTCTTTTTTTTTTTTTTTAATTTGTATTTTATTAGAAGTACATTACATTACAACCACATACATTAGTACTTGTCATTTATATCTTCTTACAATTAATGTACTCCATTTATTTTTTACACTAGAAAAGGAAAAGATTGAAAGAAAGAAGAAAGTGAAGGAAAAAGTGAAAGTGTAGGAAATGTGACAACAAAAAAGGACGAAGACCCTATAAGAGCAAAATTAAAAACAAAAGAAAAAGAGTTAAGAAATGGACCCTAGGAAAGAAAGAAAGAAAGAAAGAGGAAAAAGAGAGAAACAAATATTTTTATGAGCATTACGTAAATGGGACATACCAGCTCTTCAACTATCATCCCCCTTACCTGACCTCAATTTTTTTTTTTTAAGTACTTTTGCACCCTATGTTTGTAATAATTCTATAAATGCAGACCACGTCAGGTGGAAGTGATCTGGTTTACCTGCTAGGAGGAGTCTTATCTCTTCTAGGTGTAATGTTTCAAACATATTTGAAATCCACATATTTTATAGTTGGTATTGGAGCCTTCTTCCAAAATTTTAGAATTAGCTTTTTTCCAGTTATTAACCCATAGTCCATTAGTTTCTTTTGAAACACATTTAGATCTGGACCATCTTCCGTTATACCGAAGATAATCCATTCTGCTTTGGGTATCAGTCTTGTTTTAAATAACTTTGTAAAGATTTCAAAAATTTCATTCCAAAATGTTTGAATTTTTGTACAAGAAACGAATGAGTGCGTTATGGTAGCTTCTTGGGATTGACATTTATCACAAATAGATGATACATTTGGGAAAATTTTATGAATTTTAGTTTTCGAATAATATAATCTATGTAAAATTTTAAATTGTATTAAAGTATGTCTTACATTAATCGAGCATTTATGCACGTTTAATAAGTATTCATTCCAACTTTCCTTTGAAATTTTAATAGCTAACTCTTGTTCCCAGTCTCTTCTGATACCCTCCGTAGATGGTATTTGTGCATTTAAGATAATATTATACAAATATGATATTAAGTTTGCTGATTCCGCTTTTATCTGCATTGCCTCGTCCAGTACATCTGCTGGGTTATTATGATGATCTTTTCTATATTTTTTCAAATAGTCGCATATTTGAAAGTATTTAAAATATTGATTATTTCCGAGTTTATATTTTATTTGTAATTGTTGAAATGAAAGTAATTTTCCAGTTTCATACAAGTCACCAAGCGTTTTAATTCCTAATCTATCCCATTGTGTATAAGCTTTATCTATAATAGAAGGATTAAACGAAGGGTTATTGACTATAGGTAATAAAAGTGATAAATTTCTTAATTTTAAATTTTGTTTTATTTGTTTCCAAATTCGGATTGTACTATGAATAATTGGGTTCTTATTATAATTTATGTTATTCAATTTCATTGGAGAGAGGAGGATCGCTCCAATGTTTCTAGAGGAGCAATCCTCTTTCTCCATTACAATCCAGTCCGCTTGCTGGGCGGAGTTATCCATCAGTTGAATCATATTTTTAATATTTACTGACCAATAATAATACATAAAATTAGGTAGTGCTAAACCCCCTAATACTTTAGGTTTATTCAGATGAGTTTTTTGTATTCTATGTGATTTATAGTCCCATATAAAATTAGTGATATCTGAGTCGAGTTTTTTTTTAAACTTCTTTGGTAAGTATATAGGAATTGATTGAAATAGGTATAAAATTTGTGGTAAAAAGATCATTTTTATTGCGTTTATTCGGCCTATTAAAGACATCGGGAGCGTTTTCCAGAGCGTTTTCCAGAATTTAATTAGTTTAAGGGGTCAAAATTTGCCCTAAACATACCTTGATATGATCTGGTAATTTCGATTCCCAAATATTTAAATTTTTCTGTAGCTATTTTAAAAGGGAATTTTAAAAGATGTGTTGAATCTTTCGGTTTTATTGACATAATTTCACTTTTATTCCAATTTATTCTATATCCAGAAAAAGATCCAAAATCTTCAATTAAATTTAATATATTTGGTATAGTGATTTGAGGTTTTGTAATGTACAGTAATATATCATCCGCGTATAAAGATATTTTATTATATGAATCTTTAGTATTATATCCATGGATATCAGGGTGTATTCTAATTTTTTCTGCTAGCGGTTCAATAATGAGAGCAAACAGTTGTGGTGATAATGAGCATCCTTGTCTATTTCCCCTTGATAGTTGGAATTTCGAGGATAATATGTTATTAGTTAGTATTCTAGCTGTAGGTTTGTTATATAGTAACTTGATCCATAGAATAAAATTCTCCCCCAGTTGAAATTTTTGTAATACTTTGTCCATATAATTCCATTCTACTTGATCAAATGCTTTTTCAGCATCCAGCGAAATAATTGATAATTCTTGATCTTCAGATTTGTGTGAGTGCATTATGTTGAGTAGACGTCTCATATTGTTAGATGAGTATCTCTTAGGGATAAACCCCGTCTGATCTGGGTTTATTAATTTACTAATGTATTTACTTAATCTTCTAGCTAATGTTTTCGCTAATATTTTTTGATCTGTGTTTAACAATGCTATAGCTCTATATGAACCAGGTTCTTCTAAGTCTTTATTTTTCTTAGGTATTAATGTAATCGTTGATTCCGCTAATGTATCAGGTAGTATTCGGTTTTTAAAAGCATATTGGTACATTTTTTGTAATCTTGGTATTATTTTATCGTAAAAGCTTTTATAAAATTCATTAGTAAATCCGTCAGGGCCTGGTGTTTTTCCATTCTTTAGTGAGTTTATTGTATCTTCTAATTCCTTAATTGAGATTTGTGCACCCAGTTCCTCTTGTTCCTTCAGTTCTAACTTTGGAAGATTATAGGTATCCAAGAACATTGTGATATTATTGGAATCAATTGTCGCTTTAGATGTATACAAATTCTCATAAAATTGCGCAAATCTATTATTAATATCCTTTGGTGTTGTTAATAATTCCCCTTTATCTGATTTGATCTTTGGTATAGTATGTTCCTTTTCTCGTTTTTTTAGCTGGCGAGCCAAAAGTTTATGCGGTTTATCCCCAAATTCAAAGTGCTCTTGTTTTGTAATTTGAAAAAAGTCTTATAAGTTTGGCAGATAATAATTTATTTAATTTAAATTTCAAAATTATTATTTTATTATGTTTATCTATTGATGGATCTTTAGCATTATCTATATCCATTTGTCTAATAAGTTCTTCTAACTGTCTTTGTTCATTCTTATTCTTTTTATTTTGAAAAGCTTGATATGAAATTATAATACCCCTAATGTATGCTTTAAAAGATTCCCATAATACAGTAGGCGATATATCTGAAGTATCACACTGGAGATTTCAACATGCAGGTAGACTGGGAGAATCAGGTTGGTACTGGACCCCAAGAAAGGGAGTTTGTGGAGTGCCTCCGTGATGAATTATTGGAGCCTACCAGGGAGAAAGCAATTCTGGATTTAGTGTTATGTAATGAACTGGATTTGATAAAGGAACTTGAGGTTAAGGAGCCATTAGGAGGTAGTGACCACAATATGGTCAAGTTTAATCTACAATTGGAGAGGGAGAAGGGTAAATTGGAGATGTCAGTGTTACAGTTGAATAAAGGGGACTATGGAGCCATGAGGGAGGAGCTGGTCAAAGTTGACTGGAAAAATACCCTAACAGGGATGATAGTGGAACAACAATCAAGTCAAGTCAAGTCAAGTCACATTTATTTATATAGCACATTTAAAAAACAACTCTCGTTGGCCAAAGTGCTTTACATTTGTTATAAGAATAGTATAAACAAACAAACTACATACATATATACATATAGCCCTCGCTCAGAGGACGTCAAGAAAGGCTTGGGAGTACAGATAAGTTTTTAGTCTTGACTTAAAGGAGTCGATGGAGTGGGCAGTTCTGATGGGAAGAGGGATGCTGTTCCAGTCTAGGAGCTGCAACCGCAAAGGCGCGGTCGCCCCTGAGCTTATGCCTAGACCGCGGGATATTCAGCAAGCCCAAGTCGGCCGATCTGAGGGGCCTGGAGGTGGAGTGGTGGGTGAGAAGACTTTTAATGTAGGTGGGGGCAAGCCCATTGAGGGCTTTGTAGACATAGAGGAGGATCTTGAAATTTATACGGAACCGCACAGGGAGCCAGTGGAGAGAGGCCAGGATCGGGGTGATGTGGTCCCTTTTTCGTGTGCCCGTCAGGAGTCTCGCTGCGGCGTTTGGACCAGTTGCAGGCGGGACAGGGAAGATTGGCTGATGCCAGTGTAAAGGGAGTTGCAGTAATCTAGGCGGGAGGAGATAAATGTGTGGATGATCTTTTCGAGGTCATCAAACTGGGGGAATTGTTTTATTTTAGCTATCGTCCGAAGCTGAAAGAAACTAGCTTTTACCTCGGCATTGATTTTTTTGTCAAATTTCAGTGCTGAGTCAAATATCACGCCAAGGTTTTTGACGTGAGGTTTGAGTAGTGGGGTAAGGCTTCCAAGGCTGCCTGCTATCATTTTGATTGAGTGTGAGGGGCCGAGAAGGATGACCTCAGACTTACTCTCGTTTAGTTGGAGGAAGTTCTGGGCCATCCAACACTTTATATCCTCGAGGCAGCGGATAAGGTTAAGCAGATTTGATTGGTTTTTGGGCTTCAGGGGGAGATAGAGTTGTGTATCGTCTGCGTAGCAATGGAAGGAAATGCCATGCCTTTCAATGACTTGGCCTAAGGGGAGCATATACAGGGAGAAGAGAATGGGGCCAAGGATGGAACCTTGTGGAACCCCACAGCAGAGACTAGCTGGGGAGGAGAAAGAGTTGCCTATGTTAGTCGAGAAACTCCTACCTTTGAGGTAGGAGACGAACCAGCTCAGGGCAGTGCCATCAATACCAACCCCGTACCGGATACGGTCAATTAGGATGGTGTGGTCGACAGTATCAAATGCTGCGCTGAGGTCAAGAAGGAGCAGGATTGCAACGTCGCCAGAGTCAACGGTGAGCAATAGGTCGTTATGTACCTTCAACAAGGCAGACTCTGTGCTGTGGTGGGCCCTGAAACCTGATTGGAAAGTTTCCAAGATAGTATTTTGGTGAAATTAAGGCATAAGTTGACTCAAAATTACCTTTTCAAGGGCTTTTGAGAGGAAAGGCAGTTTAGAAATGGGTCTGTAGTTGCTGGGCAAGGTGGAGTCGAGGTTAGGTTTTTTCAGGAGTGGTTGGACCACCGCATGCTTGAAGCAGGTAGGTACAGTGCCAGTGGCCAGAGAGCTGTTGAAGATGGCTAGGATGCTGGGACCGGCTGTTGTAATGACGTCCTTTAGGAGGGCAGAGTGGACAGTGTCGAGGGGGCAGGTAGTAGGTTTCATGGTGGTGATCAGTTTTACAAGGGAGGGTAGAGTAACGGGTTGGAAACAATCTAATTTTGAAGAACAGACCAATGAGACAGCCAGGTCACAGGTGGGAGGGGAAATATTCGTTCTTATGTTCTTTACCTTGCTGGTGAAAAATGTAGTAAATTCCTCGCACTTAGCAGGGGACCCAGCTAAGCTGGTGCTGGGGGCAGGACAAATGATGGAGGTGATGGTGCTAAAAAGGACCTTGGAATTATGAGCGTTTTTGGAGATAAGGGTGGAAAATTATTTAGTTCTTACAGATTTTACTGCTTCCTGGTATTTGTGAAGATTGTTTTTCAGGAGTTCAAAGGAAATTTGAAGCTTATCAGATTTGTACTGATTTTCTGCACTCTCTTCTTAGGGATCTGGTGGTGTCATTGAGCCACGGCTCGCCTTTAGGCTTAGGCTTTTTCATTTTAAGAGGAGCAACAGAATCCAGGATGGAAGAGCAAGTGGTATTGAATAGTGAAATTAGGTCGTCGGTGCTGAGATGGAGGGGAGAAGCCTCGATGGTGTAGATGTGGGGGGCGGCTATGAGAGCCTCAGAGAACTTACTGGCCGTCGTGGAGTTAACGTAGCGGGAGTAGCGAGCAGGGAGATGGGATTTTGAGGGAGAGAAAGGCAGAGATATATCGAATATAATTGCACTATGATCAGACAGACAGGCATCAATAATTTCTGTATTACAAATTGGGAGACCAGACGAAAGCACTAGGTCTAGTGTATGGCCAAGCTTGTGCGTGGGTCCAGTGGTGAGTAGAGACAGATTGAAGGACTCAACCAGGTTCATAAATTCACTCACAAGAGGCTTTGTGGGACAGCAGACATGAATGTTAAAGTCACCAAGAATCAGGACCTGGTCAAATTTGGGCAACAAGCTAGCGATAAGATCAGCAAATTGTGAGATAAAGTCCTTATTCGTTTTTGGTGGGCGATACACGAGAACAATTAAAAGCGGACAGAATAGACCAACTATGATAAGTTGATGTTCAAAACTGGAGACGTGATCAGCGTTCAGAAGGCGGCAGTTGAAATTCTTCTTAAACACAGTGGCTAGGCCCCCACCGTGACCTGAGAGCCGAGGCGAGCTGAAAAAGTTACAGGTATCAGGGCAGAGTTCCACGAGTGGAGCAAGCTCACCAGGATTAAGCCAGGTTTCAGTGATCAGTAGGAAGTCCAATCCACGTGCGGTGAAGAAGTCATTGAGGACGAAGGTTTAATTCAGCACTGATCTCGCATTGATCAGGGCCACTTTTGCAGGGACTGCAGGTGAGTTGTGGTCCGGTAGCGGCTCCCACGCCAGCGGGCGGAGGTTGAGGGAGTCCACGCCGCTGCGCTTCACACAGGGCCTGGCTGGGAGCTCGCGTACAGACAGATCGGGGACCGGGAGGATCGACTGGAGAAAAACATACCTGGGCTCCAGGGACTGCCGATGGATGGAGCGGTAGGGGCGGCCAGGTCCATCCTCACCGCGCTGGGCGAGGTAAGTTGATGTTAAACGGGTGCGGGCGAGGTTCTTCAGCCTTACCAGGGCACCCGCGTGTTTACTCCGCCTCCAGGCTCGGCGCGTGCAGCGGCCGCCACAAGGCCGAGCCCATACATCCATCGGGAGCTGAGCGAGGAACGAACGGTAAGGGAAGCCTTGTCCGGGGGTCTGTCGGGGGTTCAGTCGGGGGCCCAGTCTGGGGCTCAGTCCGGGGGTCGGTCCAAGGCTCAGACCGGGGGCCCAGTCCGGGGCTCAGTCGGGGGCCCAGTCCGGGGCTCAATCGGGGGCCCAGTCCGGGGTCTAGTCCGGGGCTGTCGGGGGCCCAGTCCGGGGCTCAGTCGGGGGCCCAGTCCGGGGTCTAGTCCGGGGCCCAGTCCGGGGCTCAGTCGGAAGCCCAGTCCGGGGCCCAGTCCGGGGCCCAGTCCGGGGCTCAGTCGGGGGCCCAGTCTGGGCTCTAGTCCGGGGCCCAGTCCGGGGCTCAGTCGGAAGCCCAGTCCGGGGCCCAGTCCGGGGCTCAGTCGGGGGCCCAGTCCGGGCTCTAGTCCAGGGCCACGGATGAAGATCTCGACGACAGAGGCTCGGCTTGGTGCGGGGCATCGTCCGGGGCTCGGTCCGGGGCCTCGGGTGAAGACCTCAACGACCGAGGCTTGTATGTTCAGTAGTGCTTGCCGTTCATACGCCAGCTTTGACTGCAGGCCATACGAACGGTAGAGATTACCTTGAATGGGTCTTTGTTCAGGTGGGAGACGACGGGCAGCCAAACACAACGGCGCGGCCATCTTGGAGTTACAGTAAATATTTGGACGGTTATTTATAACGAGATAACATTGCTTAACGTAAAGTAGAGGTGTTTATGTTTGTAGAATTTGTATATTTTTACAATCGTTTTTTGCACCCCTTTAAATATGAGAAATGCTGGCTTGAAAAGATTGTACATGCAAACACTGTTCGGGTGCTTACCAGGTCAGACCACATCTGCCTGGTAAGCACTGGCAGGTATTTCTGGGAATAATAATGGCAGGTATTTCTGGGAATAATACAGAAGGTGCAGGATCAGTTCATTCCAAAGAGGAAGAAAGATTCCAAGGGGAGTAAGGGGCGACTGTGGCTGACCAGGGATGTCAGGGACAGTATAAAAATAAAAGAGAAGACGTACAACGTACCAAAGATAAGCGGGGAGCAAGAGGATTGGGTAATGTTTAAAGAGCAACAGAAGATAACTAAAAAGGCAATACGGGGAGAAAAGATGAGGTACGAAGGTAAGCAAGCCAAGAATATAAAGGAGGATAGTAAAAGCTTCTTTAGGTATGTGAAGAGGAAAAAATTAGTTAAGACCAAAGTTGAACCCTTCAAGACTGAAAAAGGTGAATTTACTATGGGGAACAAGGAAATGGTAGACAAGTTGAACAGGTACTTTGGATCCGTCTTCACTAAGGAGGACACAAACAATCTACCTGATGTACTAGTGGCCAGAGGATCTGGGGTGACAGAGGAACTGAAGACAATCCATATTAGGCAGGAAATGGTGTTGGTTAGACTGATGGGACTGAAGGCTGATAAATCCACAGGGCCTGATGGTCTGCATCCCAGGGTACTTATCCCGGTAGGTGACTATTTCAATGAATAACATAGTGAGTGTGTTTTCCTTGGGGGAGATTTTAATTGTACTCTCGAGGCGAGAGATCGCTCTGGCATTCAGCATGACCCGGCGGCAGTCAAGACTCTAAGAGAGCTGGTAGACTTTTTTGAGCTGATTGATGCGTGGCGGAATTTCCATCCTGACTCTAGTGCCTTCTCATACAGGTTTGAGGTGGTGGTTCCCGTATTGACCGCTTGTACGTTTCCAAGGCCTATGTCTCTTGTGTCTCGGCCGGTGCCGTGCTCGGACCATTGCCTGGTGCGATGGACTTTATCCCAGCGCGCACACGGGCAGGGTCCGCGTACTGGCATTTTAATAACCGGCTGCTGGAGGATCGCCGATTCCGGGATTCGTTCAGGAAGTTCTGGGTGAAGTGGAGAGAGAGGCAGGGGCGTTTCCTTTCCCTAAGGCAGTGGTGGAATGTGGGGAAGGCATACGTCCGTCTGTTTTGCCAGGACTATGCGAGGGGGTCGCCCAAGGGGTGGAACTCCGAGATCAGACGGCTTGAGAGAGAGTTGCTCGACTCGGAGTCTCGCCTGGGTCGGTCTGGTGGGGACTCGTGCAAGTGGCGGGAGTACCAGGAGAAGGGAGCACTGAGGGACTTGCAGTTTAGGGTGTCCCGGGGCGCGAATGTGAGGTCGCGAGTCCACATGTTGCACGACCTTTTTCTCCCACTTTTTCTTCTCTCTGGAGAAATGGCGAGGAGCCCACAGGCAGCTCATTGAGTTGCTTGGGGATGATGGCTCCTCTGTCACAGATCAAGAGCATTGGTGCCTCGGTTCGGTCTTTCTACAGGACTCTGTTCTCCGCGGGTACATCTAGTGGGGATGCACAGGGAGTCCTGTGGGAGGGCTTACCCATAGTGTGCAAAGAGGTGGCTGAACACCTCGATGATCCCTTAACTCTGGAGGAGCTGACTGCTACCCTGCATCAGCTCGGGGGGGGGGGGGGGGGGGCAAGTCACCAGGACTGGGTGGGCTGACTGTGGGGTTTCTTAGAGCCTTCTGGGATGTCCTGGGTGGTGACTATATGAAGGTCCTGGGGGAGAGCCTGGCGACCGGGGAGATGCCCTTCTCGTGGCGCAGGGCAGTCGTTGTCCTGCTGCCCAAGAAGGGCGATCTCCACCTTTTGAAGAACTGGTGCCCAGTCTCTCTCCTCAGCACAGAATACAAAGTCTTTGCACGGGCAATGGCGAATCGCCTGGGTCCCGTGCTGGCCCAAGTGATCAACCCAGACCAGTCCTACACGGTCCCGGGCCAGTCCATCCACAGGACCTGATCCATCTGTCCCAGGGGGCTGGACACTCAGTCGCCTTTCTCTCCCTTGACCAGGAGAAGGCATTTGACAGGGTGGATCACGACTACCTTCTTGGGACTCTGCAGGTGTTCGGATTTGGACCACACTTCGTGGCCCGAGTCCGGCTTTTGTACGCTGCTGCTGCGGAAAGACTTGTTAAGGTCAACGGCTCTTTGTTGGCCCCCATTCACTTTAGGAGGGGGGTACGTCAGGGATGTCCCATGTCCGGCCAGCTGTATTCCATCTGTGTAGAGCCATTCCTGTGCCTTCTTCGGAGGCGGTTGGCAAGCCTGGCTTTACCGGGGCCAGGGATGGAGGTGGTTCTCTCAGCCTACGTCGATGATGTCCTCCTGATGTTCACCGCCCCTGTTGACCTGCGGAGGATGCGTGAGTACCAGCAGGTTTTCTCGGCTGCATCCTCCGCCACGATCAACTGGGGGAAGTGTTCTGGTCTCTTGGTAGGTCAGTGGGAGGTGGACTCCCTGCCGGAGGAGATGACAGCTTATGCGTGGAGCACCACGCACCTCCTCTATCTGGGGGTCTACCTGAGTTCCACTGAGGGGGCTTGGCCGGCGAACTGGCAGGAGCTAGAGGCGAATGTCGTCGCATGGCTAGGGCGTTGGTGAGAGGTGAGAGCATTGGTCATAAACCAGCTGGTGGCTGCTATGTTGTGATACCGGCTGGCCACTCTGGTCCTACCCTCTTTATTTGTCACCTTGATCCAGAGGGAGTTGGTGAACTTCTTCTGGGGAGGGAGGAATGATTGGGTCTCTGCTGGGGTTCTGAGTCTCCCGTTGGAGGAGGGTGGTCATTCGCTGGTCTGTGTCCGTACCCAGGTGGTGGCTCTCCGTCTCAGAACCCTGCGGAGGTATATGTATTCCGAGTGTCCTCCTAGATGGCATGCGCTGGCGATGTACTTTTCCCGCCAGGGTCGCTGCCTCCAGGAGGGCACACGGCTCCCGGCAGCTGGCATTAGTCGACACGCTGGGCGGGAGTTGCCTGGCTTTTATCGAGATATATTTAAAGCCAGGAATCTGGTCACCTTCAGCCAGGGCGCTGCTCCACAGAGTGACGGGGGAGTTGTGGCTGGTCCTCGAGGGTTACTGGTCCTCACCCTGTCAAGGTGGTTATCGAGGAGCGGGGTGTGCGTGGAGCGATTCCGGCCGAGCTTACCCCCGCTCCGTCGGAATTGCTCATAGGACCTATGGCCCGGGTCCCTTCCAGAGAACCGGCCCAACGCAACATGAACCGCCTTTCCGAAATGCCCAGCGTGCCTTTCCGTAAACGCCGTGAGCCGCGTACTGTACAGGCTGCTCCTGCACACCCTGCAGCGGGTTCGTTGTTTCGACTTTTTTGTTTTTTTTAGTATGTCCAAAAGTATGTTTTTGTGTTTCTCTGTATGTCTTGTGTGGGGGGGAATAGGGGGAAAACGTTTTCAGGCACCTACCTCGACAGAGAGGTGACTTTCTTCCTTGTCGCGTCTTCGCCCCCCTCCCCCAGCTGGTTTGGTACGGCCTTTCCCGGAGTTGGGCCAGAGCTTCAGCGCGGCGCAGCGGGGACTTTAACATCGTGGACCAAGAGCTTCAGCGGTGGCGCAGCGGTGATTTTAACATCGCGGGCCCTTTCGCGGGGTTCGCCGGAGAAGCGCTCTGACCGCTGGCCTATGGCCGACAACATCCTGGAGCCTCTGTCTGTGGAGCTTCTGGCGGCAGGCGTGGAGCGGACCTTCCATTTGTGGAACGGGCGATCCCTCGCTGGGGATCACCGGAGAAGAGTTCCGACTACAGGCCTGTGACCTACAACATCTGGAAGCCGCGGTCTCTGGTAAGGAGGTGGCCGATTTGGGAGCTCGGGCGTGCTCGACCTGTCCCGACGTCGGCGATCCGACCATCCGGACCAGAGGGCCCAATCATCGGGCAGTCCATAGCGGCGACTATGGATGGTCAGGGCCCGACCATGGGTGAACAAGGGTGGAGGAGGAGGAGGAGGAGGAGGACTGTCTGAACTGTATTGTCTTCCACCACAGTGAGAATGCTGTGGTGGATGTCTGTGTTGAATTATGTTGTATTTAATGTCCTTTTTATTTGTAACGCTACATGGTAAATTCATTTCACTGCACCTTATGGTGCACCTGGCGGTCCGTGTTACCACCTGACGGCGGGAGCGTTCCCCAGTGGAGGTCTCTCTATAAGGGAGCTCTCCCCCTTTACATCAGGGACTTGGGGTGGAGAATGTTTCACATGTCTGTGGCCTGTAACAGGTACTTGAGCCGGTTCACGGACTCGCCAGCCACCTGTCACTTCTGCGGCGAGGAAGAGACCGTGTTCCCACCGCGTATATGCAGTGTGAGAGGTTGCAGCCCCTGTTCGACTATCTGAACGGGCTGTTCCTCAAGTATTGGATTTTTAGCCCCACGCACCTGATATTTGGGCATGTTTATCGCCACCCAGGGGAAAAATGTAAGTAGGGTGTGTGAAAATGGGGAAGGCTGTGGCATAGCGTTGGGAAGAAGATAGGAAAACCAGATTGACACAGAGACACATCGTGGCACAAACAAAAATAATAGGGAGACTTTTAGTATTATAGAGATTGGGTCAGGTACATGGATTAGATGGGGCGTGGAAACAGGGCCTTCGGCCCACGGAGTCCGCACCGACTAGCGTTCCCCGCACATTAACACTATGTTACACACATTAGTGTCAATTTACACATACACCAAGCCAATTAACCTACATACCTGTATGCTTTTGGAGTGTTGGAGGAAACTGAAGATATTGGAGAAAACCCATGCGGTCAAGGGGAGAACGTACTATCTCCGTACAGACAGCACCCGTAGTCGGGATCGAACCCGGGTCTCTGGCGCTGGAAGTGCTGCAACTCTACCACTGCACCACCGTGGCCCCCCTTTGATCCTATTGAATGGCGGTGCTGGCCATCCCGTAAATTGGCTTTAGGCTTTATGCCCCGGGGACACCTCCTGCAACAGACCTGGAGTGCATGGAAGGTAAGGCCACCAGTTCTCCTTTGTCCAGCGTTTCCTGCCCCTGTTGACTCCCTCTACATTTCTCTCTGGTTCATGGACATGGGGTCGAGCAAGGGAGGAGCCTCAGACAAGTCTCCAGGCAGGTTCCCGGTTCCACGGCGGACAAGCCAGGCCTGATGCCGAGGTATGGCTGTGGCCTTTGGGAGATTCTGCCGAAGTGTGAAGAAAGGTCCCGATCCGAAACGTCACCTCTCCAAGTTCTCCAGGGATGCTGCCTGACCTGCTGCATTACTCCAGCACTTTGTGTCCTTCATACATGTCCAGTAAATGTAGGGTATGAAGAAATGTTAATAATCGAAGAGATCTTATCACTGTCACTGAAAGTGATAACAACTGGGTGAAGCTGGCATATGACATGCTTGCCTTAATAGGTTGGGTTATCAAATGAATGAGGAGGGATCTCATAGAAACCTACCGTATAGTGAAAGGCCTGGATAGAGTGGATGTGGAGAGGATGTTTCCACAAGTGGGAGAGTCCAGGACCAGAGGGCACAGCCTCAGAATAAAACGATGTACCTTTAGAAATGAGATGTTGGAATTTCTTTAGTCAAGGGGTTGGTGAATCTGTGGAAGTCATTGCTACAGGCGGCTCTGGAGGCCAAGTCATTGGTATTTTTAAAGCGGAGATTGATATGTCTTGATTAGTAAGGGTGTCAAAGGTTATGGGGAGAATGCAGGAAAATGGGGTTGAGAGGGAAAGATAGACCGGGGTAATGCCTCCAACGCCTTCGACTGCAGGACACAATGATGGACGGATGAGAAACGGGACATTTGTTGGTGGGAGATGCTCCAGTACATCGAGCACATGGACCCACCGGACATTGGAAATTGCGCTAAAACATGGCGGCGCCTTCATGTCATATATATGCAAAAATAAATTCACTGTGCAGTTGCATAGGTGACAAATAAAGCGCCATTGAACCATATGTGCAGGAAGCAACTGCAGATGCTGGTTTACACTGAAGATAGACACAAAATGCTGGAGTAACTCAGCAGGACAGGCAGCATCTCTGGAGAGAAGGAATGGGTGACGTTTCAGGTCGAGATGCTTCATCAGACTGAGGGTCAGGGGAGAGACAAACGAGAGATATAGAAGGTACATAGAACAAATGAATGGAAGATATGCAAAAGACAACGAAGAAGGCGACATGACATTGCACCTTGACAGAACCCTGGTCAGCCTGCATTTGCAGGGCTGCCACATTGGGTGAGACTTGAGTAAGAAATTGCGAGGGAGCGCAGCGACCAAGCCCGAGGGAGCATAGCGACTGATGGGGGAGGGTGTGGGAGGCTATGGTAGGGAGCTATTGCATTTTTCAGCTTGAAACTGTGCAATCTGGTGCATACTCTTTTAACTTACACTTGAATGCAACATTTATGCTTTAAATTGGATCAGGCATGAATAAGGTTAGGCTACATTACATTACTAATTACATTCCACAGTAGAGCCAGGCTCTGATCAACAGGTGCAGCACACGAATGACCTTAGTATATTCATGTATGGAAATCAGATTATAATTCATGCATATATATAGAGAAATAAAAATAGAAAGAAGGCAAGAGGAGTCTTCCATCACTGTTTAAGAAGGAACTGCAGATGCTGGAAAATCTCAGGTACACAAAAATGCTGGAGAAACTCAGCGGGTGCAGCAGCATCTAGGGGGGGGGGGGGGGGAGCGAAGGAAATAGGCAACATTTCGGGCCGAAACCCTTCTTCAGACTCCTGGACTTCCATCACTGTTCTGCACAAATAAATGAATCAACCTTACCCTTTGACTATAGAAACAAGATGAAAATAATGCCAAATATTCAAACAAGAATGTGGTTCAATGAAATTAAAACATATATATGGAAACAGGCCCTTCTGCCCACCAAGTTCACACCGACCAGCAATCTACCATACACCAGTTCTATCCTATACGCCAGGGACAATTACAGAAGCTAATCAGCCTACAAACCTGCACTTCTTTCGGATGTGGGAGAAACCGGAATATCCGGTGAAAGCCCATGTGGTCATAGGGAGAATGTACAAATTCTGTACAGACAGCATCCGTAGTCAGGATCAAATCTGGGTCTGTGGTGCTGTAAAGCAACTCTACTGCTGCGCCATCGTGCCCACCCCATTAAATTATTTTTTCTGTAATATATTTATTATGGTGTCAGATCAATAAAGATGAACACATGATTCTGATTTCTTCCCATTAGCTGGATAACACACATCTCCTCCTACCTATCCCTGGACGAGCACCAGGCCACTATCTCTAGCACCATCACCGACTTCACCAACTCCGACGCCCTGCCCCTCCGAGCCTCCAACCTCATCGTTCCTCAGCCCCGCACGGCCCGATTTTACCTTCTCCCCAAAATCCACAAACCTGACTGTCCTGGTATGCCCATTGTCTCTGCCTGTTCGTGCCCTACCAAACTCATTTCCACATACCTTGACTCCATCCTATCCCCCTTGGTTAAATCCCTCCCTGCCTATGTTCAAGACACCTCGGGCACTCTCTGTTGTCTCCGCACATTCCATTCTCTAGGCCCCCATCCTCTCATCTTCACCATGGACGTCCAGTCACTCTACACCTCCGTCCCCCACCAGGATGGTCCAAAGCCCTCCGGTTCTTCCTCGACCGGAGGAGCCACCTATACCCGTCCACTGACACTCTCCTCCGCCTAGCGGAGTTGGTCCTTACCCTCAATAACTTCTCGTTTGACTCCTCCCATTTCCTCCAAATACAAGGCGTAGCTACGGGCACGCTCATGGGCCCCAGCTACGCCTGCCTCTTTGTCGGGTACCTCGAACAATCCTTGTTGGAGGCGTACCACGGCCCCATCCCGACCTCTACCTCCGTTACATCGACGACTGCTTTGGTGCCACCTCCTGCACCCATATACAACTGACTGACTTCATCCGCTTCACCACTAACTTCCATCCGGCACTCAAATACACCTGGACCATTTCCGACACTTCCCTACCATTCCTTGACCTCATTATCTCTAACGCAGGTGATAGACTTCTGACTGACATCCACTATAAACCTACTGACACCCACGGCTATCTTGACCACTCGTCCTTCCACCCTGCTTCCTGTAAGGACTCCATCCCCTATTCCCAATTCCTCTGTCTACGCCACATCTGCTCCCAGGATGAGGTGTTCCACACCAGGGCATTGCAAATGTCCTCATTTTTCAGGGAACGGGGGTTCCCCTCCCCCACTATAGATGAGGCTCGCACCAGGGTCTCCTCCATACCCCGCAACACTGCTCTCTCTCCCCATCCCCCCACTCGCAACAAGGGCAGAGTCCCCCTGGTCCTCACCTTTCACCCCACTAGCCGGCACATACAACAGATAGTCCTCCGTCAGTTTCGCCACCTCCCACGTGACCCCACCACTCGCCACATCTTCCCATCTCCCCCCCTGTCTGCCTTCCGCAAAGACTGCTCCCTCCGTAACTCCCTTGTCAATTCTTCCCTTCCCTCCCGCTCCACCCCTTCCCCGGGCACTTTCCTTGCAACCGCAAGAGATGCAACACTTGTCGCTTTACCTCCCCCCTCGACTCCATTCAAGGACCCAAGCAGTTGTTCCAGGTGCGACAGAGGTTCACCTGCACCTCCTCCAACCTCATCTATTGCATCCGCTGCTCTAGATGTCAGCTGATCTATATCGGTGAGACCAAGCATAGGCTTGGCGATCGTTTCGCCGAACACCTCCACTAACCAACCTGACCTCCTGGTGGCTCAGCACTTCAACTCCCCCTCCCATTCCGTATCCGACCTCTCTGTCCTGGGCCTCCTCCACGGCCAGAGTGAGCAACACCGGAAATTGGAGGAACAGCACCTCATATTCCGCTTGGGTAGTCTGCATCCTGGTGGCATGAACATTGAATTCTCACAATTCGTTAACCCTTGCTGTCTCCTCCCCATCCTAACTCTCCCTCAGCCCTCGGGCTCCTCCTCCTCCTTTTTCCTTTCTTCTCCCCGCCCCCTCCCACCCCCTATCAGTCTGAAGAAGGGTTTCGGCCTGAAACGTTGCCTATCTCCTTCGCTCCATAGATGCTGCCTGCACCCGCTGAGTTTTTCCAGCATTTTTGTGTACCTTCGATTTTCCAGCAACTGCAGTTCCTTCTTTAACATCTCCAGTCATTGTGTTTTACATCTATAAGGCTGGTTTTCAACCTCTTCAGTCTGAATGTCGCGACCCGAAACAACACCCACTCTTTCTCTCCAGGGATGCTGCCTGTCCCGCTATTCCAGCTTTTTGTGTCTATCTTCAGTTTAAACCAGTACCTGCAGTTCCAACATTCTTTGTTAAGCGAAACAGGTCCTATTCTCATAATATTATTCACCTCAACTAAGTATTTTCTTCACCTCTGTTGCTGCAGAGAATACAATCCCAGTTATCAAATCTTTCTTCAAAGTGAAAAAAAATTCCAGCCCTGCCAACATCTTCATAAATCGCCCCTGGATTCTCTCCAGAGCAGTTGCACCCTTTCTACAATGTGTCATATTCTTACAGCATGGTAACAGGCTCTTCACCCCAACTTGTCCATGCAGATCAAGATGCCCCATCTAAACTAGTCCCATTAATCCGCATTTGGCCCATATCCCTTTAAACCTTGTGTGTGTTAGGTTGTGTGTGAGAGTGTGTGTCAGTGAAACGACGACAACACCCGGAGTGAGCGGAAATTCGGAGACTTGGCGACGTCCGGCGATCGTTTCCCTCTCCCCCACCTCCCCCCCCCCGTCTCTTCCCCCCGCCCCCCCCCCCCCCCCGCCAGCCCAGGTACTCTGTGTCTAGCTGGCATCAGGTGAAGGTACATAGATACATAGAAAATAGGTGCAGGAGTAGACCATTCGGCCCTTCGAGCCTGCACCGCCATTCAATATGATCATGGCTGATCATCCAACTCAGTATCCCGTACCTGCCTTCTCTCCATACCCCCTGATCCCTTTAGCCACAAGGGCCACATCTAACTCCCTCTTAAATATAGCCAATGAACTGGCCTCCACTACCCTCTGTGGCAGAGAGTTCCAGAGATTCACCACTCTCTGTGTGAAAAAGTTTTTTCTCATCTCGGTCTTTAAAGGATTTCCCCCTTATCCTTAAGCTGTGACCCCTTGTCCTGGACTTCCCCAACATCGGGAACAATCTTCCTGCATCTAGCCTGTCCAACCCCATAAGAATTGTGTACGTTTCTATAAGATCCCCTCTCAATCTCCTAAATTCTAGCGAGTATAAGCCAAGTCTATCCAGTCTTTCTTCATATGAAAGTCCTGACATCCCAGGAATCAGTCTGGTGAACCTTCTCTGCACTCCCTCTATGGCTATAATGTCCTTCCTCAGATTTGGAGACCAAAACTGTATGCAATACTCCAGGTGTGGTCTCACCAAGACCCTGTACAACTGCAGTAGAACCTCCCTGCTCCTATACTCAAATCCTTTTGCTATGAAAGCTAACATACCATTCGCTTTCTTCACTGCCTGCTGCACCTGCATGCCTACTTTCGGGTCAGTGACCCGGGGGTCGGGCATCGGAGCGGAGCCTTAGCCCGAGATTCCTCCCCGTGGCTCCGGAGGCGGCACCGACCCCTCCACTCACTGGGTCCGCTCCTGGCTCCGGGCCGGGGTTAAAGCTCCATGCGGTGTGGACAGAGCGGCCGACGGATACAGAGCCGCTGGAGGTGAGGGTGGGATGTGTGAGAGGTGCCTCAGGGGTCGGTGCTGGGACCACCACCGTGTCTCACCTATCACACCATCTGCACGGGAATGTAAACAATGTTTTTTCCCCAAATCATCCCACGGGCCGGATTGGACCCCTTCACGGGCCGGTAGTTTGACACCCCTGCTTTAAACCAATGCCCTCTAGTTCTTGAATCACATATCCCGGGAAAGACTATGCATTCACCTTATGTTTAAGGAAGAACTGCAGATGCTGGAAAAATCGAAGGTAGGCATAAATGCTGGAGAAACTCAACGGGTGAGGCAGCATCTATGGAGCGTTTCGGGTCGAGACCCTTCTTCAGACTGATGTAGGGGTGGGGGGGGGGCAGGAAGAAGAAAGGAAGAGGCGGAGACAGTGGGCTGTGGGAGAGCTGGGAAGGGGAGGGGAAAGAGGGAGAAAGCAAGGACTATCTTAAATTGGAGAAGTCAATGTTCATACCACTGGGTTGTAAACTACCCAAGCAAAATATGAGGTGCTGCTCCTCCAATTTGTGGTGGGACTCACTCTGGCCATGGAGGAAGCCCAGGACAGAAAGATCGGATTCGGAATGGGAGGAGGCCTTGAAGTGCTGAGCCACCGGGAGATCAGGTTGGTTATTGCGAACTGAGTGGAGGTGTTGGGCGAAGCAATCGCCAAGCCTACGCTTGGTCTCACCGATGTAGAGCAGTTGACACCTAGAGAAGCGGATGCAATAGATGAGGTTGGAGGAGGTGCAGGTGAACCTCTGCCGCACCTGGAAAATTCACATGCACATGCATTCACCTTATATATTCCCCTCGTGGTTTTTACTCACCTCTAAAACATTTTTTTTCTTTATTTTGAATTTCCAGCACCTGCAGATTTTGGTTCCATGAATGTCAAATGGAATCATTAGTACTGGAGTTACATTGCCATTTTAAATAGTGTGCATCAATACAATCAAATTGCTCGTTCTTTACAGGAAACCTGCCGACAGAAACCTATTCTCATTAGTGAGTGTGGAGGAGATCTGGAAGCCTTGGGCAAATTGAATTGTTCGTGACTTTGTTTATTATTATTATTTTATTTTTTTTGAGCGTGATAAATTCTGTGATCAGCGTGAGAATTGCGCGAGTCTCACGCTCAATGCGTGAGTGTTGGCATCCCTGCATTTGGATGGTTGTTGACCGGTGTGGGCGGCCCCCGAGGAGGGGCGTTGTCTGGCCTGAGGGCGGAGAGGAGAGGCCGGGCCCAGGGTGGGTGGTGACCAAAGATCGCTCTATGATCTTTGATGGTGACGGACAGGGGGGTGCGAGCGAGCGAGGCGGCGGGGATGCGCGTACCTGAGGGCCGCCTGCCTCCCGCCTCCACCGCCGTGCGCGCTCCCGCCTCAGTAAGCCTCCACCGCTGTGCGCGCTCCCGCCACCGTCCCGCCTCCACCGACGTGCGCGCTCCCGCCTCAGTCCACGCGCTGTCGGCCGTGCGCGGCGCCACGACGTCATCCCGCGCTGCCGCCGCAGCGGACCCCTGACGTCACTGTCTCTGGGCGGGCAGCAAGATGGCGGAGCGGGGCGCGCGGGCCGGACGCGGGGCGCAGCCGCTCGTCATCCCCCGTAACGCGGCCGAGGAACAGCGGCTGAAGCTGGAGCGCCTGATGAGGCACCCGGTGAGGGCCCACTCCCCGAGAGAACCGTGGTTCACAACCCCTTCCCCGGAAAAGGGGGTCGATCCTCGCCCCTCCCCCTCCCCCTCCCCCCCTCCCCCTCCCCCTGTAAGGGGGTCTACACTCACCATGTCTGAGAGAGAGTTGGGCGACCCACTACCCCCCGCCCCCTATGTTGGGGGTCGACCCACCCGGGGGGGGGGGGGGGGGAAACTATCATCCCTCGCCAAGGGGTGAGACTGGGATTGGGGTTAAGGGCAGACCCAGGCCAGCTGTGAGGTTACTTTGGGTTAAGATATTCAGCTTGAGTTTTGCTTATTTGTTGTAGGAGAAACAAGTATCCATCGCTGAAAAACCCAAGGAATGGGCTCCACGACCACCCCCAGAATTTGTTCGAGATGTTATGGGTAGGTAGTGTTTTTACATTAAAAACTCTGCTTTGGTATTGGGTAATGAATGGTCCTGCTGTTAACTGTATACTTTTTCTGTTGCATTTGACAAACCCAAAGCAACACTTCACACTTGTCTGGGTTAAACTCCATTTGCCATATCCAACTGGGCCAAGTCCTGCTGAATCCATTGGCAATCACCTCAATCTGAAATTTATATTTTAGTTTAGTTTTCGTCTAGAGATACAAAGCGGAAACAGGCCCTTCGGCCCACTGAGTCCGCACATTAACACTCCTACACGCACTAGGGACAATTTACACATACACCAAGCCAATTAACCTACATAGCTGTACGTCTTGGAGTATGGGAGGAAACCGAGGAAAGAAAATCTCGGCGAAAACCCACGCGGTCACGGGGGACAGTGTATACTCCGTGACATATGAACGTAGACTCCAAGATTCCCCTGCACATGCTGTTCAGAGTCTTGCATTGACTATACCAATACAACAGCACCTGTAGTCAGGATCGAACCCGGGTCTCCGGCTCTTTAAGGCAGCAACTCTACCCGCTGTGCCACCGATAGTTTGATAGTTCCGGTTAATACACACCCACAATAAGCCAGCTGGACTTTTTATTTTTACTTTTCTTTTACTTTTTCTAGAGTCTGAAGAAGGGTCTCGTACCAAAATGTCATCCTTTCCATCTCTCCAGAGATTTGATTTTGATTCAATTTATTGTCATTGCACTTTTCAGTGCAACGAAATAGTTTAGCCTGCAGTCATAACATAGAATAAAATAACAAAACACACACTCAACACAGTTTAACATCCACCACAGTGAGTCCACCAGGCACCTCCTCACTGTGATGAAAGGCAAAAAGTCCCAAAGTCCATGTCTCTTCCTTCCTTGCTCTCCCTCTGCGCTGAGGCGATCCAGGCCTCCGATGTTGTGACCCCGCCGGGTAAGTCCCGCGGCTGAATCCGAACGGGCCGGTTCAAACTCCGCGGCCCAGGGCGGTCGAAGCTGCCGCCCTCCAGTCCAGCGGACGCAGCTGTTGTTGCGGGAGCTACGGAAAAACAGGTCACCAACCTGCGAGCTCCCGACGATGTCGTCCACTGGCCCTCGCCGAGGCTCAGAAGTCGGGTCGGAAGTCGGGTCGCAACGCCGCCACAGCCCCGAAGTCGGCCAGCCCCGCGCTGGCAAGTCCCGGCTGGCTCTGCCTCCCGAGCCCCGAGGTCGGTCCCAGTTGGAGGCCGCCAGCTCCGCGATAGGCCTCAGCGCAGACGGAGACGGGGGATACGGCAAGAAAGGTCGCATCCCCCCCGAAGGAAGAGCCAAAAAACATGCTTCTCCCACCCCCCCACGCATACACAACTAAAATAAACCAAAACAAACCGCAACAACGGGACAAAAGAAAACAAAAAAGAAAAGACAAACGGACTGCAGGCGAGCCGCAGCTGCAAGGCAGCGCCGCCACTTCTGGATGCTCCCTGCTGAGTTACTCCAGCTTTTTGTGTCTCTCTTTGGCCATTTGTGTTTGGGAGCAATGATTCCTAAACTTAGTTTCCCACCTGCTGGTCTCCCCTTCCCCAATGATTCCCGCCTGTGGTTCCCTGTAGCTCACTTCCGCAACTTCCCATTGGGAGGATTGCCTGAGATAACTTTATACTTATTTCAGAAAGCAGACAAGCCAATGTAAATTCTGCCCCTTTCTATCCTATTGGGGTACAAATGATGATGGACTGCTCATTCATGGTGCAGTAAGCCTGACAGCAGAAGTTCTGCAATTTGCAAATGAGCAGATAGCACAGGAACGGGCACTTCAGGCCACAATGTTTGTGCCGATCATGATGCTAAGTTAAACTGATTTCACGTGCCTGCTAATCTAATCTGCCTGTACATGATCCATATCCCTCTTTTCCCGCACTTCCATGTGTCTATCCAACGTCTCTTAAACACCATTATTGTATCTGCGTCTACCACCACCATTGGCAGTGCATTCCAGGCCCCCATCACTCTCTAAAAAATCTTGCCCCACACATCCCCATTAAACTTTCCCCCTCTCATCTTATTGCTACGCCCTCTACTATTGCACATTTCCACCCTGGGGAAAAAAGGTTCTGCCTGTCTACCCTATCTATGCCTCTCATAATTTTATATACTTCTACCTCTCAACCTCTGACGTTCCAGAGAAACAATCTAAGTCTATCTAACCTCTCCCTGTAGCTGAAACCCTCTAATCTAGTCAGCATTCTGGTAAACCTCTTCTGCACCAGGTCCCAAGCCTCCACATTATTTTCTGTAATGGGGCGATCAGAACTGAACATACTTCAAATGCGGCCTAACCAAAGTCCTGTAGAGCTGCATCATAGCTTTCTGACTCTTATATTCGATGCACTAGCAATGAAGGTAAGCATACCATGTGGTTTCTTTACCACTCTATCTATTTTTGCTGCCACCTTTAGTGGACTATGGACTTGGAGAAGTTTTGCCTTTTCTCATATGCTGAGTGCTATGTGTTCTTCTCTTGACTGTACAAACCCCATGTCCTGCAAATTGAGTGTGACATTTGTGCCGTGGTTGCAGGATCAAGTGCCGTGCAGGGAGTGGAGAGTTCCATGTCTACAGACACCTACGTCGCAGGGAGTACATGAGGGAGGAGTTCATGGAGAAGCAAGCAATCCAGGTAATGGAAAAATGAGAAACAGACGTGTGTCATCTGGCATTTAGTAGGACAAGTGGGACCCAGTGAATGTGGTGTATTTCAGAAGTCAGGTAGGTTAACATGCCAAAATATAGCATTTGGGATTGGGGTAATATAGACAACAGACAATAGGTGCGGGAGTAGGTCATTCGGCCCTTCGAGCCAGCACCGCCATTCAATACGATCATGGCTGATCATCCCCAATCAGTACCCTGTTCCTGCCTTCTCCCCATATCCCCTGACTCCGCTATCTTTAAGAGCCCTAGCTAGCTCTCTCTTAAAAGCATCCAGAGAACCTGCCTCTACCGTCCTCTGAGGCAGAGAATTCCACAGACTCACAACTCTCTGTGAGAAAAAGTGTTTCCCTCGTCTCCGTTCTACATGACTTACCCCTTATTCTTAAACTGTGGCCCGTGGTTCTGGACTCCACCAACATCGGGAACATGTTTCCTGCCTCTAGCATGTCCAAACCCATTACAATCTTATATGTTTCAATAAGATCACCTCTCATCCTTCTAAACTCCAGAGTGTACAAGCCCAGCCGCTCCATTCTCTCAGCATATGATGGTCCCACCATCCCGGGAATTAACTTTGTAAACCTACGCTGCACTCAATAGCAAAAATGTCCTTCCTCAAATTAGGGGACCAAAACTGCACACAATACTCCAGGTGTGGTCTCACTAGGGCTCTACAACTGCAGAAGGACCTCTTTGCTCCTACACTCGACTCCTCTTGTTATAAAGGCCAACATGCCATTCGCTTTCTTCACTGCCTGCAGTACTTGTATACTGGCATGGAATGAGAATTAGTTGGGAGACAGGAAACAATAGGAATAGACAGGTTATTTTTGTTAGGAACAGTCAGTGGCATTGATTGGGTAAACTGTCAGAACCCTTTTCCAAGGTGGAAATGTCCAACACTAGAGGGCATAGCTATAAGGTGAGTGAGGAAGTTTGATGGAAATGTGTGGACAAGTTTTTAAACAGGCAGTGACTCCTGTGCAGGGCAGGTTTTTTACAGGCAATGACTCCTGTGATACTGCAGGGAGGCAACAGTGCTGGGTCCAGCTTGTCACTATTTGCTAGATTTGGATGACAGGAGCTAAATGTAACAACTGCAGATTTTGCAGATGATGCAAATTTTAGGGTATTGTCAAGAGGATGCAAAGAGGTTCCCAAGTGATTTAGACAAGTTGGTTGTGTTGGCAAATGCATGGCAGATGTTATTTAATGTGACAATGTGAGGTTGTCCACTATGGTTCTAAAATCAGAAGAGCTTATATTCGGAATGGTGATTTGAGAAAACGGGACATTCAACAAGAGCTGGATGTACTTTACACCATTTGTTAAAAGCAAGCTTTAGTTGCAGCAAACATTTAGAAGTTCAGGTGATGGTCAGGTGGCCTTCATTGCAAGAGGCTTTGAGTACAGGTGCATGCACACCTTGCTGCAGCTATACAAGGGTTTGGGGAGATCTTGCCTTGAGTGTTGTGTGCAGTTTTGATCCTCTTATGTTATGATGGATGTCCTTTGCATCAAGAAAATGGAACAGGGGTTTATTGGACTGATTCCTGTGTTGGAAGGACCGATGCATGAAGGGAGTTTAATTTACCTATATAGGGTTATGTATTTGTAACATTATAACATGACGTTTTGCCATTAGCCCACTAATTGCTATTTCAGCTGCATGTTATTAGTTTCCTTTTTTTAGAGATACATAGATACATAGAAAATAGGTGCAGGAGTAGGCCATTCGGCCCTTCGAGCCTGCACCGCCATTCAATATGATCATGGCTGATCATCCAACTCAGTATCCCGTACCTGCCTTCTCTCCATACCCCCTGATCCCCTTAGCCACAAGGGCCACATCTAACTCCCTCTTAAATATAGCCAATGAACTGGCCTCAACTACCCTCTGTGGCAGAGAGTTCCAGAGATTCACCACTCTCTGTGTGAAAAAGTTTTTCCTCATCTCGGTCTTAAAGATTTCCCCCTTATCCTTAAGCTGTGACCCCTTGTCCTGGACTTCCCCAACATCGGGAACAATCTTCCTGCGTCTAGCCTGTCCAACCCCATAAGAATTTTGTACGTTTCTATAAGATCCCCTCTCAATCTCCTAAATTCTAGCGAGTATAAGCCAAGTCTATCCAGTCTTTCTTCATATGAAAGTCCTGACATCCCAGGAATCAGTCTGGTGAACCTTCTCTGCACTCCCTCTATGGCTATAATGTCCTTCCTCAGATTTGGAGACCAAAACTGTACGCAATACTCCAGGTGTGGTCTCACCAAGACCCTGTACAACTGCAGTAGAACCTCCCTGCTCCTATACTCAAATCCTCTTGCTAGGAAGGCCAACATACCATTCGCTTTCTTCACTGCCTGCTGCACCTGCATGCCTACTTTCAATGACTGGTGTACCATGACACCCAGGTCTCGCTGCATCTCCCCATTTCCTAATCGCCCACCATTTAGATAATAGTCTGCCTTCCTGTTTTTGCCACCAAAGTGGATAACCTCACATTTATCCACATTATACTGCATCTGCCAAACATTTTCCCACTCACCCAGCCTATCCAAGTCACCTTGCAGTCTCCTAGCATCCTCCTCACAGCTAACACTGCCCCCCAGCTTAGTGTCATCCGCAAACTTGGAGATGTTGCTTTCAATTCCCTCATCCAGATCATTAATATAAATTGTAAATAGCTGGGGTCCCAGCACTGAGCCTTGCGGTACCCCACTAGTCACTGCCTGCCATTCTGAAAAGGACCCGTTTACTCCTACTCTTTGCTTCCTGTTTGCCAGTCAGTTCTCTATCCACATCAATACTGAACCCCCAATACCGTGTGATTTAAGTTTGTATCCTAATCTCTTATGTGGTACCTTGTCGAAAGCCTTCTGAAAGTGCAGATACAACACATCCACTGGTTCTCCGCTATACACTCTACTAGTTACATCCTCGAAAAATTCTATAAGATTCGTCAGACACGATTTTCCTTTCGTAAATCCATGCTGACTTTGTCCAATGATTTCACCACTTTCCAAATGTGCTGCTATCCCATCTTTAATAACTGACTCTAGCAGTTTCCCCACTACCGATGTTAGACTAACTGGTCTGTAATTCCCTGTTTTCTCTCTCCCTCCCTTCTCAAAAAGTGGGGTTACGTTTGCTACCCTCCAATCCTCAGGAACTACTCCAGAATCTAAAGAGTTTTGAAAAATTATCACTAATGCATCCACTATTTCTGGAGCTTCTTCCTTAAGTACTCTGGGATGCAGCCTATCTGGCCCTGGTGATTTATCGGCCTTTAATGTATTCAATTTACCCAACACCACTTCCCGACTAACCTGGATTTCACTCAGTTCCTCCATCTCCTTTGACCCCCGGCCCCCTGCTATTTCCGGCAGATTATTTATGTCTTCCTTAGTGAAGACGGAACCAAAGTAGTTATTCAATTGGTCCGCCATATCCTTGTTCCCCATGATCAATTCACCTGTTTCTGACTGCAAGGGACCTACATTTGTTTTAACTAATCTCTTTCTCTTCACATATCTATAAAAACTTTTGCAGTCAGTTTTTATGTTCCCTGCCAGTTTCCTTTCATAATCTATTTTCCCTTTCCTAATTAAGCCCTTTGTCTTCCTCTGCTGGTCTCTGAATTTCTCCCAGTCTTCTGGTATGCTGCCTTTTCTGGCTAATTTGTACGCATCATCTTTTGCTTTGATACTATCCCTGATTTGCCTTGTTATCCACGGATGCACTACCTTCCCTGATTTATTCTTTTGCCAAACTGGGATGAACAATTTTTGTAGTTCATCCATGCAGTCTTTAAATGCCTTCCATTGCATATCCACCGTCAACCCTTTTAGAACTAATTGCCAGTCAATCTTGGCCAATTCACGTCTCATACCCTTAAAGTTACCTTTCTTTAAGTTCAGAACCGTTGTTTCTGAATTAACAATGTCACTCTCCATCCTAATGAAGAACTCAACCATATTATGGTCACTCTTGCCCAAGCAGGCACGCACAACAAGACTGCTAACTAACCCTTCCTCATTACTCAATACCCAGTCTAGAATAGCCTGCTCTCTCGTTGGTTCCTCTACATGTTGGTTTAGATAACTATCCCGCATACATTCCAAGAAATCCTCTTCCTCAGCACCCCTGCCAATTTGATTCACCCAATCCATATGTAGATTGAAGTCACCCATTATAACTGTTTTGCCTTTGTTGCACGCATTTCTAATTTCCTGTTTGATGCCATCCCCAACTTCACTACTACTGCTAGGTGGCCTGTACACAACACCCACCAGCGTTTTCTGCCCCTTAGTGTTTCGCAGCTCTACCCATACCGATTCCACATCCTCCAAGCTAATGTCCTTCCTTTCCACTGCGTTAATCTCCTCTCTAACCAGCAACGCTACCCCACCTCCTTTTCCTTTCTCTCTATCCCTCATGAATATTGAATATCCCTGGATGTTCAGCTCCCAGCCTTGGTCACCCTGGAGCCATGTCTCCGTGATCCCAACTATATCATAATCATTAATTGCTATCTGCACGTTCAACTCATCCACCTTATTACGAATGCTCCTTGCATTGAGACACAAAGCCTTCAGGCTTGTTTTTACAACGCTCTTACCCCTTATACAATTATGTTGAAAAGTGTCCCTTTTTGATTTTTGCCCTGGATTTGTCTGCCTGCCACTTTTACTTTTCACCTTGCTACCTATTGCTTCCGCCGCATTTTACACCCCTCTGTTTCTCTGCTCACCCATTTAAGAACCCCACCCCCTCTTATTCTCTGTTTATTATTGTTTTCTTCTTTCCCCCCTACATGTTGGGTCTGAGTGCTTTCCTTCTCTGCCTCGTGCCTCACACACTGTCTAATAGCATTCTCTATTTGAGTCCCTCCCCCCAACCATTCTAATTTAAAGTCTCCCCAGTAGCCTTTGCAGATCTCCCCGCCAGGATATCGGTCCCCCTCAGGTTCAAGTGCAACCCATCCTTTTTGTACAGGTCGAACCTTCCACAAAAGAGGTCCCAATGATCCAGAAATTTGAATCCCTGCCTTCTGCACCAGTCCTTCAGCCACGCATTTATCCTCCACCTCGCTCCATTCCTACTCTCACTGTCGCGTGGCACAGGCAGTAATCCCGAGATTGTTACCTTTGCTGTCCTTCTCTTTAACTCCCCTCCTAACTCCCTAAATTCTCCTTTCAGGTCCTCTTCTCTTTTTTTACCTATGTCATTGGTACCTATATGTACCACGACCTCGGGCTCCTCTCCCTGCCCTTTCAGGATATCTTGGACACGTTGAGACACATCACAGACCCTGGCACCAGGGAGGCAAACTACCATCCGGGTCTCCCGACTGCGTCCACAGAATTGCCTGTCTGACCCCCTAACTATAGAGTCCCCTATTAGTATTGCCCTCTTCTTTTCCTTACCCTTCTGAGCAACAGGGCCGGTCTCTATAGCGGAGACCCGGCCGCTGTCGCTACCCCCAGGTAGGCTGTCCACCCCAACATAACAGATACAGGCCCTTTGGCTCATCCACTCCGCACCGACCATCTGCAGAACCGGCTTATTCATAGAAGACAGAGGGTTGTGGTGGAAGATAGATGGATGTCTGTGACCAGTGGAGTTCTGCAGGGATCTGTGCTGGGACCTTTGGTGTTTGGGATATATATAAATGACCTAGACAGAAATGTAGATGGGTTGATAAATGTGCTAATGACACCAAAATTGGAGGAGTTGCAGACAGTGAGGAAGACTGTCAGAAGATACAGCAGGATATACATCAGCTATGGAAATGGTCGTAGAAATGGCAGATGGAGTTTAATCATGTGGTTAAATGGCGTGAGGTGTTGCACTTTTGGAGGTTAACTGTAAAGGGAAAGTATACAGTTAATGCCAAGACCCTTAACAGCATTGATGCGCAGAGGGATCTTGGTCTGAGTTCATAGCTCACTGAAGGTGGCAGCACCAATAGATAGGGTGTTAAACAAGGTGTGTGGTATGCTTGCCTTCATTGCTAGGGGCATTGAGGATAAGAGTTAGGAAGTCTCTCGGTAGCGTTGTTACAATCCCTGCCATCAGTGGCGCTCCAGATCTGCCGACTGCTGTGCGCGGGACTCGAGAGACTGCGGGGGGTGGGCGAGTAAACTGCAGGTTTTTCATCGTTGTCAGGGAGGGATTTCCTCTTACAACAAGCTTATGATGTAGAGGAAATCCCGTTCCGTCATCCGTTCACGTTTTTTTTTCAACAAGTTGCTGGTCTATTGAATCGCTGGATTTGAAAGTCGGGGCTCAAATTCAAGGCCTTCAAAATCACGGATCACAAGTTCACGCTAAAACAAAATGTATGTAGGACGTTTACTTAACATCTTATCTAGTTTTTGATGTCATTTAATTTTAATCTGATGATGCGAAATAAGTTAATTAGGCCCCGATATCGGCAACATGATCATTATCCGTATTGTGTAATTGTCTATCCATGATCACTATTTTCAGGCTAATTATCTGACTAAAAACTTCCACAGTACATACAGATCGGATTGTGGCCGCAGCCATGACAGATCTGTATGTGTTTCTGTGTAAAACTGCCCTAGTGATAAGGCTTGTCCTCGATCACAGCTTTTGATTTAAGTCAATACAAAACAATAGGGAACAAGATGCTAATTTCCTTGTATGAAAATGACCATAACTTTTTTAATACTGAAGATATGAAAGTGAATTAGGTAACTATTAAAGGTTTTTTTAATGCTTTATCTGATTGGATAAATTACAGGCTTGATTTTAAAATCTCAAAATTTTGTAACATTCTTACTCTAGGGTTTTGATTAGGCCGCATTTGGAGTATTGAATTCCGTTCTTGTCGCCCCATTACAGGAAAGATATGGAGGCTTTAGAGAGGGTGCAGAGGAGGTTTACCAGAATGCTGCCTGGATTAGAGAGTTTCAACTACATAGAAAGGTTGGATAGACTTGGATTGTTTTCTCTATAGCATCAGAGGTTGAGGAGAGACTTATTAGAAGTATATATATTATGAGAGGTGTAGATAAGGTGCAAGTCAGAGCCTTTCTCCCAGGGTGGTAGTGTCCAGCACTAGAGGGCACAACTATAATGTGAAAGGGAGAAAGTTTAATGAAGATGCGTGGGGCAGGTTTTTTACACAGAGCGGTGCGATCTAGAACGCATTGCCAAGGGTGGTGTGGAAGCAAATATGAAAGTGGTGAAGAGGCTTTTAGATCAGCACATGGAAGTGCGGGGACTATGGTCCATGTACAGACAGATGAGATCAGTTTAACGGCATCATGTTCAGCACAAACAATGTGGGCCAAAGGGCCCGTTCCTGTGCGGCACTGTTCTATATTCTACTAGACTAAGTGGGACCCGTTGGGAGCGCTAGCATGGGTGTTCTGGGCCGAAGGGACTGGTTTCCAGAGGGCTAGTATAGACATTGTGGGCCGAATGGATTCTTGGGCTGGCAGCTCAGTCACTCAGGCCTGGCAGCTGACAAACTGCCAGAAATTCTGCCCAAAACAGGTGACAGACTGTGAGAGAGAGAAGGGGGAGAGGGTGGACTGAATGGATTCTTGGACTCACAGTTCAGTGAGTCATGGCTGGTGGGCTGGCAGTTCAGTGACTTATGGCTGGAGGGCTGGCAGTCCAGTTACACACACCCACACACACAAACACACACTCACTTACTCACCCACACTCTCACACATAGACTCACACACTCACACTCACACACACACATACACACATTAACACACACATACACACACACATTCACGCACACTCATACAGACACACACACACACTCACTGACACACACCATATATATAGCAGTAAACATTCTTGAATACTCACACGGCTGAGCGCGGCCTCTCCACTTTGGGGCTTACGCAATCAGCGTGACTTATGCACTTAACGGGAAATTACGCAATCAGCGCGCCCTCTGCACACACCGGAAATTACGCAATCAGCGCAACCTGTCCACTAAGCGGAAGTCACGAAATGAGTGGGACTTTTGAATCAAACACAGTCGGACCTAATAAAGCATTTATTCCTTCCAAACACAGTCGGACCTAATAAAGCATTGCAGTTTCGAGCACAGGCAGGGCAGCAGGCCAAACAACTCATGGCATTGTCATTAAGGGCTAACAAATCATTTATTGCAAGTACATTGTAGACTCACAGTTCAATTGATTCACAGCTTAGAATGAGAGTCGTGGCCTCTCCCTCGCGATCTTGCAGAGTGATTGAATCACGTCCAGGCATCCGGGGTTATATAGTCCTGCCACCCCCCCCCCCCCCCCGGAAGGGGCATTACCTTCATCTCGGTGCTTGACAGGCGAGAGGATCTCAAGGTTTTTTAAACACCCAGAACTTTTTTTATTTTTCATCAATGGGAAAAATCCTCGGGGCCTGCGCAGCAGAGGAGGACTGTGGGTAAGATGATCAAAAATCATAGCGATATATGGTAGCGTTTTTTCTAAAATCAATATACAGCACAGACAGGAAGTGGTCAAGATGACACTTTTAATTATATAGATGTAAATAAATGCCGAGTAATTTCCCTTGGGCATATTGCTGTATAATGTATTTTGTGCTGAGTAAAAAAATAGTCATCGTTGATATTTTGAGACAGGAGCAATCTTCACACAGAAGGTGGTGTGTAAATGGAACGAGCTGCCAGGGGAGATAGTGAGAACAGGTAGCATGACGGCATTTAAAAGACATTTGTACAGGTTCACAGTTCAGAAAGGTTTAGAGGGCAAATGGGACTAGCTTAGATGGGTCATTTTTGTGGGCATGAACCAATTGGGCCAAAGGGTATGTTTCCATGCTGTCTGAGTATATGGAACGAGCTGCGAGAGGAGGTAAGTGAGGCAGATACTGTAATAGCATTTAAAAGACACTTAGACAGGTGCATAGATAGAAAAGGTTTGAAACATTACACCTAGAAGAGATAAGACTCCTAGCAGGTAAACCAGATCACTTCCACCTGATGTGGTCTGCATTTATAGAATTATTACTAACATAGGGTGCAAAAGTACTTTAAAAAAAAAATTGAGGTCAGGTAAGGGGGGATGATAGTTGAAGAGTTGGTATGTCCCATTTACGTAATGCTCATAAAAATATTTGTTTCTCTCTTTTTCCTCTTTCTCTTTCTCTTTCTCTCCTAGGGTCTATTTCTTAACTCTTTTTCTTTTGTTTTTAATTTTGCTCTTATAGGGCCTTCGTCCTTTTTTGTTGTCACATTTCCTACACTTTCACTTTTTCCTTCACTTTCTTCTTTCTTTCAATCTTTTCCTTTTCTAGTGTAAAAAATAAATGGAGTACATTAATTGTAAGAAGATATAAATGACGAGTACTAATGTATGTGGTTGTAATGTAATGTACTTTTAATAAATAAAAATTTAAAAAAAAAAAGAAAAGGTTTGGAGGGATATGGGCCAAACGTAGAGGAATGGGATTAACTTAGATGGGATGTCTTGGTTAGCATGAATGAGTTGGGCTGAAAGGTATTTTCCATGCTGCATGACTCTGTCTATGATGTGACTGTTGGTTTAATCCTGATTCAGTGATAACCCTCTGCTGGAAGGGCTGCAGGGGAGGTGCAGCGGTAGAGTTGCTGCCGTACAGTATCAAAGTCCCAGGTCCGATCCTAACTACGGGTGCTGTCTGTAATGAGTTTGTATATTCTCCCTGTGACCGCACGTGTTTTCTCCGGGTGCTCCGGTTTCCTCCCACACTCCAAAGAAGTGCAGGTTTGTAGGTTAATTGGCTTTGTAAAATTGTAAATTGTCCCTCATGTGTAGGGTAGTGTTAGTGTACAGGGTGATCGCTGGTTGGCGCGGACTCGGTGGGCCGAAGGGCCTGTTTCCGCTCTGTATCTGTAAAGTCCAAAGCCTGGTTCCCAGAATTAGAAAGATGGCACTATGTGATGATGGTGATTGTAATGGGTGCCTTGAGCACCGTACTGTCCACCGTGGGGCCATCTGTAATGCACTGCTATGGCAATGGACAATTGCTAGCCATTGTTGCCTACTGTAAATCTGCCTACAATTCAGTGTGTATTTGATGTCCCGTGTGGCTTCACTTCATGGTCAGATCTTTTACTTCTTAGCATCGTCTGGACACAGAATTCCAGAGGAAAGTAGACCAGAACAAGAGAGCAGCAGATGAGAGGACAGATAAACGCAGGAAGAAACGGTAAGAGCAGCATAAGTTCCAGGAGACATTGCTAGTGATTAGACATGACAGCTAGTGGCATGTTGTTATTTTATCCCCACTGAAATCAAAGGAGTTGCTGCATACCGATATCCCTTAATTTATGAACATTCAGAGCACAGATTTTTGTGAAAATGCAATTTAAGGCACCTGTACTTTTAAATGTTGTTGATCTGCCATATTTGAGGGAAGGGATTATGCAAATGTAAGTATCTATTTGCAATGGAAATCCCAGGCATTACATGTGTATCACATCTTTTCCACTTAAAGACAGCAACTATGAAACACAATGATTTTGCACAGAGGCTGAAATGATATGCTGATGGTATGTATAAGCTTGTAGTTGTAATAGAATGTGGCCTCTGGAGAGGATATCACATATTACATGGTGCAATTGAGATAATGGAAAATGGTTAACCATGTGGTCAGTCAGAGGGGAATCAGCAGAGAAACATGCCCTTCAGAACACTGTCTGTGCCAGCCATCAAGCAGCCATTTTAACACTATTCCTGCCCCAGCTCAATTGTATTTCCACTCATCTATTACTCCAGCACTCAAGGAGCAACTTACGATGCCCTATTAACCTACCGTCCCTCACATTTTTGTGTTGTGGAGATGAAAAGGAACACCTCCAGAAAATCGCGTGTGTGCAGGCAAACTACACACAGGCAGCACCTGAAGTCATTGGCCGACGGTTCAAACTACAGCAAAATAATGATCCAAAACATGCTGCTAAAGCTACAAAAGAGTTTTTCAAAGCTTAAAAATGGTCAATTCTTGAGTGGCCAAGTCAATCACCCGATCTGAACTCAATTCAGCATGCCTTTTATATGCCGAAGAGAAAATTGAAGGGGACTAGCCCCCAATACAAGCATAAGCAAAAGTTGGCTGCATTACAGGCCTGGCAGAGCATCACCAGAGAAGACACCCAGCAACTGGTGATGTCCATGAATCGCAGACTTCAAGCAGTCATTGCATGCAAAGGATATGCAACAAAATATTAAACATGACTACTTCATTTACATGATATTGCTGTGTCCCAAACATTATGGTGCCCTGAAATGGAGGGACTATGGATAAAAACTGCAGTAATTTCTACATGGTGAAACCAAAATGTATAAAAATGACCTTTATTAAAACCTGACAATGTGCACTTTAACCATATGTGATTTTTTTTCTATTACAAATCTCAAATTGTAGAGTACAGAGGCAAATAAATAAATGATGGGTCTTTGTCCCAAACATTATGGAGGGCGCTATATATATCCTAAAACCTAGTTAGTGACCCGCAACTCCATTGACTTCTGTGGTGGAGAATTCCACAGGAGCACTATCCTCTGGATGAAATTTCTCCAGATCTCAATTGTGAATGGCTCACCTTGTATTCTGTGGCAGGATACAGTAACATAAAGCTGGTCCTGGACTCTCCAGTGATTGGAAACACCTTCCCTGTACCTGGTCTGTCTAGCCAGTGTCTACAGCAGAGAAACAGTTCGGGCCATGTCCACACTAACAATCAACTGCCTATTTATGTGTGGCACTGTGGCGCAGTGCCACACATAGAGCTGATGCATTGCAGCGCCAGAGACCCTGGTTCGATCCTGACTATGTGTTTTTGCGGAGTTTGTATGTTCTCCCTGTGACCATGTGAGTTTTCTCTGGGTGCTCCGGTTTCCTCCCACACTCCAAAGAAGTATAGGTTTGCAAGTTAATTGGTTTTGATAACAAATTTGTAAATTGTCTCTAGTGTCTAGGTTAGTGCTAGTGTGCGGGGATTGCTGGTCAGTGCAGACTCGGTGGGCCTGTTTCCATGCTCCGTCTGTAAAATACCTAAATCTAGACATCCAATTTCAGAACTCAGCTGTAACTTTTTATGCCAGGTATTTCAAAGGCTCATCTAAACACTTACTAATATTGTAAGGGGGCCTATTCCCAGCAGACAGCTCTTTCATGATTTAATCTGCCCACTGGGTAAAAAAATGTCCTTAAATTCTCCCTCAACCTCTGACCCCTCATCTTACTGACCCTTCTGGTAATAGATACCACTCTCATGTCCCACCTCTGCTTCCTCCATTGGCTCGATTGTAATTATGTATAGCCTTTCCGTTGACTGCTTTTCATTGTACCGCAGTACACGTGACAATAAACTAAACAGACCCCTGCCCATTGTCTGTTCCTGTTCCCGTTTCTCAAGATAACATTTCACCAGCCGGCTTATCTACAATTTAGGGTAATAGAGTCATGCAGCATGAAACAGGCCCTTCGGCCCAGCTCGTCCAAGCCGACCAAAATGGCCAAAGTTAGTCCCATTTGCCTGAGCCTGGCGCATAGATTTGCTTATATTTTGTTTCCTGTGCCCTTTGAGGAAGAAACTTATGAAAACTCATGTCACAAGAAAAAAATTCCCTTCGAATTTCTGAAAGATGAGTGACTCTTATCCCTGAGACAGTGACTGCTTGTTCTAAATTCTCTGTGTAAAATTATGTCATTAGTTTCTCAATAGTATGTCTCTACCCAGCCAATCCTCCAGGATCCTGGTACAGGATCCAATTGTTAATAAAGCAATCATTTTACTCAGATGTTTGTCTTGATGTATTTTTGCGTGTTTGATGTTTATGACCAACATTCTTGAGCATTGGAACACCACAAAAACTTTAATGTTGCAACTAATGGGAAATTATTTTTTTATTAATAGAATGTCTGCTTACTGAAACATTTTGCTGGAATATGATCTGTTATAAATCTGTACCAACAGAGAAATATCTGTAGTTTTAACACAGAATAATGTGTAATCAGATGTTACCCTCTTGATCCTTCCCTAGGTGGCTAGCTAATCCCAGCCATGGCGATCCAAAGGGACTGCACTTTATAAGATGAACAAATCTCCTTTCACTGTTAATTAATCCCCAGAAAGGAATTCATTTTAATTCAATATATCAATCCCATTGCAAGCATTATACTTTTCTATGGAACTGGTGCGCTATAATGTTGAGAACTATATTCTGCACTCTCTATCTTCCCCTTTGTTCCACCTATTGCACTTCAGTTTGATTTGATTGTATTTAGGTACAGTATAATCTGATAT
The DNA here is from genome assembly GCA_038087875.1 of Malacoraja senta. NCBI lineage: Eukaryota > Metazoa > Chordata > Chondrichthyes > Rajiformes > Rajidae > Malacoraja > Malacoraja senta. Next base: position 32,878,033 of record CM075982.1, read on the forward strand.
AAATGGATATCATGCAAAAGAAAGATTTTCACTGTACCTTGGTACACGTGACTACAATAAACTTAAATTGAATGATTGAGTCATAAAGATATGCTGCACAGTAACAGGCCAACTTGTCCATGCCGGATAAAGTGCCCATATTCCTCTAAACCTTTCCCATCCATGTACCTATCCAAATGTTTTGTGAATGTTGTAATTCCCTTCTTCGTCTCCAGACATAGATCTAGTCTTATAGACATAGAACTCAGTGTGTCAGACCAGGGAATGGACAGACAATGTTTCGGGTCGAGATTCTTCTTCAGGCATGCTAACCTGATAAGTAACAATCTAATTTAATTTGCCCCTTGGTCTCTTTCCTAATTGTAGTGATTACCTGAGGTGTTTGAGTCAACTATGAGCGCTTGAGTTTCAGGATGTTTTTTCTCATTACAGTCAGAAGTTAAAAGAAAAGAAAATATTGGCAAAGAAAGTAAAGGAGGAACAAAAGAAAGAAATTGATGGTGAGTTATGAATTTGTATCAACCTTGCCACTGTTTTAACGCTATCGAACTGACATCCAATGCTGCGTGAGTAGATATTTCCTTCAATTCAGTGTTGGGAAAATTGAGTCTTTAGTTTTCATCACCAATTTGGTTTCTTAGTGCTGAATTCACCTTTGTCATGGTTTGAAACGGGATCAAACTGTTTGTAATCTGGGCTTTATTTGGACGTGATGAACTTTGGACCTCATATCAACACCACCACTAATTTGAGAAAAAAAAAATGCTAGAGGCACTTGGTGGGCAGGCAGCATGTGTGAAAAGTTGGGAATACTTCAGCTCTTTGGTCCATATTAGAACTGAACTGATAAAGATGGCACAGGGCACAGCGGTGTAGAGTTGTTGCCTCACAGCGCCAGACACCCGGGTTCGATCCTGACTGTGGGTGCTGTCTGTACGGAGTTTCTACGTGTTCTCCCTGTGACCGCGTGGGGTTTTCCGGGCGCTCCAGTTTCCTCCCACACTCCAAAGGCGTACAGGTTTGTAGGTTAATTGGCTTCCGTAAAATTTGTAAATTGTCCCTAGTGTGTAGGATAGTGCTAGTGTATGTATGGGCTGATCACTGGTCGGTGTGGACTCGGTGGGCTGAAGGATTGAATCTGATTCTGTAAGGCAGCGACTATAGCTGCACCATTGTGCTGTAAATATGTGATATTTATCTGTATATTTCAATGTGCCATAGTGCTAATATTTATTAGTAGTGGATAAGGAAAACACTGACTTATTTGCATGAAGGAAAATGCAACATTATTCTAGTGTGGCGGCTCTTTGTACTTTGTACTTTAATTGTAAGTAGGAAAACAATTGAAGGCAGGATATTTCAGATTAATCCATGCATCAGAGTGAAATATTTTCCAATCTGTGCATTAGAGTGAAATATTTTCCAATCTGTGCATTAGGGTCTGAAACCTCAAGCAGTGGTGAAGAGGAGGTGGAGGTGGAAGTTCCAGAGGAGAAGGCAGATGATTCTGAAGCACCAAGTTTTATTATGGGTGGTCGGTAACCTGATTCCTGATGGACGTTGCAGTCTGTGCTGGAACTCCATTGTCAATTGATGAGTGATAATGGTGTTTGCTCATCAGGGACTTTGAACGAAGGTGCCCTTTCTATGCAAAGGCAAGCAAACCCTCTGACGTTCACTTCATGTATTTATTTGCTACATTTGATATTCAAATAGGAGATGCTTTGCTATGCTCTGAATGAGTACAATTTATTGAACATGGAAAGTTAGTAAACATTTTATACAAAGTTTTTTGTTTTAAGTGTGTATATTGAGCCCGGTAAAATAACTCAAACTCAGTAATGCAAAAGTAAATTGGATGTCTGAGATTTTAATAACAGAAGGAAAGTTTTGTTTGTACTGTCCCCATAAGACCATAAGACAGAGGAACAGAATTAGACCATTCAGCCCATCGAGTCTGCTCCGCCATTTAATCACGACTGAAATATTTTTCCCTCTCAACTCCATTCTCCTGCCTTCTCCCCCTAACATTTCACGCATCTTTCTCGCCACTCTCCCTCTTTAAGTATTGCCATTTTGCATCAAGCCATCTGGATCCAGCCCCTGTTCCACTTCATGTAGAAAAGAACTGCAGATGCTGGTTTAAGTCGAAGGTAGACACAAAACGCTGGAGTAACTCAGTGGGACAGGCAGCATCTCTGGAGAGAAGGAATGGGTGATGTTTCGGGTCAAGAAGGGTCTCGACCAAAAACATCACCCGTTCCTTCTCTCCAGAGGTGCTGCCTGCCCCTCTGAGGTACTCCAGCATTTTGTGTCTACCCTGTTCCACTTCCCTGGTTATGGAGGGGATGGAAAGGCAGATCCCAATCGAAGAGTAGGTCATAAGTGATTGGAAATGAAATAGGCCATTCGACCCATCAAGTCTAGAAGACAGAAAGGTCAGTGTGGGAATGGGAAGGGGAATTGAAGTGTTTATCAACTGGGAGATCAGGTCGGCCAAGGCAAACTGAGTGAAGGTGTTCAGCGAAACGATCGTCCAGTCTGCGTTTGGTCTTGCCAGTGTATAGAATCCAGGGTTGTGGATTCCATACCATCATACTTGAAGAGAATTAAGGTGGATTTACTCCCATTTTAAGATATTACAGATTGACCTTGTTATTCCCTTTGTTACTTTATATTTGTCTTGTTCGCTAGGAAAGTTACTCTTAATGCAAAGGTGTAGAATGAGAGGAAAGAAAGGATCCGAGATTTTAAAGGAGATAGAGAATTGTGCATTGAGAGAGAAAGAAGGGGAAATACTTTTATGTTGTGTCCTTTAGGTTGTCGCAAGGATATACTTTTGAGTTGTGCTCGCTGTTGTAATGTAGGAAGTCATTTCTAATCTTCAGGAAAAGTGAAGTAAATGTTTATGGTTTTGCTATCTCACTAGGTGTCAGTCTGGTGAATGGTATTGGACTGGTTCCAATGTCAACACATCCTTTCTGAGAAGAATAACCCAAGTCTGAACTCTGCACCCAATTTTCCTTGATCGGCTTCCTGTAACCACAGTCATGTTTTTTACTTGTATTTTAAATCATTTATGTACCCAATGTCCAATTCCTAATTACCCTATTTTAAATTGCATTTTGGCAACCATGAGCTATCTTTAAATGACCCATAGTCGAACTGTTAATTCATCATCCCTTCAGTCTTCTTCCTCCATTTACATTATGTTCGCATTCCTGTGTTTAACCTTGATCATCCTAAATCACATTCAGCGTATGTGTTAACTGTGTAATACCCAGGTTCACATCAAAGTTCCAGGCCTAATCTGAATTTTCTGCAACTTATGGAGATTGGATATCCAGCCTGGATATTCACCACTGTCTGTTGATGCACAAATAATCCTTCCTCTCATTTTTGACTCTTGCCTCCCACCCAACTGTTCTCCTGACTGTTAGTATTAACAATGGGCTTGGTTCTCTTTATAAAGCAAAATTAGTTGAAGGCTAAGACGTTACTCCTTGGAGCGCAAGAGGCTATGGGGGTGATCTTATAGATATATATAAAATCATGTGGGGAATAGATGTGGGAAGGAGGGGGACGTTGATTCGCGGGCGATTCGGTCGAGGGTGTGGAGGAAGGCCCTGCATGAGCCTGGGGCTTACCCAGATCAGGAACTGCTCCAGTAGATCGAGTGTGCGGGTAGAACGGACTTTGGAAATGGCATCAGAACATGGCGTGCCTCCTTGTGTAAATGTGCAAAAATAATTTCACTGCAGTTGTACATGTGACAAATAAAGAGCCATAGATAGAGTAAATGCAGAGAGTGTTTTTCCCAGGCCAGGGGAATCAAAAACTTGAGGGCTGCACTTTAGGTGAGGGGAATGGTTTAATAAGAAACTGAGGGCAACTTTTTCACAGAGAAGGTGCTGGGTGTATGGAATGAGCTGCCAGAGGAAGTAGATGAGACAAGAACAATAACATTTAAAGGTCATTTGGGCAGGTACATGGATAGGAAAGGTTTAGAGGAATATTGGCTAAATGGAGCAGATGGGACTGACTCAGTTAAACATCTGGCTGGCATGGACAAATTGGACTGAAGGTCCTGTTTGTGTGTTGGATGATACCACCTGGCAGACTGGGAAATTGGGGCGTAGAGTAACTTGACACCGTGCATCCCGTTTGCATGGGGAAGCAGCTGTGATCTCTCACCCTTGTCTATGAGCATACTCATATTTTGTTTGGGTAGCTTACAACCCAACGGTACAAATATTGACCTCCAATTTCAAGTAATAATGCCTCTCTCCCCTTGCCTCGCTTTCGCATCCTCCCTGCCCAACCCCAGTGTGTATACATAAACTAAACGGAAACTAAACCTCCTGTCCCTGGGTACCCTGTTTTACTTCTGTCTAAAACCCTTATAAAAACTTATCTCCCACATTTCATTTCACTCCTCTTTCATTTCACCCCCTCCCTCCTGCTTCTATCCACCTATCACTTGCCAGGCTTTGTCCTGCCCCCATCTCTCTTCCAGCTTTCTCCCCATGCCAGACTGAAGAAGGGTCCCAACCCAAACGTCTGTCTATTCTCTCCACATATGGCACCTCACTCGCTGAGTTCTAGCACGTTGTATTTTGCTTGCACATAGGAAGAAGGATACAGTTAGAGTCATGGAGTCTTACAGCATGGGAACTGGCCCTTTGGCCCAACTTGTCCACATCGTCCATCCGTCTGTTTGATGATAATCATCTCAGCCCTAAGAAATCACTGCAGGTTTGCATGGGGCGTCACCCTGGCAGGAAGAAGCTGAGGACAGACAAGTCGGTATTGGGAGGGGAATTGGCGTGGTAAACAGCTGGGAGTTCCAGATGGCCATGACGGATAGGGGGCAGGTGATTGGCAAAGCAGCTGCCTGGGCTGTGCTGATGTAGACAAGGCCACATTGATAGAACCTAATACTAGAGCAGAGGTAGACGTTGCACGTGAATCTTTGGTGGATCCTTGACTTCCTCATCAACAATCCACAATCTGTACAAATTGGCAACAACACTTCCTCCTTGATAACTATCAGCATGGGAGCACCTGAAGGCTGTGTGTTCAGTCCCCTGCTCTACTCACTCTATACTCACGTCTGTGTGGCTGGATGCAGTTCATACTCCATATTCAAGTTTGCCGATGACATGACTGTTAGATGAATTACACTTGATAATGAGTCAGAGTATAGGAGGGAGATCGATCGGCTGAGCAAATGGTTCCACAACAACAACCTTGCTCTCAACGTTAGTGAGACCAAGGAAATGATTGTGGATTTTGCAGAGGAAGGACGAGGATCCACAGACCTGCCCTTATCGACAAGACGATGATGGAGAGAGTCAAAAGCTTCAAATTCTTTGGCGTGCATATCTCTGAAGATCTGTGCTGGACCTAACACAATTATGTAATCATAAAGAAAGCCCATCAATGCCTCTACTTCTTTAGAAGATTGAGGAGATTTGGTATGTCATTGAATACTCTCTTAAATTTCTACAGGTGTACAGTAGATAGCATATTAACTGGTCGCATCACAGTCTGGTTCGGCAATTCGAATGCCCAGGAGCAAAGAAGACTGCCATCACGTATACAGACCATCCCACCATCGAAGGGATCAATAAGTGTCACTGCTTCAAAAAGGCAGCCAGCATCATCAGAGACCCGCACCACCCCGACCACACTCTCATTTCACTCCTGCCATTGTGGAAAAAAGGCCTTATAACTGTAACATTCAGGTTCAGGAACAGCTTATTTCCTACAGCCTTCAGGCTATTAAACACTACAATCTCCAATATGGTCCGAACTAAATAGACGGGGGGGGTGCATTATATTTTACTTTGCACTATTTTTGTTTAGGAAGGAACTGCAGATGCTGGTTTACATTGATGATAGACACAAAATGCTGGAGTAACTCAGCGAATCAGGCAGTATCTCTGGAGCAAAGGAAACGGGTGCAGTGCTGAGAGACCACCACTCTGGAGGTGTTCATACTCGTGTGGGGACCCTACGGGTGATGTGTAGGAATGAACTGCAGATGCTGGTTTACACTGGTTAGACACAAAATGTTGGAGTAACTCAGCGGGACAGGCAGCATCTCTGGAGAAGGAATAGGTGACGTTTCGGGTGAGAGTCAGGGCAAAGAGAAAGGAGAGATATGAAAAGGTACATAGAACAAACGAATGAGGTGAGAAAAGACTTTTTCACCCAGAGAGTTGTGAATTTATGGAATTCCCTGCCACAGAGGGCAGTGGAGGCCAAATCACTGGATGGATTTAATAGAGAGTTAGAGCTCTAGGGGCTAGTGGAGTCAATGGGGAGAAGGCAGGCACGGGTTATTGATAGGGGACGATCAGCCATGATCACAATGAATGGCGGTGCTGGCTCGAAGGGCCGAATGGCCTGCACCTATTTTCTATGTTTCTATGAAAGAATCAATGCAAAGCGGTCTGAAGAAGGGTTTCAGCCAGAAATGTTGCCTATTTCCTTCGCCCCATAGATGCTGAGTTTCTCCAGCACTTTTGTCTACCTTCGATTTTCCAGCATCTGCAGTTCCTTCTTAAACAAAGCGAAGCGGAGTTTGATTGTCAAACTGGGTAAACACAAAATGTTGGAGTAACTCAGCGGGACGGGCAGCATCTCTGGGAAGGGGATGGAGAGAGAAAGCAAGGGCTATCTGAAGTTAAGGAAGTCAATGTCAAACTGGGGGTTGGCACTTTTTCTGAATCCGCCCAGGTGCTGCCGCTCTCACCTCCAGCCAGTAGGCGACGCTGTAGGCGGTACAACGACAGGCCCCTTCGCTGCCTACCCCTTTAGTGATTGGATGGCGTCGCGGCCGCAGACAACTCCGCCCCGCCTGCGGAGGCGGCGCGGGCGCTGAGTGGCTGCAGGGCGTGTCAATCAGCGGGGGGCCGTTGCTACGGGTCGTGGTGGGGGGCGGGCCCAAGGAGGGTTGGGGACTGCTGATTGGTTGCGGATCCTGTCCATCAGCAGTGGAGGCGGGACGTATCGGAGGCAGCGCAGGCGCTGAATGGCTGCGGGGCGGGGTCGTGTAGGCGCGGGTCGGTGCTGAGTGGCTGCGGTCCGTGTCGGTCAGCGGCGGGGGCGGGGCGGTGTGAGGCGCCGGCCGGCCGGTGTGAGAGCGGCTCCCGGGCCGCGCCGGAGCGGACGATGCAGTCAGTGTTGGCCTACGGCCGCCTGCTGGCCCGCGCCTTGCTGGGCAGCGGCCTCCGGCGCTCCGACCGCCGCGAGTACCGGCTCATCACTGCGAGCTGCGGCTTCGGCAAGGACCGCGGCAAGGGCCCGGGCTACGGCGACGACGCCTGCTTCGTAGCCGCTCACAGGCTGGCCGACGTGATCGGTAAGACCCGGGGACTGCCGCCCGTCCCTCAGATGTCACCCATTCACCCCTTACACACCTCACACCTGTGTCCTGCCGTCAGTCCCTCACCCATCACCACTCCATCGCCCACCCCTCCGATCCAGTGGCCATTAACCACCTGTCACCCCCCCCCCCCCCACCCCAGTCACCCTGATGGTCTGTACCCCACCCGACACCCAACCGTCCGTTCACGCCCCCTGCCCTCGTGTCCGTCCCCCACCTGTCAACCCCCACCTCCCCAGTCACCCAACCCCTCTCCCACATGTCACCTCCGACCCGCACCAGTCGCTCCCCTCTCCCCCACCTTTCGCTCACCCCCGCCTGGCCCCAGCTGTCGCCCTGTCCCCCGTATCCAAGCCCCACTGGTCACCCCCTACTTGCCTGGAAATCACCCTGCTCTCCACTTCCCCCTCCCCCTTATCTCTCACTCCCGTGATCAAAACCAAAACCTTCGGACTGTTGCCTGTGACCTTCAGTCAGTCACCTTGAGTGAAGCCAAGGGGAAAGAGGTAGCTATGGGGTAATTAAGATCTGACGGTTTAAACACTTTTCTACTTTTAATTGTTATCCTTTTGAGAAATAAATTATAATGCTCTTGTTGATGCCTTATTAACCTGTAGAATTTCTGCACGTTTGTTTTTCCTTTTATTCTGTAAATATAATAAATGACTGAAATGGGGAATCAGGAAATGGTAGTGGGAGAAGTTATTTGTTTCTTAATTCATTGTAAAAGGCAAAACAAAACACAGAGTGTTGAAAATTCAAAGAGAAAATAAAATAAATTAGTATTTGTTTTTAAAAAGTACTCATGAAGGCTGATACACGCTAAGAATTTGATGACCCACAGGTCCTTGAAAGAAATTGCTGTGAAAATAGTGGATGATTTAGCTTTTTCCCAAAGCAATGTAGATCCTCGAAGTTAGAGAGTAGCAAACATGACCCCGCTGTTTAAGAAAGGAAGGTGACTAAAATTAAACTACTGACTTGTGAGCCTGTGCCACTGGCAGCGACAAAAGCTGGAATCTATAATAAAGAATGTAATGTTAAACTTAGAAAATGATAATGTGATTGAGGAAGGTAGACAAAAATGCTAGAGAATCTCAGGGGGTGAATCTATGGAGACTGAAGAAGGGTCTCGACCCGAAACATTGCCTATTTCCTTCATTCCATAGATGCTGCCTCACCAGCTGAGTTTCTCCAGCTCTTTTGTCCACCTTCAATTTTCCAGCATCTGCAATTCTTTCTTAAACATGTGATTGAGGAAAGTCACTATGGATTTATGAAGGGAATATCATGTTTGACTAATCACTGCAGTTCTTCAGAAAACTCCTTTGTTGCTTAAGCAGTATGTTTGGGATCATTGTCTGCTGTAGAATGAACTGCCGGCCAATGAGTTTGGAGGCATTTGTTTGCACTTGAGCAGATAGGATGTGTCTATACACTTCAGAATTCATTATGCTACTACCATCAGCAGTTATATCATCAATGAAGATAAGTGAGCCAGTACCTTCAGCAGCCATACATGCCCAGACCGTAACACCCCCACCACCGTGTTTCACAGATGAGGTGGTATGCTTTGGATCTTGGGCAGTTCCTTCTCTCCTCCATACTTTGCTCTTGCCATCACTCTGATACAAGTTAATCTTCATCTCATCTGTCCACAAGACCTTTTTCCAGAACTGTGGTTGCTCTTTTAAGTACTTCTTAGCAAACTGTAACCCGGCCATCCTATTTTTGTGGTTAACCAGTGGTTTGCATCTTGCAGTGTAGCCTCTATTTCTGTTCATGAAGTCTTCTGAGGACAGTGGTCATTGACAAATCCACACCTGACTCCTGAAGAGTGTTTCTGATCTGTCGGACAGGTGTTTGTTTTTTTTCCCCCTTTATTATAGAGAGAATTCTTCTGTCATCAGCTGTGGAGATCTTCCTTGGCCTGCCAATCCCTTTGCGATTAGTAAGCTCACCAGTGCTCTCTTTTTTCCTAATGATGTTCCAAACAGTTGATTTTTGGTAAGTCTAAGGTTTGGCTGATGTCTCTAACAGTTTTATTCTTGTTTCTCAGTCTCATAATGGCTTCTTTGACTTTCATTGGCACAACTTTGGTTCTCATGTTGATAAACAGCAATAAAAGTTTCCAAAGGTGATGGAAAGACCAGGTGCTGAGAGCTCTCTTTTACCTGCTTTATGGAGGCAATTAAACACACCTGAGCATTTACAAACACCTGAGAAGCCATGTGTCCCAAACATTATGGTGCCCTGAAATTGGGAGGGGAAACATCCTCAGACTTAATTGGGTAACCCCTTGCCGATTGTCCCTAGGTTAAAGCAAGGTTCTGTTAAGAAATGTTCATAACCCAAATTATTTGCAAGTCGACAATGAACTGAATTAGTGTGAGGGCGAGGATCACAGATGCGGTGACAGGAGAGCGAGCAGGGACGGGGAGAGTGGCTGCCAGTCGGCCTCACTGACAATGTTAGTCTGCTCAGCTCTCCCAGCTCTGCTTGGCTCCACTCAGCCCCCGACTTGCAACCCTGCAACAGACGGATACGCTGGGAGAGAAGTTGTGCAGCATTAGGGGGCAGAAGAGTGGTGCCCAGAGACCCGGGTTCGATCCTGAGTACGGGTGCTGTCGGTACGGAGTTTGTACGTTCTCCCTGTGACCCCGTGGGTTTTCTCCGGGTACTCTGGTTTACTCCAAAATTTCCAAAGATGTGCAGGTTTGTAGCATAATTAGCTTCTGTAAGTTGTCCCTGGTGTGTAGGATAATGTATGGGTGATCATGGTTGGTGCAAACTCACCTGGAAATTGCTTAGATTGGAAGGTATTGGCTATAAGATGTTTTGGAGTACTTGGATTGTTTTCTCTGGACTGTTAGAGGCTGATGAGGTACCTGTAAAAGTGTATAAAATATTGAGAAGCATAAACAGGATGGATAGTCTGTCTTTTTCCCAGGGTGGAAATGCCAAGGTGAGAGATGGGCTGTTTAAAGAAGATGTGTATCGCAAGATTTTTAATTGGAGAGTAGTGGCTATCTGCAATGTACTGCCAGGGAGGTGGTCAAAAACAAATACGGTAGTGATGTTTATGCGGCTTTTAGACAGGCATGGGACATTTGCAGGCAGATAGGATTAGTTTAAATCTGTTGCCGGCCCTGATTTTTCCTGGTCTTTTCTTGCTTCCACCTCTCTTCCCCCCCCCTCTCGTATATCACCTATACATTTTTGCCAGAGATGCTGCCTGACCCGCTGAGTTACTACATCATTTGGTGTCCATCTTTGGTATAAAACCAAAGCTCGGGAGGCCCCGACTACGGGTGAACATCTGGGAAGATCGGCGGGGAGGCTGGCTGGACTATGGTACCTTCCTTAACTTTGGTGCCGCTGTGGGGTTATGTTCTGTCGTGGACTTCTGTGTTTGTGCTTTTTTTATTGATTTATTATTTATTTTTATGATACATGACTGTAAGGAAAATCCATTTCGTTGTCTCTTAATGAGATAATGACAATAAATTGAATACAATACAATACAATAAACCAGCATGTGCATTTCCTTTTTATTACATCAGGATTAGTTTAAGTTGGCATGTGGTCATCATGGCATCGTGGGCTGGCAGGCCAATTCCTGTTGTGTACTGGTCTACAAATTAGAGTTTGTGCTGTTAGGTAGAAAACAGCAACACTGAATATTTTTAATTACTAGGAGACTGGTAATGTTGACATTCAGAAGGACCCGAGTTTTCTTGTATTTCAACTCACTAAAAGCTACCATGCAGAAATAGGAGCTTGCTGAAACCACACCTGGCAGATTGTGTAGAGTCATAGAGCGTTAACGTATGGAATTTTCGTCATTTCGCCCATTTTGTCCAAGATGGCATTCTGGGCTAGTACAGGTGCACGACTGATTTTCCGGCACCCTTGGTTCCCGAGCCTTTCTGGATTATCCATTTTGCCGGAATAACAGCGATCACGGCCTCGGGGAGGAGTCCAATGTTACCGGAACGGTCCGCCTCAGCAGCAGAAGGGCCGAGATACCGGTCCGTAAAGTCGGCCTCAGAAGTCGCCTATGGGAACTTAGGAGTTCCAGAGCCTTGGACGCAGGGAGCAAATTCGTAAGTTTGTGCATAATGTTTCCATTCCTCTGCAGATAGCGAGATAAATGAATCATAAATGCAGTACAAAACAATGTACCTGTAATGCTTTCAGAATTAGAAGAGATGTATTCCACAATTTTTCATCTTTTTGGTCAGACACTAAGAATGGGCCCGATCAACCATGTTAGTAATGCGTAGGAAGCACTGCAGATACTGGTTTAAACCGTAGATAGACACGATAAGCATGAGTAACTCAGCGGGACAGGCAGCATTTCTGGAGAGCAGGAATGGGTGACGTTTTGGGTCGAGATCTTTCTTCAGGGTAAATGGTTAAACTCTCTTGTTGGAGATGGTTTTTGCTTGTAATTTTTATGTTGCAAATGTTCCTAACTGCCTTTCAGCTCATGACTCGGTGTTGTCTAGGTCTTGCTGCATGTAGGCATGAGCTGCTTTGTTTTTTGAGGTATTGCAAATGGCATTTAACATTGCAATCGTCAGCAAAGTTCCTCACGTAAGCTCACAATTGAAAGAAAGGTCTTTGATGAAGCAGTTCAAAATGGCGGGGCCTTAGACAAAGTCCTGTTAGGATAGGAAAGGGTGAGAAGGATATGGGCAAATGATGGCAGGTGGGACTAATGTGAGTTCATGGGTTCTATGAGCAGAATTAGGCCATTCAGCCAATCAAATCAATAATGGCTGATCTATCTTTCCTTTTCAACCCCAGTCCTGCCTTTGCCCCATAACCCCTGACAATCTTCCTAATCAAGAATCTGCCCATCTCTGCCTTAAAAATATCCATCGACGGCCTCCACAGCCATTCCTGGCAATGAATTACACAGTTTCACTGCCCTCTGACTGAAGAAATTCCTCCTTGTCTCCTTTCTAAAGGTACGTCCTTTTATTCTCTGGCCCGAGACTCTCCTACCTGTGGAAACACCCTCTCCACATTCATTCTATCCAGGCCTTTCACTATTTGGTAAGTTTCAATGAGGTCCCCTCTCATCCTAAACTCCGGCTTGTACAGGCCCAGTGCAGTGTAAATGAGACATCTTGGTTGGCATGGGTAAGTTGGGTCGAAGGGCCTGCGTCCATTCTGTATGACTGATTCTAACTCCTGTGGATATATATCGTGTGGGGAGGGTTGATTGAAGTCCAACAATCGCATTCCTTGGATTCCAAAATGGTGTTTTATGCACAGTGAAATTCTTTTTGCATATCTACACATGCAGGCGCCTCCATGTTTTCGCACCATTTCCAAAGTCTGGTCTGTTCGCGCGCTCGGTCTACTGGAGCGATTCCCCATCCAGGTAAGCCCCAGTCTCCGGCAGGGAACATATCTGTATCCCGGGGGCACCTTCTGCAGCTGACTTTGAAAATGCTGGAGGCATTACCCCAGTTCACCCTCTTACCGGCCCTTGCTCCATGCATCCAATGGATTCCTCATCGATGTTGAGGGCAGTCGTTCACTTCTCGTCTCTGGTTCATATTTAAACTAAGGTTGGGATGAGGTCTGCATCCATTTTGTTTTGGTTCAACACAAACTGCGCATTGGTGTGTAGTTTACTGGTGAGTAAGTGTCACTTGATAGCCCTGTCTCTGACACCAGCTCTTTGTTGATGTTTGAGAATAGTCTGGCTGGTAATTAAGCCACATTTTATTTGTCTGGCTCTTAATGAATCGGGTATTTCTTGGCAACTTTCCATCTTGTTGGATGTATGCCAATGCTCTGAATGTAGTAGTGCAGCGTTGCTAGAGGCACAGCTGGCCTGTAGCACAGGTTTTCAATACTATAGCAGGAAAGTTGTTTGGTCCCATTGACTTTGCTGTATTTAGTTGTGTCAGCTATTTCTTGATTCCTCATGGAGTGAATGGAATTGGCTGCAGTCTTGTTTTGTGATGAAGTGGGTGTCAGGAGGCAGACCAAGATGGGTCATCTATTGAGCACTTCTTGCTGAGCGCCTTGTCTTTAGCACTCGCCATTTGTGCAAGATGGAAATTGTGTTGAGAGTCATAGTCATACAGCATGGAAATAGGCCTAACTTGCCCACGCCGACCAACATGCCCATCTTCACCAGTCCCACATCCCCGCATTTGACCCATAACCTTCTAAACCTATCCTATCCATGTTATTCTCCAAATGTCTCTTAATATGATAGTACCTTCCTCAACTACCTCCTTCGGCAGCACGTTCCATATACCCACCACCCTTTGTGTAAAAAAATAGTTACCCCTCAGGTTCTTATTAAATCTTTCTGCCATCACCTTATATCTATGTCTTGTTCTCAATTCACCTACTCAGGACAAAAGACTACAATTTACCTGATATATTCCTCTCATCAGAGATACAGTCTGGAAACAGTCCCTTTGGACTACCAAGTCACATTTGTTGTCACATGCACCAATTGGTACAGTGAGATTTGAGTTACCATAGAGCCATACGAATAAAAAGAACACAATACACAATAGAATTTAACATGAACATCCCTACACAGCAGAATCAACGTTTCCCACTGTGAGGGAAGGCAATAAAGTTCAGTCATCTTCCTCTTTATTCACCCGTGGTCGGGGCCTTTGAGCTATTTGGAGTCCCCGTTACGGATGGCCCGATGTTCAGGCCGTCTCGCCGGGATAATCAAAGCTCCGGCGTCGGAATGGAAGAATACACTCAGCGGCTTGGAGTTTCCGAATCGGCCGCTTCGCACCGGTGACCGCGTCTTCCGAGTCCACAGGCCCTGCTGGGCGGAGCTCCAACACTGGTGATCTCCGGCAAGGGATCGCAGGACTCCGTGATGTTAAAGTCAGCGCCGCCCGTGGCTAGAAGCTCCGCAAACCACAGCTCCACGGTGTTAAAGCCAGCAGGCCCAACACTCCGGAGCTTCAACACAGGCGATCCCCGGCAAGGCATCCCTGGTAATTCAGTGCTGTGCCGCTGCTGAAGTTCTGGCCTGTCTCCGGCAGGAAAGGTTGCACCAATCCAGTTGGTAGGGGGGGGGCGAAGATGTGGCTCGGAGAAAAGACGCATCCCCATCGAGATAAGTGACCGGGAAACGTTTTCCCCCTATTCCCCCACCCCTCACATAAAAAAGACTAAAAAACCTTTAGAACATACTTTTTGACATACTAAAAATAACAAAAAGGGTGAAAGGACGAACAGCTGCTGGCGAGGCTGCCATATCCGATGGCACCACCTGATAAGACGTTGTCTGGTGCTTTGGTGCTGCTGGAACTTCACCAGATTGACTTTTGATTTGTCTCCAGTTTCTAAAATGTTGATGAATGAGAAGCCATATTTGTAAAAGTACATTTCCAGTGCTATCAGGATATTTGGCAGCCTACCATACTATTAAATAGCCACTTAATTGATACACATATGGTTTTAGATGTGTTTACTGGTTAATTAGTAAATGTAGCAAGATTCTGCTGATAAAAGCTGTCAAAGAGCAGAGAAGTTGGACACGATATTGCTAATTTGTGAATGTAACTCACTAGCAGATGCTGAAGTTGCTGTGCAATTTGCTTCATCATACTGAGCTCCAAGGGTCTCAATTATAATTAACACAATCTGAGCGTATGTTATATCAAGCTTTGGGAAAGCTGAAGAGTGTTAAAGCACTCTGAATGCAAATCTACCTTTCTACAAAGTATGTTTTTGTGCAGTTCTATTTGTTTATATTTTTGTTGCTGATACACTATTACTGGTTTTGTTGAAGTTTTGGAGCTGATGTCCTATTAACTATAGAGTCAGACGGCGTGGAAACTGGCTCTTAGGCCCAATTTGCCCACACTGACCAACATGTCCCATCTACACTAGTCCCACCCGCCTACATTTGGCCTGTATCTCTCTAAACCTGTCTTATCCATGTTCCTGTCCAAATGTTTCTTGATCGTTGCGATAATCCTTGCCTCAACTACCTCCTCAGGCACCTTTTTTTGTACACCCACCACCCTTTGTCTGGAAAAAGTTATCTCTCAGATTCTTATTGAATCTTTTCCCCCTTCACCTTAAACCTATGTCCTCTGGTTCTCGATTTCTTTACTTTGGGTAAGAGAAAAAATATATTGGTAGCAGACCAATCTTCCCAGTTTTTAATCATATCATCTCTCTCTTTCATAAAGTGTTTTGTGAGAAATCACTTGGATAGCAATGAACCTGCCTGCCAGGATATTGGGTAGGAAGGAACTGCAAATGCTGGTTTAAATCGAAAATAGACACAAAAAGTTGTAACTCAGCGGGACAGGCAGCATCTCTGGAGAGAAAGAATGGGTGACATTTTGGGTCGAGACGCTTCTTCAGACTGATTGATGTAGGTCGTCAGGTCCTGAGGTCATCCAGCTGCTGCTCCAGTTCACTAACACGGTCTTTAAGAAGCTGCACCTGGACATAATTCCTCCAGGTGAATTCATCAGGGGCACCAGTAGTTTCCCCGACTTCCCACATCCTGCAGGAGGAGCATTGTACCAACTTACCTGCCATCACCACTTGCAACTAAAGCAAGTATTCAATAACAAGACTTATATAAAAGAGCTGATTGAACTTTATTCTCCTATCTGACTCTGCTAGCCTACTCGCTGAAGACTTTAGCCAAAGACTCACACCTGACTTCTCTGCACTTCACCTCAACAGTCGCTCCACTACACCGTACATTATTTTAATTTGCTACTCAATTAACTATTTTGAGGTTGCTTTCCTTTAAGTTGCTTTTATTACCTTAAAGTACTGTTAAATTGTCCTGCCTCATTTTCTCTGCCTTCTGCTTATTTGGCCAATTGCACTCTCTTCAAAATTCTCACGCTCTTTTCAAACTGAAAGGAGAAAGATTCAAACTGCTTACCTTTGAAGCACTTCTGTTTAAATGCCGCTTCTTACCTTCACTGGCTTCTGCTGACTGGGCCAATTGCCTGCAGCTATCTGCAGGTACTTTACTGTGTGCTAAACATTCTAAAGATATCTTTTGTTGAGTTTAATCTTGTCGCAACAAAATGTTGCTGAAAACGACGTTTACATGGTTGTATTAAATTCGGAAAGCAATAATGTGGAGCAATGATTGTCACGACAGTATAATGGCAAATATTTCATGCTTTCGGACCCATCCATGATGGTCGGCGTGAGCTGACGGGCCTGTTTCCATAGATAGACACAAAAAGCTGGAGTAACTTAGTGGGACAGGCAGCATCTCTGGAGAGAAGGAATGGGTGACATTTCGGGTCAAGACCCTTCTTCAGGGCCTGCTTCCATGTAGTATTTCTAAAACTAAAAGTCAGAATAGGCAATAAGCACTAAGCAATAGGTGTTAGAGCACATTGTGGCACATATGCAATTACCAGCGAGTAATGGAAAGAGTAACGGTGGTAACTTGCAGGAAGAACTGGCACAATTCCCAGCATGAAAGGGGATGTTGTTTTCAGATAAATTAGCTTTCTTCATGTAACCAATTTCTGCATCAAGGTGGTAATTTATGTTGTCTCTATTCTAAGTTCAGTTTTCGAAAAAAATTGTTCCTGGGTCAGGGACCAGAACAAGTCCCACTTGGCTCATCTGAAAGTGAATTCAATGAGAGTGGGGTGAGGGGTAGAAGTGGAGAACGCTGATTCTGTCCTGTGGTGTAACTGCCTATTTGTGCCTGAGTGATATAGTTTCCCAGGGTAAGTACAGGAGGTCTGTAATAGAAATATTGTAATTCAGCAGGAATTATTACTGATATTAGAAGCAGCCACTATACCCTTAGTCACCAGTTCTCACAAAATATATTCCTCCAAGGAGGGGAGAATTGAGACAGTGAATTCCTGAGAATTGTGGAATTAAATCTAAAAATTGCTAAAGAAGTCAGGCAGCATCTATGTAAAGACATAGAAACATATAGAAACATAGAAAATAGGTGCAGGAGGAGGCTATTCGGCCCTTCAAGCCAGCACCGCCATTCATTGTGATCATGGCTGATCGTCCCATATCAATAACCCATGCCTGCCTTCTCCCCATATCCCTTGACTCCACTAGGCCCATGAGCTCTATCTAACTCTCTCTTAAATCCATCCAGTGATTTGGCCTCCACTGCCCTCTGTGACAGGGAATTCCATAAATTCACAACTCTCTGGGTGAAAACGTTTTTTCTCACCTCAGTCTTAAATGACCTCCCCTTTATTCTAAGACTGTGGCCCCTGGTTCTGGACTCGCCCCACATTGGGAACATTTTTCCTGCATCTAGCTTGTCCAGTCCTTTTATAATTTTATATGTTTCTATAAGAAACCCCCTCATCCTTCTAAACTCCAGTGAATACAAGCCTAGTCGTTTCAATCTTTCCTCATATGACAGTCCCAGGGATCAATCTCGTGAACCTACGCTGCACTGCCTCAATCACAAGGATGTCCTTCCTCAAATTAGGAGACCAAAACTGTACACAATACTCCAGATGTGGTCTCACCAGAGCCCTATACAACTGCAGACACTCTTTCTATGTTACAGAAGAGGGTTTCTTCTGGGTGCTGTGGTTTCTCCCTCATGCATTGTGTCATAGAGTCATGCAGTGTGTCATAGTGATGCATAGAGTCAGTAACAGGGCCATCAGCCCGATTCGTTCCTGCTGGCCAAGATGCCCCATCTAAGCTAGTCCTATTTCACTTTTGTTTAGAGGTACATCATGGAAACGGGTTCTTCTGTCCACTGGGTCCACGCTGACCATTGATCACCCATTCACACTAGTTCTACGGTATCCCAATTTCACATCCACACTTTATACCCTAGGAGCAAAGCAATTTAGACCCTAGCATGGGCAATTAACTTACAAACCAGCTGTCTGGGTTATGGAAGGAAATGGCCACACTTGGACGAAACCCACATGGTCACAGGGAGAACGTGAAAACTCCATACAGATAGCAACCAAGGTCAGGATCAAACTCGGGTCTCTGATACCGAGAGGCAGCAGCTCTCACAGTTCCAGCGACCATGATCTCCAGAGCATTCTGTGTGAAGTTTTCAAATTTTCCCAGTGACAGTGTAGGTTTCTCCCAAGCTCCCCCAGTTTTCTCCCACATCCCAAAGAGATGGAATGGTAGGTTGCAAAAAACTAATTGCTGGAGGAACTCAGTGGATCGAGCAGCATCCATGGATGGCAAAGGGGTGGTCAATGATTTGGGTTGGCATCCTGCATCGGGACTTGGCCATCTCTTGTTGGTGAGTTTCTACAACAGTTTGTTTTTGCTCCAGGTTCCAGATCTTTTCAGTCTTTTATGTTTCCTGGTTTGGTAGATTAATGAGTTATTGGAAATAGTCCCTCATATAAGTGAAGGTAAAAATCAGGGTAAAGGGAGTTGATGGAAAATTGAGAGATTAAAAAAAAACTAGTGATTAATATAAATGGATGCTTGGTGGTTGGTATGACCTCAGTGAGCCAAAGGACCTATTTCTGCATTGTATGACTCTTAAAACAACTCGGGCAGGGTATACTGGATTCGGTGCCATAGGAATGCCCTTAGGCTGGTGCAGTGGTAGAGCTGCTGCCTTACAGCGCCACAGACCCTGGTTCGATCCTGACTACGGGTACGCTGTCAGTACGGAGTTTATATGTTCTCCCTTCGGCCTGAAGAAGGGTCTCGACCCGAAACGTCACCTATTCCTTCGCTCCATAGATGCTGTCTCACCCGCTGAGTTTCTCCAGCATTTTTGTCTACCTCCCTGTGACCACGTTGGTTTTCTCCAGGTACTCGGGATTCCTCCCACATTCCAAATATATACAGGTCCACAGTACGTATAGGATAGCGCCAGTGTATGGGGTGATAGCCGATTGGCACAGACTCGGTGGGCTGTTTCAAAGTTGCACCTTTAAAGTCCAAAAGTCTATAGAATCTAAAGCAGTTTGTGACAATGCCTTAAAGGGGAATCCATTATGTTGACATTTTCCAATGAAGCATAGCAGAATGCTGCGAAAGGTTGAGACTTATAGACAGTTAAATTACAAGGAGGTCAAAAAATATTGCAGAGAAAGAAAGCAGAAAATTGCTGTTGAGGCCAAGTTGGATTGTCCCTTATTGGCCAGCGGACTCAAAAGGTCAACTGGTCTGTTCTCCTGAAGATAGACACAAAGTGCTGGAGTAACTCAGCGGGTCAGGCTGCATCTCTGGAGAAAATGCATGGTGATGTTTTGGGTGTGGACCCTTCTTCAGACTGCTGATCTGTCTGTTGTGTTCTGGTCTGTTCTCCATCCTGCCTATGCTTCTGGCGTGACAAAACAAAATCATTATTGTCAGCTCAACATGGGGACACGATCTATAGAAGTTTTTACAGCTGCACACTGAAGAGAATATTATTCTTGAAATATTTATACTCCAATTTGTATTTGACTTTTTCCTACCTTCTGTTTTCCTTCTCACTTTTCCTATCATGTTAGTGAAATACTCGGATGTTCAGAAGGAGGTTGCTGAGCGAGATTAAAGCACGTGGAATTGCTGATAAGAACATTGAACATGCACAGTACAGGAACGGGGTCCTTCGGCCCACAATGTTTGTGCCAAACACAATGCCAAGTTAAACCAATCTCATCTGCCTGTACATGATCCACGTCCCTCTATTTTCTGCACTTACATGTGGCACTAAAAGATCTTAAACGCCTCTATCGTATGCTTCCACCAGCACCCCTGGTAGTGCGTTCCAGGCTCCCACAACTCACTGTGTAAAACAACGTGCCCTGAACATCTCCATTAAACTTTCCCTCTCTCACCTAAAAACTATGCCCTCTAGTGTTGGACTGTCTACCTCTCATACTGTATATTATGACTATTCCTCACAATGTTGTATACTTTAATCAAGTATCCCTTCAACCTCTGTTCCAGAGAAAACATTTCAAGTCAATCCAACCTCTGCCTATAACTGAAACCCTCTGCAGCCTCTCCAAAGGCACCACATCTCTTCTGTAATGGGGTGACAAGAACTGCACACAATACTCCAAATTCAGTCTGACCAAAATCCAATAGAGATGCAGAAATTCCCAAACAGGTTGAACGTTTAGTTAAGAGATTCAGCATGAAACGGGCCCTTCACTCTAGTTCTATGTTCTCCCACTTTTGCATCTACTCCCTTCAGCCAAAGGGCCAATTAGTTTAGTTTAGTTTATTGTCATGTGTACCAAAGTACAGTGAAAAGCATTTATTGTTGCGTGCTATCCAGTCAGCGAAAAGACTATATGTGATACAATCAAGCCATCCACAGTGTACAGATCACGATAAAGTGAATAACATTTAGTGCAAGATAAAGTCCGATTAAAGATAGTCCGAGGGTTTTCAATGAGGTTAATGGTAGGTTTGGGCCACTCTTTAGTTGGTGATGGGATAGTTCATTTGTCTAATAATACTCCTTGAATCTGGTGGTATGTGTTTTCACACTTCTGTACCTCTTTCAATTCAGTTTAGTTTATTGTCACGTGTACAATAGGTACAGTGTCACAGGTACAGTGAAAAACTTTTTGGTGCGTGGGAGAGGGGAGAAGAGGGAGTGTCCAGGGTGAGACTCGTCCTTGATTAATCTGCTGACCTTGCTAAGGCAGTGAGAAGTGTAGATGGAGTCAATGGAAGGGAGATTGGTTTGCGTGATGGTCTGTTTCATCCACAATTCTCTGCAATTTCTTGTGGTCTTGGATGGAGTTGTTCCCAAACCAAGCCGTGATGCATCCCATTGAAATGGTTTCTATGATGCATCTGTAGAAGTTGGTGAGAGTTGTTGGGGACATGCCGAACTTCCTAGCCTTCTAAGGTGTGCTTTCTTGGCCTAGACACCCACACGTCTTTGGGATGTGGGGGGAAACTGGATCCCTTGGAGGAAACCCACACCGTCACAGAGAACGTGCAAACTGCATACAGACATCACCCGGGGTCAGGATCAAACCCGAGTCACTGGTTATGTGAGGCAGCAGCTCTACCAGCTGTGCCACTCTGCTATCATAAGAGTAGGAATAAAAGATCCATCTCAGGCTGGCAGGACGTGACTGGTGAGATACCACTGGGAACATTGATTTGATCCCAACAATTTACAGTCTATCATGATTGGGCTGGGGATACAATGTGCAATATTTTCAAGTTTGCTGATGAGCCAAACTTACACTGGATTATGGGTCACAATGAGGATGATGAGGCTTCAAGGATGTACATGGCTGATGGAGTCCTTTATAAAGAAAAGGACAATGGACAATAGGTGCAGGATTAGGCCATTCGGCCCTTCGAGCCAGCAGGCCAGTATCTGTGGAGAACATCTCTCGAGATGGGCATCAACGTCACCTATCCATGTTCTCCAGAGGTGCTGCCTGACCTGCTGAGTAAATCCAGCATTTTGTGTCCTTTCATGTATTAACCAGCATCTGCAAATCTTTGTTTCTGCTTTATGAAGAAAGGTCAACCTCTGTTCTAGAGAAAACAATCCGAGTCTATCTCCCGTTTCCCTTAACCCTAACCTGTCTGAAGAAGGGTCTCGACCCGAAACGTCACCCATTCCTTCTCTCCAGACATGCTACCTGTCCTGCTGAGTTACTCCAGCTTTTTGTGTCTATCCAAGTCTATCTAACCTCACCCTGTTGCTGAATCCTAATCTAAGCAGCACTCTGGTAAACCACCTCTACATCCTTTCTAAAGCCTCCATATCTCTTCTATACTGGGGTAGCAAGAACGGCATGCAATAATCCAAATGCAGCCTAACCAAAGTCCTATAGAGCTGCGGACGATGGTAATCTCACATTAATCCCATTTCATTTCCCCACATTCTACAACTCTTTTATATTTAGATGCCATCGAGCTGGAAAATGCACAGAAATAATTTAGGAAGATTTTGCCAGGTCTTGAGAGATGGAGCTGTAGGGAGTAATTGAGCAGGCTTGGAGCGTATGAGACTGAGGGTGATTTATAGTGGTATAAAAGCATGAGATGCACAGGCAGAGTGAATATAAAAGCATGAGATGCACAGATTTATAGTGATATAAAAGCATGAGATGCACAGGCAGAGTGAATGCACACAGTCTTTTTCACAGTATTGGGGAATCAAGGATTTGAGGGCATATCCAAAAGTGTCCCGAAGGCCACTGTTGTATCTACTTCCATCATCTCCCATTGCAGCACATTCCAGGGTACTGGAATCTTCCAGCAATCCACTAATCTCTGTGTTAAAAGAAAACTTCTTTAAACTTTGCCCTGCTTAATTCAATACAATACCCTTTAGATTGCACTGTTTCTTCTTATAGCTATACTTTCTAATTCTGGCAGCATTGTGGTAAGCCTCTTCTGCACCTTTGCATAGCCTTCACTTCCTTCCTTTAATGGAATGACTACATGCGATGCTCCAAATGTGGCCCAACCAAATTCCTATAAAGCTGCAACACGACTTGCTGACTCTGCCCTGATCGACAGCGCCCTCCATAATGTTTGGGACAAAGACCCATCATTTATTTATTTGCCTCTTTACTCCACAATTTGAGATTTGTAATAGAAAAAATCACATATGGTTAAAGTGCACATTGTCAGATTTTAATAAAGGCCAATTTTATACATTTTAGTTTCACCATGTAGAAATTACAGCAGTGTTTATACCTAGTCCCCCCCATTTCAGGGCATCATAATGTTTGGGACACAGCAATGTCATTAAATGAAAGTAGTCATGTTTAGTATTTTGTTGCATATCCTTTGCATGCAATAACTGCTTGAAGTCTGCGATTCATGGACATCCCCAGTTGCTGGGTGTCTTCTCTGGTGATGCTCTGCCTATTGCAGCCAACTTTAACTTATGCTTGTTTTGGGGGCTAGTCGCCTTCAGTTTTCTCTTCAGAATATAAAAAGCATGCTCAATTGGGTTCAGATCGGGTGATTGACTTGGCCACTCAAGAATTGACAATTTTTTAGCTTTGAAAAACTCCTTTGTTGCTTTAGCAGTATGTTTGGGATCATTGTCTTGCTGTAGAATGAACCGCTGGCCAATGAGTTTTGAGCCATTTATTTGAACTTGAGCAGATAGGATGTGTCTATACACTTCAAAATTCATTATGCTACTACCATCAGCAGTTGTATCATCAATTAAGATAAGTGAACCAGTACCTTCAGCAGCCATACATGCCCAGGCCATAACACCCCCACCACCGTGTTTCACAGATGAGGTGGTATGCTTTGGATCTTGGGCAGCTCCTTCTCTCCTCCATACTTTGCTCTTGCCATCACTCTGATATAAGTTAATCTTCGTCTCATCTGTCCACAAGACCTTTTTCCAGAACTGTGGTTGCTCTTTTAAGTACTTCTTGGCAAACTGTAACCCGGCCATCCTATTTTTGCAGCTAACCAGTGGTTTGCATCTTGCAGTGTAGCCCCTGTATTTCTGTTCATGAGGTCTTCTGCAGACAGTGGTCATTGACAAATCCACACCTGACTCCTGAAGAGTGTTTCTGATCTGTCGGACAGGTGTTTGGGGATTTTTCTTTATTATAGAGAGAATTCTTCTGTCATCAGTGCGATTAGTAAGCTCACCAGTGCTCTCTTTCTTGTTAATGATGTTCCAAACAGTTGATTTTGGTGAGCCTAATGTTTGGCTGATGTCTCTAAACAGTTTTATTCTTGTTCTTCGTGTCATAATGACTTCTTTGACTTTCATTGGCACAACTTTGGGCCTCATGTTGATTATCAGCAATAAAAGTTTGCAAAGGTGATGGAAGGACTGGAGGAAAGACTAGGTGCTGAGAGCTCTCTTATACCTGCGTTAAGGAGGCAATTAAACACACCTGAGCAATTACAAACGCCTATGAAGCCATGTGTCCCAAACATTATGGTGCCCTGAAATGGGGGGACTATGTATAAACACAGCTGTAATTTCTACATGGTGAAACCAAAATGTATAAAAAATACCCTTTAATAAAATCTGACAATGTGCACTTTAACCACATGTGATTTTTTTCTATCACAAATCTCAAATTGTGGAGTACCGAGGCAAATAAATAAATGATGGATCTTTGTCCCAAACATTATGGAGGGCACTGTATGAAAGCAGGCATACCAAATGCTTTCTTTACCACTTTATCTAGTTCCGTTGTCACCTTCTGGGAACTATGGACTTGGACCCTACATCCATCTGTACATCAATATGTTGAGGATCTTGCCATCAACTGTATACTTTCCAGATGTACTGGACGAGGCAATGCAGATAAAAGCGGAATCAGCAAACTTAATATCATATTTGTACAATATTATCTTAAATGCACAAATACCATCTACGGAGGGTATCAGAAGAGACTGGGAACAAGAGTTAGCTATTAAAATTTCAAAGGAAAGTTGGAATGAATACTTATTAAAAGTGCATAAATGCTCGATTAATGTAAGACACACTTTAATACAATTTAAAATTTTACATAGATTATATTATTCGAAAACTAAAATTCATAAAATTTTCCCAAACGTATCATCTATTTGTGATAAATGTCAATCCCAAGAAGCAACTATAGCGCACTCATTTGTCTTCTGTACAAAAATTCAAAAATTTTGGAATGAAATTTTTGAAATCTTTACAAAGTTATTTAAAACAAGACTGATACCCAAAGCAGAATGGATTATCTTCGGAATAACGGAAGATGATCCAGAATTAAATGTGTTTCAAAAGAAATTAATGGATTATGGGTTAATAACTGGAAAAAAGCTAATTCTAAAATTTTGGAAGAAGGCTCCAATACCAACTATAAATATGTGGATTTCAAATATGTTTGAAACATTACACCTTGAAGAGATAAGACTCCTCCTAGCAGGTAAACCAGATCACTTCCACCTGACGTGGTCTGCATTTATAGAATTATTACAAACATAGGGTGCAAAAGTACTTTAAAAAAAAATAAAAAAATTGAGGTCGGGTAAGGGGGGATGATAGTTGAAGAGTTGGTATGTCCTATTTACGTGATGCTCAAAAAAAAAAACTTTTGTTTCTCTTTTTTTTCTCTTTTTCTTTTCTTAGGGCCTATTTCTTAACTCTTTTTCTTTTTGTTTTTAATTTCGCTCTTATAGGGTCTTCGTCCTTTTTTGTTGTTACATTTTCTACACTTTTCTACACTTGCACTTTTTCCTTCACTTTCTCCTCTCTTTCAATCTTTTCTTTCTCTAGTGTAAAAAAATAAATAAAGGGAGTACATTAATTGTAAGATGATATAAATGACGAGTATTAATGTATGTGGTTGTAATGTAATGTACTTCTAATAAATAAAAATTAAAAAAAAAACAAAAAAAAAACTGTATACTTTCCCCTTACATTCGGCCTCCGAAAGTACATCTTACACTGACTTGGATCAAACTCCATCTACCGTTTTATGATGTGTGGGTTGGTAGGATAATTAACCATTATAACAATCATCCCTAGTTTGTCAGTGAAATGGTAGAACCTGGGGGGAGTAATTGAGAATGTGGAGTAGTAAAAAATAATGAATGTAGGATTTGTGTGATTAATGTCCCATGCAGCCTTGCTGGGCTACAGGGCCTGTTTTCATGCTGTGTCTGTCCATGACATTTGTGCATTTACATGCCAATGCTCAATATTAAAAATCCTCTGCCCCTTCCTCCACCTCAAATCTTTTTCCCCTTTATCTTTTCGAAACCCCCTTGTAGCTGATATATTTGGACAAGCTTTTGGTCTACCTGATTTCATATCTTTTGTGGCCCAGTCTTATGACAGCATAATTCTATGTAAGTCCAATAGAGATTTCCAGTTTTATTTGCACACCCTTCCTCTGTTAAGTTGCATTTAGTTTGAAGAATAAAGGCTTACAAAATGCCTATAGTTTGATCAGTGACTGACTTTAAGGCTATTGCATTGTCCTGAGTGGATTCCAGTCCATCAGATTGCATCAGCTCTGTCTTCTTTCCCAATGATATTGGTCTTGTCACAATACTAAGTGAATCAGAATTTAAAATGTTCCACTGTTTGTTTTGTTGCAGGAGTTGCAGATGGTGTTGGTGGATGGTGGGATTATGGCGTGGATCCATCTCAATTTTCCACGACTTTGATGCAAACTTGTGAACGGCTTGTTCACGAAGGACTGTTTGTTCCCAGTAACCCAGTGGGCATCCTGGTGGCCAGTTACAAAGAAATGCTTCAGAATAAGGTTCCTTTGTTGGGTGAGTGGAAGATTTGTTTCTTGATAGAGTGAAGGAAACCTGGCAGACTACATTCCCAAATGCGTGCAAGTTACTACATAAATTTGCACAATAATATCAGGAGGGTTTTACTTGGACACATTTAGTCGTACAAATCAGCTCCACTGTGTTCTGCTTCAACAACATATGAAAATTAGTTTAGTTCAGAGATACAACATGAAAACAGGTCCTTTGACCTACTGAGTCCGCAACGACCAGCGATCCACGCACACTAACACTATCCTACACATTAGGGAAAATTTTACATTAATTCCAAGCCAATTAACATACAAACCTGTACGTCTTTGGAGTGTGGGAGGAAATCAAAAAACCAAAGAAAACCCTTGCAGGTCACGGGGAGAATGTACAATCTGCACCCGTAGTCAGGATCGAACCCGGGTCTCTGGCGCTGTAAGGCAGTAGCTCTACTGCTGCACCACCCGTTGTTGAGTTTTTGGAAGTTTTGTTGAGTTTTGGCAGTTGATCTTTTGTTAGAATTGAAAGTTTGGTAATTATTATTTACTTCATATAGTTTATTTAACATCATTAAACATTTAAGTAGGCTCCTTGTATATTGATGTTACACAGTTGGCTAGTGAACGAGAATTGTTTACCAAGTAAATATAATTAGCAGTAGCTCACTTGGATCATTGGTATGAACACAGTAGGGTTTTACAAATGCTTGCATCCAGTAAGTTCTACGACTTCAGTTGTGTGCTGAACTTGGGATCTTTATTGTGTACATTTGCAGCACTCAGGAGCGCTGGTAGGGCAGAGAACATTGTACGCAGGATGGTACAGGAACAGGCCCTTTGGCCCACCATTTCTGTGTCCACCAGGATGCCAATTTAAACTAATCCAGGTCTAATATGGTCTGCCTAAGTGCGGCAAATGTGTTACTCCTGTATATCTGCCTAATTTATGACAGGTGTAAAAGCATAAAGACACAAGGGGTTAGATATAATTTGCCTAAATAATAACTGAACAGTAGTCAGAATAAAAGATGCAGAAAGCACAAAATTCATAAGCTTCATTCAGGAAACGTTTTCAACAAGTCCAAGGTGGTGATTCTATGTTTAGCTCCAGGGAATGGAGCTGGGCAGTTTAGGTGACACATGGAGCTGCAACTGCTGAAATCATGAGCAAAACATCAAGTGCTGGAGTAACTCAACGGGTCAGGCAGCATCTGTGGAGGAACTGGATAAGGAGCGTTTCTGGTACACATCCTGCTTCAGACTGATTCGAGAAGAAAGGACAAAGCTGTAAATGAGTGGGGGTGGGACAAAACCTGACAAGTGATAGGTGGATACAGGTGGGAGGGGATTGATTGGCAGATGGGTGAAGTAAGTTGAGAGATGAAAAGGAGTCAAAATCGAAGACACAAAATGCTGGAGTAATAAAGCTTTGTGCTTGCTTCCACCCCTGCAATGTGTCTGAAGAAGGGCACAGACCCAAAACATCACCTCTCCGTATTCTCCAGGGATGCTGCCTGACCTGCCGAGTTACTTCAGTATTTTGTGCCTTTCCTTGATGTCAAATAAGGAGAGTTGAGGAGTGAAATGTAAAGCCAGAGGGAGGGATATAGGTGGAAAGGGATGGTGGGGTGGGATAGTAAGAGAGATGGGTTCACACTG
Source organism: Malacoraja senta (assembly GCA_038087875.1). Classification (NCBI taxonomy): domain Eukaryota; kingdom Metazoa; phylum Chordata; class Chondrichthyes; order Rajiformes; family Rajidae; genus Malacoraja; species Malacoraja senta. Next base: position 32,906,272 of record CM075982.1, read on the forward strand.
GGGTGGCGGTGGGATTGGCACAGGAAAGAAAGGAGCAGGGAGTAAGGGTGTCAAAGGTTATGGGGAGAAGGCAGAATGGGGTTGAGAGGGATAGATAGATTAGCCATAATTGAATGATGGAGTAGACTGAATGGCCGAATTCAGCTCCTATGACATGAATGTGAAATTGCCAGCCATGATGAGCTGTTTCCATGACTGTAAAAATCAAAGGAGGAAATTGTGGAGATTTTTACTATGATTTTTCAATCTTCCCTTGCTAAAGTAGTAGTACGATGATTGGAGAATACGTAACATAGCAGAGAACCACATGCAAAACTCCAAACGTGGCCTAGCGATCTTCCTATAAAGCTGCATTGTCACTTTCTGATTCATACACTCATTGACTTAACCAATGAAGACAGGCATACAGTTTAGATTAGTTAATTATTGTCACGTGTACCAAGGTATAGTGAAAAGCTTTTCTTGCGTGTTATCCAGTCAAAGTAAAGATTATACATGATTACAATCAAGCCGATAAAGAACAAAGGGTGTAACATTTAGGGCCAGGTAAAGTCCGATTTAAGATAGTTCAAAGGTCTCTAGTGAGGTATATGGGAGGTCAGGCCGCAGTCTAGCCAGTGACCTGATAACAGTTGGGAAGAAACTGTCTCTGAATCTGGAGGTATGCATTTTCAAACTTCTGTACTTCTTACCTGATGGGGGAGGGGAGAAGAGGGAGTGACCGGGGTGACACTCATCCTTGATTAAGCTGGTGGCCTTACTGAGCTTGAAGTGTAGATGGAGTCAATGGAAGAGAGGTTGGTTTGTGAGATGGTCTGGGGTAGGTCCATAACTGCAATTTCTTGTAGTCTTGATTGGAGTTGTCAGCAGAAATCCCAGTACAGATCAACACGTCCCTTTACCTCCTCCCTCGACTCCGTCCAAGGACCCTGGCAGTCCTTTCAGGTGAGGCAGAGGTTTACTTGCATCTCCTCCAACCACATCTACTGTATCCTCTGTGGACTCCTATATATCAGCGAGACTAAGCACAGGCTTGACAATCGTTCCGCTGAACACCTTCGCTCAGTCCGCCTAAGCCTACCCATTCTCCCATTTTTGTGTCCTGGGGCCCAACACAAATTGTACACCTCATATGTCGCAGCTTACAACCCAGCAGTATCATTATTGAATTCTCTAACTTCAAGTAACCCTTGCTTTCCCTCTCTCTCTCTCTCTCTCTCCATCCATCCCCAATCCGAGCGACCAGTTTCACTGTCCTCCTGATTAAATATTACTAATTGTATCTCTTTGTCACCTTCGCTTCAGCAAACAATGTACTATTCTACATTTCCTTGATCATTGTCTCCTTTGATCTGTGTTCTCACACCTTTCCCTTTCCCCTGAATAGTCTGAAGAAGGGTCTCAACCCGAAATGTCACCCATTTCTTCTCTCCAGAGATGCTGCCTGTCCCACTGAGTTACTCCAACATTTTGTGTCTACCATGCGGTACTCCACTGGTCACAGGCCTCCAGCCAGATTATCTACCTTCCACCCCAACCCTCTGTCTTCTATGAATAAACTCGTTCTGAATCCGAAGTATAAAAATAACTTGGGATTTGCTTTAATCTAATGCACAAAATCCATTTCATGCCCCCTTTTGACGCATCAAATCGCCTGCTTGAGTTCTTTGCTCCTTGCTTTATGTTACGCAAAGGCCCTGTCTGATTAAACCTTGCATGCGCAATAAAAAGGAACTGCAGATGCTGGTTCATACCAAGAATAGACACAAAATGCGAGAGTAACTAAGCGAATCAAGCAGCATCTTTGGAGAAAATAGATAGGCGACATTTTGGGTCAGGACCTTCTTCAGACTGAAGAAACCTTGCACGCGTCTCCTTTTTCCTTCTGGCCGAATTTACAACCATTTTGGTTATCTAAAGTTCCCTTCTCTTTGCCATTCTTATCCCTTCTCCTTACAGGAAGATGTTGGTTCTGAATTTTGATCAACTGGCCTTTGATCAACTTTCACGTCTTAGATTTAGACTTTAGAGATTTAGCGCAAAAACAGGCCCTTCGGCCTACTCAGTCCACGCCGACCATCTATCACCCTGTACACTAACACTATCCCACACTGAGGACAAATTTCAAAAGCCAATTAACCTATAAACCTGTACGTCTTTGGAGTGTGGGAGGAAACCGGAACACTCTGAGAGAACCCACGCGGTCACAGGGAGAGTATACAAACTCCGTACAGGCAGCCCCCTATAGTCAGGATCGAATCTGGTTCTCTGGTGCTGTAAGGCAGCAACTCTAGCGCTGCGATACCGTGGTGCCACCCGACCCCTCAGAATCTTTTCCCTCAGAATCCAGTAACTTACCTATCACCAGGGCTCTCGCTTAACTTTTTTTCCCTGTTGCCAGCCGGGCAGCTTTTTAGGTTGCCAAATGACAGTTTAGGTGGTCATTTAAGATGGCTTGCATGACGTGTGCTCGGTCGAAGTGCGTAGTTACCAGTCGGAATTATGCTCAATGAAGCATTCACATATTATTTCTGCTTCAAATAAAGTCACAAACTAACATATTCACCAATCAAGACATGATTATATACCACAATGACATGCAGCACAATTATAATACAGTATCTCAACTCTTTTTACACATTGCAATGAATGCAATTTTAATTATTTTTTTCCACTTCCAAATAAATGTGTCAACAGCATATGATCAACCTGTGTCAATAAATCCTGGACCTTGATAACATATATGCTTAACCATGCACACTACAGATTGATGCAAGCATGTTTCTGTGAAGGACATAAAATTATCATGACATGGCCATAGCATGGGTAGTTATTGCTATTGGTACAGAAACACTCACTTCCCACATAATTTATCCACAACAAAATATACAGGTTGCAAGGAATTTTCTAAAGGCATTTTATGATAATAGCTGTTAAAACTGACTATACCCATCTGACAGGTTACACATTACACTAACTAACAAGAGATGGCCAAAGGACATAAATGCAGCAAATGTTCTTTTGGTAATATATTTAAAGGTGTCAAGACGCCACATTCCGGACATTCAGCTTAGATGTATGTGTTGTGAACAGCAATGAAGATACCCAATTTGTATGCAACAATTTTTTTTAAATTGTTGATAAACGCTTTCTCCATCATTCCCACTTCAGAATTAACGTTAAAATTTCAACTGAAATATCTCCTGACCAAATTTGTGATGTATATGACTGACTGTAGAAGTATAACCTGGATAAATCCAACGTATAGTTGTGGATGTTGCTCATTAAATAACTACAGTACTGATACTCCATATTAAGAGCATTGATTTGCCATTAAAATGAATTCTGTAATAACGTGTCAACGGCAGCAGTGACAATCGAACACTGCGGTTTTAATGTTTCACGTGTTCACAATTTAATTAATCCATCTTTATGGATTAAAACAAATAATAACATTGGGAATTAAAACATATTTGATTGCATTCCGTTATCAAACATAGTCAATGTTAGTTCTGAAGACATTTCCAGCACAATAGGGTCGGGAGGGGGAGGGGGGGTGAATCAGTGCAGGATGGATAGATGGTGGTGGGGGGGGGGGGGGGCTTGAGAAGGCAATCAGTGCGGATTGGATGGAGTGAGGCAGGGGAATTAGTGCGTGTTGGTTGGAGTAGGTAAAATTGTGAGGGGAGAGCGCGGGGGATGACAGTGGTTGAATGGGGGGGATCTGTGCAGGATGGATGGGGGGAGCAGTGCAGGATGAAGGAGAGGAGCAGTGCAGGATGGATGGGAAGGGGGGTCAGTACAGGATGAATTGGGGGACCAGTGTAGGATTGATGGGGAGTGGCAGGAGAATCAATGCGAGGTGGATAGGGAGATCAGTGCAGGATGAATAGATGGGGTGGGGGGGGGGGTAGATGAGGAGGGGAGCACAGGGGATGTCAGTGAGGACTGAATAGAGGCAGGAATGGGGATCAGTGCGGGATGGAGAGGAGGGGTCTCAGGATAAGGGGAGTGGAGGGGGGCGTATGAGAGAGAGAGAGAGAGAGAGGAAGGGGCAGAGGAGGTGGGAAGGAAGGCCAGCGCTCCTCGGACAACACCGGCATCATCGCTGCCTTGGCCGTCCCTGTCAGGCACGGAAATCACTATCAAAATATGGAGGGGACCGGGGGACATGATAACTTGGCGCCGCGCGCGCATGTGCACACTCACACATACGCGCGAGGCTTCAGAGGCTTTGTGAACGGTAATTTCAACTCAATCCAGCGCTAAATGCAGCTCAACTCTGCCTGTCTCGCCTACAGCCCTGTCTCAATCCAGACAGGGGTATAGGTTAACGTGGCGGGATAGGCAGAGTTGAGCTGGGTTTAGCGCTGCTTCTCTGCACTGGCTGTGGGCTTGGGGGCACCGTGCCCGTCTGACTCCTGACGTCTCTGGCCACCCTCGAGGGGGGGGGGGGCTCTCTGGTGGGGACGGGGATGGTCCAGTGGCGGTTCGGCAGCGATTGCAGCACCGGAGAGCCGGAATAGATCCTGGCTGCGGTGCATGGCTGCCGAGAGTGTTTGGCACGTCTCCCTCCTCCAAGCACCGTGCTCTATCCTCAGTCCCACCCCCCCCCCCCCCCACCCTTCTTCCGCCTCTGACCGACACCTCCCTCCTCCAAGGGTTTGTTTTGAAAGCGCCGTTGGCGGAGTGGCAGCAGCGGCCGTTATCAGGCCGGGTGGGGGGCGGGAGGAGATGGAGCCGCTGCTGCTTCTGTGCGGGGCCCGTCAATCGCTCTGACCCTCCGTCAAGCCACACTTAGCATCTTTCCCACAACCGTCGCCGACTCAAAACGTCACGTTCCTTTTCTCCAGAGATGCTGCCGGACCCGCTGAGTTACTCCAGATTTTTGTGTCTATCTTTGGTATAAACCAAGTTGCCAAGCCGGGGAAAATGACTCGCCGTTTAGGTTGCCCAGCGGCACTTTGGGTGGTCAGTGGCACCCGGACAACCGCTAATTTCGAGCCCTGATCACAGTTGTTAGGCTCACTAGTCTATAGTTTGCAGGCTTTTCTTTGCAGATCTTCTTAAATAGCGGCACGACATTAGCCACCCTCCAGTCTACACCCTCACCTGAACATATTGGTGGCAATCATTTGTCATTTATTTCTTCTGCCTTCCACCCTAAGGTATTTCTTGCTTTTCCTAGTTAGTTTCCATTTTCTAGTGTTTGTATATTATATAAATGACAATGTTCAGTGTTTGAAGAAGTCCATGAAATTGTCTTTTCGGGCAGAATCGGATGTCTTTACAAAACAATACTTGGGCAGCATGGTGATGCAGCGGTAGAATTGTTGCCTTACAGTGCCAGGGACCCAGGTTCGATCCTGACTATGGGTGCTTGTCTGTATGAAGTTTGTATGTTCTCCCTGTGACCTGCATGGGTTTTCTCCAGGTCCTCCTGTTTCCTCCCACACTCCAAAGACATACAGGTTTGTCGGCTAACTGGCTTGCTATAATTGTAAATTATCCCTAATGTGTATAGGATAATGGTTGTGTGCGGAAATCGCTGGTTGATGCGAACTCGGTGGGCCGAGTGGCCTGTTTCCGCGCAGTATAACTAAACCAAATTAATGCTTCTTATTGTATAAAGCATGTTTTGTATCTGCCATTTTCCATTGTTGATTGTAACGTTAATTTTTTCAAACATGTATTTCACGTAGGTCTGGTTTATTTTAACATAGAATTAGATGTGATGCGCCTAATTGCCTTGTGGTATTCATGCCAAGCTCACAAAACTCCTATTAATTTTTCCACAGGAAGCAGTACTGCCTGCCTTGTAGTTCTTGACAGAGAGAAACATTGTTTATACACAGCTAACTTGGGAGACTCGGGCTTTCTCATCGTACGCGATGGGAGGATCATTCATCGATCAGATGAGCAGCAGCATTACTTCAACACTCCTTTCCAGCTGGCAATCGCACCCCCCGAAGCCCAAGGTTCTGTTCTCAATGACAGGTATGAAGCACACATCTATGAGCAGCACAGGACTCGTAGAATGTTTTATCGTTGGTATTGTGTGATCGGGTATGCTCAGATTGATTAAGATGCATGCCGTGTTTCCCTAGATGATATCTATTCCCAGCTTTGGACACATCCTTAATTATCCTTAATGGGACTAGGGGAGAATATGTGTTCGGCATGGACTAGAAGGGTCGAGATGGCCTGTTTCCGTGCTGTAATTGTTATATGGTTATCTGTCTGTACCACTGCTACTTGATATGGCTCACATGGTTATTTATAGTAAGGTGGCACTTGGCATGAAGACAAATATTGTCTTCATCCTCCAATCCAGAATAAACTAATCCTTTACAAAATTATTTAGTGAAATTCTTCACTTAAATGATGAAGGCACGGAAAGATGTGGCCTTAATGCAGGCAAATTAGATTAATGTAGATGGGCAAAAAAGAACATAGTGAGCCAAAGAGCCTATTTCTGCACTGCGCAACTCTTTTACTGCATTTACTTTTACTACAGTTTTCTAACACACTCAAAAATATCCCTTTAAACTGGCCACTTAGTAGAAATACAGGCATTATTTTGCTATTATATGTTTTTGGGGGGGGGGGGGGGGTTGTATGGCTATTGCCACACAGTACAGTTTCTTAGCTACAGTATGTTATTTGTAAAATGTCTTTGTATAAACCTGCATGTTTCCCTGACTGTATTAGTCATGCAGTACAAAGACAAGCCCTTCGGCATAACTTGTCTATGCTGACCAGATAGTGCAGCTGAGCTAGTCCCATGTGCCTGCACTTAACAGAGTTCCATTTCCAAACTATTATAAACCCTTGCATATACTGATTAGTCAACATCACATTATTACATTTAACTTCCATTACTCAGCTCAGATATTACCTGCACAACTGAGGGGTTTCCCATGAGAATTACATTTGCTTGGTCATTGGTCTCCTGATTGGTCAATTTTAGAAGTTCATTTCAGGAGCAGAATTAGGCCATTTGGCCCAGTGAGTCTTCTCTGCCATTTAATCATGAGTGATCTATCTTTCCCTGTCAACCACATTCTTCTGCCTTCTCCCCATAACCCTTGACACCTTTACTAATCAAGAATTTGTCAATCTCCACCTTAAAAATACCTAATGACTTGGCCTCCACAGATTCACCACCCTCTGGCTAGAGATATTCCTCCTCATCTCCTTTCTAACGTTCTCAGGATGTGCCCTCTTGTTCTAGACTCTCCCACTAGTGGAAACATCTTCTCTACATTCCAATCTATCCAGGCCTTTCACTATTTGGTGAGTTTCGAAGAGGTCCCCCTGATCCTTCTAAACTCTAGCGAGTACAGGCCCAGAGCCATCAAACGCTCGTCATACATTTACTGATCTTTGATTTCTTTGATCTTTCTTTCAATCAATTGCATTAATTATTTTCTTCTGTCTAGTCCTGTTACTGAAGTTATTCAACAAGTCCGTTGATGCTCTTGATTTTACATTTCTTCATCTGGCACCGGTCCACTGATAATGCTATTGATCAGACAGACACTATCTCCTTTACATGGAAAGCTACTGGAGAAATGCTTAAGATTCCTGAGGGTTTAATTTACTCTAATATTGTCACTTGTACCCAGATGCAGAGAGAAGTTTTTTTTGCATGCTATGTCGTCAGTGGAAAGACTATACATGATTACAATCAAGCAGTCCACCATATATGGATACAGAATAAAGGGAATAACATTTAATGCAAGGAAAAGTCCGATTGAAGATAGTCCGAGGGTCTCCAATGAGATATAGATGGTGGGTCAACCTGCTCTCTAGTTGGTGATAGGATGGTGACAGCTGGGGAGAAACTTTTCCTGAATCTGGAGGTGTGTGTTTTCGCACTTCTGTACCTCATGCCTGATGGGAGAGGGGAGAGGGGAGAAGAGAAGAGGGAGTGACTGGGTGAGACTGGTCCTTTATTATGCTGGTGGCCTTGCCGAGGCAGCGTGAAGTGTAGACGGAATGATTTAATGATTGCATATTATCTCCATTTTCCAAGTCCTTCATAGATACATAGATACATAGAAAATAGGTGCAGGAGTAGACCATTCGGCCCTTCGAGCCTGCACCGCCGTTCAATATGATCATGGCTGATCATCCAACTCAGTATCCCATACCTGCCTTCTCTCCATACCCCCTGATCCCTTTAGCCACAAGGGCCACATCTAACTCCCTCTTAAATATAGCCAATGAACTGGCCTCAACTACCCTCTGTGGCAGAGAGTTCCAGAGATTCACCACTCTCTGTGTGAAATTTTTTTTCTCATCTCGGTCTTAAAGGATTTCCCCCTTATCCTTAAGCTGTGACCCCTTGTCCTGGACTTCCCCAACATCGGGAACAATCTTCCTGCATCTAGCCTGTCCAACCCCATAAGAATTTTGTACGTTTCTATAAGATCCCCTCTCAATCTCCTAAATTCTAGCGAGTATAAGCGAAGTCTATCCAGTCTTTCTTCATATGAAAGTCCTGACATCCCAGGAATCAGTCTGGTGAACCTTCTCTGCACTCCCTCTATGGCTATTATGTCCTTCCTCAGATCTGGAGACCAAAACTGTACGCAATACTCCAGGTGTGGTCTCACCAAGACCCTGTACAACTGCAGTAGAACCTCCCTGCTCCCATACTCAAATCCTTTTGCTATGAAAGCTAACATACCATTCGCTTTCTTCACTGCCTGCTGCACCTGCATGCCTACTTTCAATGACTGGTGTACCATGACACCCAGGTCTCGCTGCATCTCCCCTTTTCCTAATCGGCCACCATTCAGATAATAGTCTGCTTTCCTGTTTTTGCCACCAAAGTGGATAACCTCACATTTATCCACATTATACTGCATCTGCCAAACATTTGCCCACTCACCCAGCCTATCCAAGTCACCTTGCAGTCTCCTAGCATCCTCCTCACAGCTAACACTGCCCCCCAGCTTAGTGTCATCCGCAAACTTGGAGATGTTGCCTTCAATTCCCTCATCCAGATCATTAATATAAATTGTAAATAGCTGGGGTCCCAGCACTGAGCCTTGCGGTACCCCACTAGTCACTGCCTGCCATTGTGAAAAGGACCCGTTTACTCCTACTCTTTGCTTCCTGTTTGCCAGCCAGTTCTCTATCCACATCAATACTGAACCCCCAATACCGTGTGCTTTAAGTTTGTATACTAATCTCTTATGTGGGACCTTGTCGAAACCCTTCTGAAAGTCCAGATACAACACATCCACTGGTTCTCCCATATCCACTCTACTAGTTACATCCTCGAAAAATTCTGTAAGATTTGTCAGACATGATTTACCTTCTCTCCCTCCCTTCTTAAAAAGTGGGGTTACGTTTGCTACCCTCCAATCCTCAGGAACTACTCCAGAATCTAATGAGTTTTGAAAAATTATCACTAATGCATCCACTATTTCTGGAGCTTCTTCCTTAAGTACTCTGGGATGCAGCCTATCTGGCCCTGGTGATTTATCGGCCTTTAATCTATTCAATTTACCCAACACCACTTCCCAACTAACCTGGATTTCACTCAGTTCCTCCATCTCCTTTGACCCGCGGTCCCCTGCTATTTCCGGCAGATTATTTATGTCTTCCTTAGTTAAGACGGAACCAAAGTAGTTATTCAATTGGTCCGCCATATCCTTGTTCCCCATGATTAATTCACCTGTTTCTGACTGCAAGGGACCTACATTTGTTTTAACTAATCTCTTTCTCTTCACATATCTATAAAAACTTTTGCAGTCAGTTTTTATGTTCCCTGCCAGTTTCCTTTCATAATCTATTTTCCCTTTCCTAATTAAGCCCTTTGTCCTCCTCTGCTGGTCTCTGAATTTCTCCCAGTCCTCTGGTATGCTGCTTTTTCTGGCTAATTTGTACGCATCATCTTTTGCTTTGATATTATCCCTGATTTCCCTTGTTATCCACGGATGCACTACCTTCCCTGATTTATTCTTTTGCCAAACTGGGATGAACAATTTTTGTAGTTCATCCATGCAGTCTTTAAATGCCTTCCATTGCATATCCACCGTCAACCCTTTTAGAACTAATTGCCAGTCAATCTTGGCCAATTCACGTCTCATACCCTCAAAGTTACCTTTCTTTAAGTTCAGAACCGTTGTTTCTGTATTAACAATGTCACTCTCCATCCTAATGAAGAACTCAACCATATTATGGTCACTCTTGCCCAAGGGGGCACACACAACAAGACGGCTAACTAACCCTTCCTCATTACTCAATACCCAGTCTAGAATAGCCTGCTCTCTCGTTGGTTCCTCTACATGTTGGTTTAGATAACTATCCCGCATACATTCCAAGAAATCCTCTTCCTCAGCACCCCTGCCAATTTGATTCACCCAATCTATATGTAGATTGAAGTCACCCATTATAACTGTTTTGCCTTTGTTGCACACATTTCTAATTTCCTGTTTGATGCCATCCCCAACTTCACTACTACTGCTAGGTGGCCTGTACACAACACCCACCAGCGTTTTCTGCCCCTTAGTGTTTCGCAGCTCTACCCATACCGATTCCACATCCTCCAAGCTAATGTCCTTCCTTTCCACTGCGTTAATCTCCTCTTTAACCAGCAACGCTACCCCACCTCCTTTTCCTTTCTCTCTATCCCTCCTGAATATTGAATATCCCTGGATGTTCAGCTCCCAGCCTTGGTCACCCTGGAGCCATGTCTCCGTGATCCCAACTATATCATAATCATTAATAGCTATCTGCACGTTCAACTCATCCACCTTATTACGAATGCTCCTTGCATTGAGACACAAAGCCTTCAGGCTTGTTTTTACAACGCTCTTACCCCTTATACAATTATGTTGAAAAGTGGCCCTTTTTGATTTTTGCCCTGGATTTGTCTGCCTGCCAGTTTTACTTTTCACCTTGCTACCTATTGCTTCCACCCGCATTTTACACCCCTCTGTTTCTCTGCTCACCATTTAAGAACCCCACCACCTGTTATTCTCTGTTTATTATTGTTTTCTTCTTTCCCCCCTACATGTTGGGTCTGAGTGCTTTCCTTCTCTGCCTCCTGCCTCACACACTGTCTAATAGCTTTCTCTATTTGAGTCCCTCCCCCCAACCATTCTAGTTTAAAGTCTCCCCAGTAGCCTTTGCAGATCTCCCCGCCAGGATATCGGGCCCCCTCAGGTTCAAGTGTAACCCATCCTTTTTGTACAGGTCGCACCTTCCACAAAAGAGGTCCCAATGATCCAGAAATTTGAATCCCTGCCCTCTGCACCAGTCCTTCAGCCACGCATTTATCCTCCACCTCGCTCCATTCCTACTCTCACTGTCGCGTGGCACAGGCAGTAATCCCGAGATGGTTACCTTTGCTGTCCTACTCTTTAACTCCCCACCTAACTCCCTAAATTCTCCTTTCAGGACCTCTTCTCTTTTTTTAACCTATGTCATTGGTACATATATGTACAACGACCTCGGGCTCCTCTCCCTCCCCTTTCAGGATATCTTGGACACGTTGAGACACATCACAGACCCTGGCACCAGGGAGGCAAACTACCATCCGGGTCTCCCGACTGCGTCCACAGAATCGCCTGTCTGACCCCCTAACTATAGAGTCCCCTATTAGTATTGCCCTACTCTTCTTTTCCTTACCCTTCTGAGCAACAGGACCGGTCTCTGTACCGGAGGCCCGGCCGCTGTCGCTACCCCCAGGTAGGCTGTCCCCCCCAACAGTACTCAAACAGGAGTACGTATTGTCAAGGTGTACAGCCACCGGGGTACTCTCTAGTCCCTGCCTGTGCCCCTTGCCTCTCCCAACCGTGATCCACTTGCCTGCCTCCTGTGGTCTTGGAGTGACCACCTCCCTGTAACTCCTCTCAATGACTTCCTCGCTCTCCCTGACCAGACGGAGGTCATCGAACTGCTGCTCCAGGTTCCTAATACGGTCCATTAGGAGCCCCATCTCGATACACCTGGCACAGATGTGGACGTCTGGAGGGCTATCAGACTCCATGACTTCCCACATCTGACATCCAGAACAGTAAACTGCCCTGGCCCTCATACTCCCCTTACCCGGGATACAATACAAAACAAACTGCTACAATACAGTACAATCAGCAGGGATCTGACTCCCAATCAGCTGTTCCCTCTTGTCTGCTTCCACCAATCAGCGGCTTCCTTAAGCCCACTTGTTTTTGAAGTGCGAGTGGAACTTGGAACGTTGCAGATTTCGGTTCCTCCTCCCTCTGCGACCGCTCCAACGGCTCTCGAGCCTCTGTAAGAAGCAAGCCCCGCGCTCCACTTTAACTCCTACTGCTCGGGTGTAGCTCCTCCCTCTGCGACCGCTCCAACGGCTGTCGAGCCTCTGTAAGGAACAAGCCCCGCGCTCCACTTTAACTCCCTCTGCGAGGAGCTACACCCGATCCTAAGCCAGAACATCTAATCAGCCATCTCTTTGGCAAAAAAAAGCTCGGCTCCCGAGCCTGATGGGATACTTGACCTCTCATCTTTGGCCACATCCATCAGGTCATTCCTCACTTTCTATGGTTGAAGGGAAGCAAGATCAGCCTATCAATTTGCTCCCCATAACATCAGCACTCCAATTCAGGCAACATCCTAGTCAATCACTGCACCCTCTCAGGAGAAATTTCTTTAGCCAGAGGGTGGTGAATCTGTTGAATTCATTACAACAGACGGTTGTGAAGGACAAGTCATTGGGTATTTTTAAAGTGGAGATTTATAGGTTTTTGATTAGGAAGGACGTCAAAGGTTAGATGAGAGATGGCAGGTGAATGGGGTTGAGAAGAAAAATTGATCAGCCATGATTGAATGGCGGAGTAGACTCAATGGACCGATTGGCCTAATTCTGCTTCTTTGTCATCGCCTTATGTAGATCATTACATAGATCATTACATATAT
>CM075982.1:32919386-33043431 GCA_038087875.1 Malacoraja senta
AGGGACATTCTCCCTCGTCCAAAACCATATTGACTATTCCTAATCAGCCCCTGTCTATTCAAATGCATGCATATCTTATCCCTCAGAATTCTTTCCAGTAACTTAGAGTCATAGAGTAATACAGTGTGGAAACAGGCCCTTCGGACCAACTCACCCACACCGGCCAACAATGTCCCTGCTACCCTAGTCGCACTTGCCTGTGCTTGCTCCATAACCCTCCAAACCTGTCCTATCCATGTACCTGTCCAACTGTTTCTTAAATGATGGGATAGTCCCAGCCTCAACTACCTCCTCTGGCAGCTTGTGCCATACAATCACCACCCTCTGTGTGAAAAAGTAACCTCTCGGATTTCTATTAAATCTTTTCCCCTTCACCTTGAACCTATGTCCTCTGGTCCTTGATTCCCCTACTTTGAGTAAAAGACTCTGTGCATCTACCCGATCTATTCCTCTCATGATTTTGTATACCTCTATAAGATCCTCATCCTCCTACGCTCCATGGAATATAGACCCAGCCTACTCAACCTCTCCCTTTTGCTCACATCCCCTAGTCCTGGCAACATCCTCATAATTTTTTTCTGAACCCTTTCAAGCTTGACAATATCTTTCCTATAACATGGTGCCCAGAATTGAACACAATATTCTAAATGCGATCTCACCAATGTCTTATACAACTGCAACATGACCTCCCAACTTCTATACTCAATACTCTGACTGATGAAGGCCAATGTGCCAAAAGCCTTTTGACCACCTTATCTACCTACGACTCGGCCTTCATGGAACCATGAACTTGTACTCCTAGATCCCTCTGCTCTACAACACCACCCAGAGGCCTACCATTTACTGTGTAGGTCCTGCCCTTGTTCAACATCCCAAAATGCAACACCACACACTTCTCTGTATTAAATTCCAAATAAACATTCCTCTGCCCACCTGACCAATCGATCCAGATCCTGCTGCAATCGTTCACAACCTTCTTCACTATCTGCAAAATCACTAACTTTTGTATTATCAGCAAACTTGCTAATCTTGCAATGTATGTGCTCATCCAAATCATTGATGTAGATGACAAACAGTAATGGGCCCAGCACAGAACCCTGAGGCACACCACTAGTCACAGGCCTCCAGTCTGAGAAGCAACCTTCCATCATCACCCTCTGCTTCCTTCAATGGAGCCAATTTGCTATCCATTCAGCTATCTCTCCTTGGATCCCATGAGATCTAACCTTCCAGAGCAGTGTACCATGCAGCACCTTGTCGAACGCCTTACTGAAGTCCATGTACACAACATCTACAGCTCTGCCTTCATCAACCTTTTTGCTCAGCAAAGATTCAAGGCTCACTGGTTTTTAGTTCCCAGGCTTTGCTTTGCAGTCCTTCTTAAATAGAGGTGCAACATTAGCCACCCTGCAGTCTTCCAGAACATAACCCCTGTGATATATATATCTCAGCCAGGGCCCCTGCAATTTCTTCTTTAGCGTCATATGGTGTCCTCAGATATACCTGATCAGGGCCAGGAGTTTTATCTGTCTTCATACGTATGACGTCCAGCATCTCCTCGACCGTAATACGTCCTGTCTTCAAGACATCACCATTAACTGTCCCAAGTTCCTCAGTTTCATATTCCTCTCCAAAGTAAAGACAATATTCATTGAGAACCTTGTCCATCTCCTGTGGTTCCACACAGAGGTGTCCATTTTGGTTTCTGAGAGGCCTATTCTCACTCTATCCTCTTTCTTAAATAAAATCTCATGGGATTTTCCTTAATATGGGGAGAAGGCATGAGAATGAGGTGAGGAGGGAGAGATAGAACAGCCATGATTGAATGGCAGAGTAGACTTGATAGGCTGAATGGCCTAATTTTGCTCCTATCACTGGATGAACCATCAGTAATGTCACCTTCGACAACTGCCATGAAATTCTCCTTAATCAATAAAGCAATACCTCTTCCTCTTTTACCCCAACTCCTATCTTGCCTGCAGCACCTGTACTCAGAAACATGAAGCTGCCAGTCCTGTCCCTCTCATAGCCAGGGTTCCATAATGGCTCCAACATCACAATCGCACATACCTATCCACTCCCCAAGTTCATCTGTCCTGCCCATCAAGTCTCTCGCATTAAAATAGTTAGAAAATGGCAGAACAAGCAGAGCTTGGAGAGTAGAGTGAACCGGCCGCTTAATGTGCACCTGGTCTTGCTGATATAAAGGAGACTACAGCAGGAGCACCCAATGCTGCGGACTAATTTTGAAGAGTTTAGTGTGAGTGTCCGTTTCACATGGAAGGACTTCTGAAGTCCTTGGAGTGATGAAGTAAGTGTATGGGCAAGTTTTACATCTGTGGTTGCTGGGGTGGGGGGGGGGGGCGGGGGGGAGGTGTGAACCATGGAATGCAGAGGGAGTGTGCAAAGGAGTGGGGTATGTGATTTATGATGATATCACATCGAAAGTTGTTTAAATGTCTGAGAATTATCTGTTGGATGCGAAGCCTGTGGGGTGAAAGGTGAAGACCACGTGAACTCTATCTTTGTTCCGTCTGGGATGAGGCGAGTGAAAGCAGAACGGAGGGACCAGAGGAGAGTCAGGTGTCGTGCCTATCCACACCCTCCACAGATGTTGCCCGACACTCTGAGTTACTCTGGCTCTGTTGTTTGCTCAGGATTCCACCATCTGCAGTTCCTTATGTCTCTCACTAGACTCTTACCAATTGGGGACACGGTGGCATGACGGTAGAGCTGCTGCCTTACCGCGCCAGAGATCCAGGTTCGATCCTGACTATGGGTACTACCTGTACGGAGTTTGTACGTTTTCCCTGTGACTGCGTGGGTTTTCTCTGGGTGCTCCAGTTTCCTCCCACACACCAAAGACGTACAGGTTTGTACGCAGAACAGAATTTCCCTCTACTAACACTCTACTCCGCCTAGCGGAACTGGTCCTCACACTTAACAACTTCTCGACTCCTCCCACTTCCTCCAAATCAATGGCGTAGCTATAGGCACCCACATGGGCCCCAGCTATGCCTGCCTCTTTATAGGGTACATTGGACAATCCCTGTTCCAGGTGTACACTGGCCCTATCCCCGAACTCTATTTCCGTTACATTGACGACTGCATTGGTGCTACCTCCTGCGCCCATGCAGAACTCAAGGACTTCATTAACTTCATCACCAATTTTCATCCTGCACAAATTCACTTGGATCATCTCTGACACCTCTGTCCCCTTTCTTGATCTCACAGTCTCAATCTCAGGAGATAGACTATCGACTGATGTCTATTACAAACCCACTGTCTCCCACAACTATCTTCTTCCCACCCTGCTTCCTGCAAAGACTCTATTCCCAAGTCCTCTGTCTATGCCGCATCTGCGCCCAAGATGACGTGTTCCATACCAGGACATCAGAGATGTCCTAAATTCTTTAGGAAACGGGGGTTCCCCTCTCCCATCGTAGGTGAGGGCCCCACATTTGGCTCCTCGGTACCCTGCAGCTCAGCCCCTGCTCCCCCTTCCCCCTAGTCACAACAGAGACCGTCCCCCTATCCTTACCTTTCACCCCATCAGCCGTTGCATACAACACATATTCCTCTGACATTTTCGCCACCTCCAACGGGATCCCACCGCTAGTCACATCTTCCCATCCCCTTTCCAGCCCTTCCGCAGAGGACTGTTTGATCCGTATACTCCCTGGTTAATTCATCCCTTTCCCACCCAAACCACCCCCATTCCCCAGGTACCTTCCACTGCAACGGCAGAAGATGCAACACCTGTCCCTGTACCTCCTCCTCGACTCAGTCCAGGGACCCCAACGATCGTTTCAAGTTAGGCATTGGCTCATTTGCACCTTCTCCACCCTCATCTACTGTATCCCGTTGTTCAAGATATGGACTCTTATACATCGGCGAGACAAACGTAGACTGGATAATCGTTTCACGGAACACCTTCTCAGTCCACGTGAACAACCTGATTTCCCGGTTGCTGGACACTTTAATTCTCCTTCCATTCCCACACAGACCTTTCTGTCCTCGGTCTCCTCCATTGTCAGAGTGAGGCTAAACACAAATTGAGGAACAGCATCTCATATTTTGCTTGTGTAGCTTACAGCCCAATGGTATGACTATTAATTTCTCTAACTTCAAGTAACCCCAGCATTCCCTCTCTCTCTCCATCCCTCCCCCACCCAAGTCGCACCAGCTTCTCTTTTTCACTCAATAAACAGCCTATTTCCTTTGTCATTGTTACTTTTTTGCATATCTTTCATTTGTTGTTTTATATCTCACTACATTATCGTCTATATCTCTCGTTTACCCTTTCCCACGACTTTCAGTCTGAAGAAGGGTCTTGACCCGAAACGTCACCTTCTCTCCAGAGATGCTGTCTGTCCCGCTGAGTTACTCCAGCTTTTTGTGTCTATCCCAGGTTTGTAGGTTAATTGGTGTGGTGTAAATGTAAAGTGTCCCTGTTGTGCGTAGGATAGTGTTAATGTGTGGGGATTGCTGGTCGGCGCGGACTCAGTGGGCCGAAGGGCCTGTAGCTCTAAACTAAACTAAACTAATAATTCTGCATTTTGAATATGACTTATTTTGCAGGTGGCAAACCAGATGACATCACTGTGCTATTATCAGTCGTGACTGAGAACAAAGAATAAGGAGAGGAAACTTTTGTCTCTTTGGCCAGAAGTGCCCAGTTGACACACCTGAAGAAGTGGCATCCCCTCATCTCCACTGTAAGAATCCCACTAATCTCAACCAGGCATGCCAATGGGGGCCATTTGAGATGACCAAGTGCAAGGATTCCCAGTGGTTGACGTATAGAGTGAACAATCATTCTTTTCAGTTCCTGTAGTTTGAAGAAAATTACACCTCGCTCTTTGCTGCTTTTTGCATCCTATGAAATGTGTAAAATAGTTTGTCTTTGAAGTCTGTACTCCCTGCATTTGTCCACAACTGTATATTAACCTCTTTAAAACATCCGTCATCTTTTAAACACAATGATAAAGCCATTCAAGAAAATGATTCCTTAAAATCTAGCCTACTAAAAGATGGATGCTTTTTCAAAAAACAAATTGTCCATGAAATACTTTGCATTCTTGAACTTAAACTTACTAGAAGCAATACCATAATAACCAAAATGTATTTACGTTTAAAATATGCATTTGAATGTGTTTTAGCCATGTGTTTATGATTCCTGCGATACACATTCTATTTTGCCAACATCCTTTCTCCTGAATATGGCTAGAGTATTGTTTTTTGTCAGACTATGGGAAAGGAGCTCTGAATTGGTTAAGTACAGATCTAGTCTCAGTTCTATGTACGAAAACAAGTGGAGGCAGTATGGAGACAAATTTTGATGTGACTCATGAGTCACATCAACTTGGAAACAGGCCCTTAGACCCAACTTGCCCACACCAACCAACATGCTCCAATTACAATAATCTCACCTGCCTGCGTTTGGCCCATATCCCTCTAAATCTGTCCTATCCATGTACCTGTCTAAATGTTTCTTAAAACGTTGCGATAGTACCTGCCTCAACTACCTTCTCCAGCAGCTCGTTCCATTCATCCACCAACCTGTGTGTGAAAAAGTTATTCTTCAGGTTCCTGTTAAATTTTTTCCCCCATCACCTTAAACCAATGTCCTCTGGATTCCCCTACTTTGGGCAAGAGACTATGTGCATCCACCCGTTCTATTCCTCTCATGGGGTGGTTTTGATGCTCTGGTGTCTTCTGGAGCATGTAAATTGCTTCCAATCAGAACTCATAAAATCTTGACCGTCAGTGCCTAGTAACCCAATGTACTGAGGAACAGCCAACCTTCTCAGTCCTCCTTGTATACCAGCATGACTGCCACCCCATTATTTCTCCACTTAAACAAACGTACCTACAGTGGCCACCTTGACCTCTTTAACACTGGCTTTGCCAGAAAGAATTATTGTTCTGATCCAAAGTTGTTTTGAGAATTGTCTGTGAGCAGTCTATACATTTAAGCAGTGAGACCTCTGCAAATTGATAATTGTTGATAATTGGTTTAAGTTGCAAAACCTTCAGGCGAACAGGCTGAAGAGCAACGGATAAAATTGCCACATCGAGCACATCTGGAATTGGTAATGTTGCCGCCACAAGAAACCTTCACTTGAACCATCATTCTGGGTTTGCCATGATTTGTGCAGCAGGCCAAAGGCTCCATGCCATTGTATGCAGCTACAGACGGAAGAATGGACTTTGGAGTACGATGCTTGGTTAGTTTAACTAGAACTGAACTAGACCAGTCTTTGGCTCTAATGCTTAATCTAGTGTTTTAATTGTATTCTTAAAACTAAAAATGATTCAATTTTGTTCCAGATGTTTTATTTGGAGAATTGGTAAAAGTTATTACATTTTAAATCTCTTCCATAGCTGATTGTTTGCCCGGATAAACTTTTTTTTAAGACATAAAATGGGTAGCTGCTTGATGAGACTTATAGCCAACATTTATATTCTTGATGTTGAAATAAGTTTCAATTTGTTCTGAATTCTTTCAACACTGTGCTGAGTTTAGATGCTCTTCTGTATCAGTGTAGCAGTTAACTGAATGTGTTATGATGATGGGGTTCTGTTGATTAGACTGTTTGAGTTCAATGTTCCCTCCAAAATAATCGACTAATTGCTGAAGACTGCTGATGGGACATGGTCACTTCTTTGGCTGCTCGCTGTGTAGGCACCAAGATGATCTGCTTTTCATTCATGGTGCAGCCTGTCCTGTCTGTAGTGCCTTTGGTCATAGGGTTTGTGTTGGTTCACCAGCAATTACTCTGGACACGAAGATTGGAGAAATTAGAAACGACAACCTAGAGAAGATTTTGGAATCATGAATTTTTGCAAAAACAGGACAAGGACGTGGAAAAGCAAAAGAGCAGCAGATGCTGGAAATCTGAAATAAAACCAGAAGTAGGAGAAATAAGCAAATAAAGCAGCATCAGCAGAGGAGGAGAGGAGAGTGGGGATGGCACAAGGGGAGGGAGGACGAAGGGAAGAAAGAGTTACTGTCCCAGGATGATCTTTCAACAGAACAAGAAATAGTTGGAAATCAACATTTGAAGGTGCAGAGTATAGGAGGGGCCAGACAAAATGGTTTAGTTTTGAGTCCCGCAGGCTAAGCGGGAGATGAGATGCTTTTCCTTGAGCTTTGTTAGAAATAGCCAAAGGCAGGTCACGGTAGGATGGAGATTTAAATTGGCTGGTGACTGGAATATCCTTGCAGTCTGAACAGGGTGGTGCTCTATAAAGCTGTCACTTCAGCATTGATCTTTGTTCCATCTTCCTCAGTCACCACTTCAGTGAATTCTGAGCCCCAAGTGAAGCTGTGTCCTTCCAACGCCTCTACACAATTTGTTCAGCTAAGCATCTTCAACTTAGACTATGGGCCCTTTCTGCTGTTACAAGAATTGCTGATCCAACTGAATCTTTCCTTGTGGCCTCTTGTCCCTTGATCTATTCATCACTAACTGCTGGCATGATATCAACTATCTTAATTTTCGCACTGTACTTACCTGTAACATACCTTCCAGGCTTGCAATGGTGCATTCACGAAGGCCAACCACCAACAATTCTGCTGACAAGGGCAGTGCTGTTATTTACTTAATGGAGGCTGCAAGCCAGCTATCCCTCCATCAGCACCTACCTCTGCATGGGCCTTGACCCCACCACTGAACAACAGACCATTGTTTCCCAGAAAGTTACTGACCTCATTTCCTCGTGTAATTTTCTCTCAACAGCATTCAGTCGCATGGTTCCCAAGCCGCACATGGTCCTCTTCTACCTCCTTCCCAAGATCCCAATCAGGATGCTCTGATAGACCCAATATTTCAGCCAGTTCTTGTCCCACGAAACTTACTTCTTTCCTCCTTGCATCTATTCCCCGATTCCTTCCACTGAACCAGCTTTGGATCTATGCTGCTTCTCTCCCTTAGATGTCACCTGCTCTGATTTTTTTGACCCATGCATCATAGGGTACCTTGTTAGCCTTGCTTGGGTACATTGACCATTGGGCTGAGTAGGTCGACTGAGTGAACAGATTATGGATGATGGTGTTTGGACAGAGGTGCTTATTTGTTTCAGCAGCGTAGTGATTCTTGGTGCAAGATGGAGTAATCTAACCCCAGTCAAACAAAGTGCTTCATCTTGAAGTTGTACCATAGGAGTTAACATTTTGTGGCGTTTCAAGAATACTGATATGCACATTTTAAATTGTGATGGAGCTGCTTGCAGATTCCTGGCATTTTAAGAATCTGCATTTCACCTGTAAGCTGAAGGATGCTGGCTGGTAGAGTCTCTATGCACCATTGGGAACGGGAGGGCTTGCTTCACTTTATATGGTCTTTCACCCTTGTGAAAGCAAAGTCTGTGTTTACTTTGTTAGCTCAGCAACTTCATGTATTGTTTCTGACTCTGCTCCTCAGTTGGATGTATTACAAAAGTTCGGGAAGGGAAACATTGTACGTGAGGGCGAGAAAAGTACAATGAAAGTAATTTATCATTAATATTTCGATATGGGTATTTAGAACTGCAGTTTTATTTAGTGGGATAAATTGCAAGATCCAAGCTTGAGGGAGAACCAGACAAGCTTTGTGTTACACTAGCATTGCGACTGTTTCACTCATTTCTCCATTTGAGCGGGATGCATGTTATAACTTAGCTTACGATTTGTTTTCTGGGAAGGAAGAGTTACTGCTGTCGAATTGAGCCATTGATATTGCTACAGCAATATGTCTGTGATTCTCTGTATATAATTTGTTTGTATATATCAGATATATGCACTATTTACATGGACTTGTGCTGGTGCTTTTCAGGTTTGGTTATGCTACAGTCTTGAGTTTTTCTTTGATTAATGTATTTAATCTTTCATGGCAGATCATAAGGAATTGGATATATACTATTATGAGAACTTTGCACTTGAAACCTTTAGGACATGCCTTGATCTTTTTTTACGTAGAGTTCAAATATAGAAACTGAAGTGCATGATACTGTGCGTTTTATTGATCCCCAGTTGAATTGTGGTGTTTCCAGACATTCTCAGTCAACAGTACCTATCATCCTTGAAGATTGGACCATCTAATGCAAGAGTGTAGTTTTGCTATGTTTTGATGTAATATTGTAACATGCACCTTCCAAAAAATATCAATGCCATTCCAGGATGTGGGGAAAGGGAGTTTACTGTCTCTAAAGACAGATGTACTGAAAGCTTTTATTTCATAGTGATTTGCAGCACAGAGGTCATTTGGTCCTTAGAACTTGTGTGAACATAGCCTTTACTCCTACCGCAAGTGTTCCCTTTTCTGATAATCAAGTACCTTTTGGAATTTTGTGTTGCTTTTTCATTGCACCACTTTTTCAGGTAATACATTATCTTCCTATGTGTTTCAAAAACGTTCCCCATGTCAGTGAGCGCTGATTGTTAGCTTCTCCACCAGTGTAAATGTAAAGTTACAGTTTATCAAAACATCTATTCGTCCCTTTGTCTGCACAATGAGATGAGGACAAACGTAATTAAAAGCTGACGTAATTTCTGCCTTCAGGATCTGAAGTATAAAATGGTCAGAAGCCAGGTGATGCTTCCCTCAGATGTTTTAAAATGAAGCCCTTACTGGGATTTCTGAGAATCCACAATTTAATTTTGGTCAATTATGCACTTCTTCAAGACCACAGAGGGCTGCCAAGGCTTCATAACCCTTTTTATAACCTTATACACCTTGATTTAATCCCTGGTTTAAATAGCAAATTCAGTTGCTCCTGGAACTCCTATTATGGGTGTTGTCTGTATATAGTTTGTCCTTTCTCCCTGTGACCGCGTGGGTTTTGCTAGGTGTTCGGGTTTCCTCTCGCATCCCAAAGGCGTGCAGGCTTGTAGGATAATTGGCTTCTGTAAATTGTCTCTAGTGTGTAGGATGCGAAACTGGGATAACTAGTGTACGGGTGATCATTGGTCAGCATGGACTTGGAGGGCCTGTCTAAACTAAACCTGCTGATCTATTGTCGGGCAGCCTGGTCCCCAGCGCTGGGTTATTGGATTCACAAGCCCTCCATTTAGTTTGCAATCAATGGCTCATTTGTTTAAAGTGGATATCTACTGAAAGATTTATTTCTTGCCCTGTTTAAAAAAACGATTGAATCTTCACCATACTGGCAATGCAGGATTGAGGAGTTTTGTTAAATCTGTTTTAGACGAAATTGGAGAAGAAAAATATATTTGCAGTGAATAATGTTAAAATTGTAGAATTTGTTGATAGAAAATGAATTATCCAGTAAAATGACTTAAGCAGTGTATTTTGTGCACTAGAAAAAATCAAATCATATAGTCAAATGATATCAGTGTATTTAAGAAAAGACTAACAATACAAGGATAGCTATGAACTATAATGATGTGACAAGTGGAAACTTGCCACTGAGTTCAACCTTTTACGCAGGTCAACTACAGGGTAACTTAGCTTCGAGAGGTTAAACAGACAAAGAAAAATAAAAAGTTAAATTTAAAAAGAGAGCCCTGTAGGAAGGTTGTCCAGTATCCAGACTGGACCATTAGGTCCGATATATTATTGATATAACTATATCAATTTTTTTTTTGTATGGTCAGTGGTACACCTCAAGATGCTTTTCCATAGCTGCTCTGTTGACCTGGCTACTTGCCACTAATAACGTCATCTCGTGTTGAGGTACAGACACAAAAGCAAAATCTATCTTTTTACATGAATGAATACAATGTAAATAATAAAATCCTCGCCATATTCACAATAGTAGTATGGCACAATACTAATACATTATAGTGCCATAAAAATGTTGAATTTCAATAGTCCAAGATAAAGCTGATCTCCCAACGAGAACAGAAAATGATTTTAACTGTTGCAACCCAAGAAAGCTCATTATTGAGTCATTTCCAAGGGCCATCACCCTTATGGCTCCAACCACAAATCCAAACGCTGCAACCTCATTGACTTGACAGAAATCCTTTACTCCTTCTTTAAGAAGGACATTTTTTGAGCCTGCTCAATGCAAGGCTTTTCCATGATCCATCATTGTCTTTAAATCTAACAGTGACATCGATGATAGCTGTAACCACATCCCTTTAAACACTTTATCCAAAATTCAGCATCCACCACCATTGTTCCTTAAATGTAGACCATTCAACCTGTATTCATGTGTTTGAACAGAAGATCACCAATCCGATTATGTCTCTTAATAGGGGGTAATTTATCAGCAGGACAGCAATCCCAAGGCAATCCCCAATGTTTCATGAGTCAAGCTGCAACACCTGCAAGATTTAAACTGCCTTTTACAGGATGAGCGTTAGTACTTAATTAACACTCATTAATTAGTTTATTGGTTGGCTTCTGAAAAAGAACTAATGCCCTTTATCCATTTCTTAGCCGGAATCACACCTAAAATAAGCTATAAAACTTTTCCTTCATCCAACTTCTGTTCACATTTCTACTGATATTGCCGAACACATTTGAGGCACAACAAAATTCCTATCCGTGATAATCCTTAAATCACAAAATTACAAACCTTCAGGACCTTGGTCTCCAGATTTCATGAAGGATGTAGGGACAAGGGTTCCTCTATCCCTTCGCAATACTCCATGAGTGTTACTAATGATCTCACCAACTTTGGATTCCCCAGACCACCATCACGAGCCTTCAAATGCAACAAACCTTTGTTCATACGGATAGGTAAATGTAAAACCTACCAACAATATTTTTGACAATCTTATCAATACATGTAAATACATTTTGTAATCCCTCATTTAATACATTGTGTGATATCTAGTTTCATATATTTTATGACACCTCATTTCATGGTTTGTGGTACCAGTAAAGATGAGATGCCACATAAACCTTAAACAACTCTAGCTTCTGAGTAGGTCTCAGCCTAGCTTTGTCAGCATTAATTGACCACCTAGCTAATCTCTGTTTGAGGCCTTCACTAAAACTTCCAAACGTAAATACTTTTGCAAAGAGTTGGGATCAATAAAATCCAAATCTGTTTCATTAATTTTCCATTTTGTCTTGTTATCAATGATAGTTTTAGTTTTAGTGGACATATATATAAAAGCCAGCTGACTTTTTGACATTAATTTGTAAACCAGTCTTGAGCCTGAATTTCTCCACAATCCTGTGGTTGACACTCATACCTTTAAATGAATCATTGATAATCGCTATGTCATCACTAGGGCAAGAGCAGCACACAAAACGTTAAACTCATTGGGTTAAAACCACTCTCATCTCTCTCCAAAGAACATAACAACATAGATTGCACAAATAAACTAAGAGAGAGTGGGTCAGCGTATTTAGTGCCTCTCTTAATAGGAGTGAGAGCAGTTTTCCCCATCTCAATTGTAAAATCATATGTAAAGATCCAAAGTAATTTCCATAAAATCTTAAGGAATCTTCTGAGAAACAACAATAGGCTGGTAAAGAAAAGGAAAATGGGTTCAACAAGTGATGAAATCAAAACATGTATTGGATAAGTCTGATCTTGTTCATGTTAACAAGAACAATCAAATATACCACACTTTTATTATTTGTGCTTCACTTAATTTGTTCTTTGTCCTCGCATCATTATCTCATTCCATGTATCTTTTTTCCAACTGAGGTATTTGTCCCATTGTTTCTTTTACACAATATATATTTGTCTTCAGTCCCACTCTCCTCCATAAACCTCTCCCTCAGAATGCCCCCCCCCTCCTCGCTGCTCCTGCCATGGTATCTGAACTTCCTCCCTCCTTTGTCTTCTCTTCTGTTTGCCTCCTTTCTTTCTTTGTTCCTCTTCCCCACACTGTCTTTCATGCTTTCAACCAATGGCAATGGAAGCTTACCATATTTCCCCCAAAAAAACTGTTGCTTCAGAACATGGCGGAAGTTATGTCTTTCAGTGCAAATGACGGACAATTTTCAAACCCCATGTCAGCATGTCCTAAAATGAAGTTGAACGTCACAAAACTATTTCAGAGCTGTGCACTGTCCATTCATTCAAGATGCCACTTATGTGGGTTTGTTAAACTGTCTTGCTTTCTGCAGAGAGATTCTTTAATTTTGATATTTTTAATTATGTTTTAATTTTGATGTTACCTTTTTTGGATGTTGAAAATCTGCATTGATGTTAATATTTGAGGAAGTTTCCTCTATTTCTATATTGATACCAGAAAGAAATCTACTACTGCATTGATGGCTTCTGATTGTTCTACAACCAACATCATCAGATGGGTAACTGACTGTTATGTGTCTGAAGGTTGAGCTTTTAGCTCCAAGACATCGATAGCTTCAGTTAGAATTCATTAATATAACGATCAAAAGAATAAAACCTTTGTTTAATTTTATTTATTGTGCCATATTAGTTTAATTGAGTGCTGGTTGTAGATTGTTGGCATCCATTAGCAACTTTGGGACCAAACCCTGGCTTTTCGTTGCACTTTTCTATTCCTTTCCCCAATAACCCAATGGAAATAACTAGATTTCAATCATGTGTCGGAAGGAACTGGAGATGCTGGTTTACACCGAAGATAGACACAAAATGCTGGAATGACAGTGGAACAGGCAGCATTTCTGGATAGAAAGAATGGGTGACGTCACCCATTCCTTCTATCCAGATATGCTGCATGTTCCGCTGATTTACTCCAGCATTTTGTGTAAACCAGCATCTGCAGTTTCCTCATTCAGTGAAAAGTTTAGCAAACTCTCACATCTCACTGGTTTTGCACATGTTGCTTGGATCAGATTAACTTGGACTGTTGCGACTCTTTAGGTAACTAATTTGTGCTCAGCTAGTTGCCAGTGATGGGGGAGGGCCCAGCTATGTCATGTCCAGCTATCTGGGGACAGTGCCCTCTCTACCTGCTGTGAAAACTGCAATCGTAATACATAATATCTCTGATATTCAGATATTTAAGAACTACCAACTTTAAACTTAAAATAAACTGCTAGGGAGAAAGGAAGCATTGCTGTTTCGGGTGGAAATCCTGCATCAGGATCGGGTCTTAACCGAAATATCAACAGGTACCGCTCCGCCCAGAACTACTGTTTGACTTTCCAGCAAATTGTTTGTTGCTCAGGTTTCCAGAATTTGTAGACTCTTGTGTTTCTAAAATTCATTAAAGTTCTGTTAAAATTAAATTTGTCTGCAAACAGAAAACACTTAAAATAAAAATGTTTATGTGAACTGAAATGGTTTAAAAATAAATCTGTGCCTTAGAATCGCCAGTGAAATCAGATCTGGCACTGAATATAAGAGTCGATTTCCTCAACTGCAACCCAACATCTTTGAATGGCTGCTTTATGATAGAAACACGTGAAATATTATTTTTGAGATGTAGATAGGATTTTTTAAATTTTCTTGGTTCAAGGACCAAATATCGCAAGGTGATCAGAAATGTAGCCTGAGGCTTCAACGTACAACGTACAAATGTTAATACTTAAAAAGATGATTTTAGTTTGACTTTAGTGAAAGTAATCAGCTTTATCCTTGCAGAGTCTGTAAAACCCTCAAACTGGTGTGTCAATGTGAAAAGTAACCTTCATTTTTAAATGATGTGCTTTCATTCAAATGTGAACATTTTCTCCCTCATTAACTCAGCACTATTGTTGGGTTTAAAGAAGGGTCCCAACCCGAAACGTCACATCCATGTTCTCCAGTGATGCTGCCTGACCCGCTGAGTTACTCCAACACTTTGTGTCTATCTAATGTTGGGTTATTGTTTTTCATTTTACATAGCTGCTACATAACCAAACTCTGAAAAGCACCAGTGTGGTTAAAAATAGCACTTGTTTGCTGAGGTGCAAGTATATTGGTGCGTAATGACTCGTGGAAAGAGTTCATTGAATTTGAATTTTTTGTCTTTGCCTGTATTCGGAAAATCAAGCTGTTCATTTTTCTTTGTATCTGATATTCTAAAATTTCGGTTTGTTGAAATTGTTGGTTTGACATTATAAGTTATGAACTGTAAATTTATTGAAGAAATTATAATCTTTATTTATTTAAACATGGTGTGTTTTGCTTTTATCTGAATTAATCACAATTCAATCATGGCTGATTTATCTTTCCTTCCTAACCCCATTCTCCTGCCTTCTCCCCCAACCCCTGACACCCGCCACTGATGAGAACATCGCTGATGACAGATTACAACAGCATGGACGCAAGCCCTTTGGTCCAGCATGTCCATGCCAACTCCAATCTCCAGCTGTGCTCGTCCCATTTTCTTACATTTGGTCCATCCATATCCCTCCAAACCTTTCGGACCCATGTACTTGTTCAAATGTGCATTATAATTATAAACATTATAATTGTACTTGCTTCTATCACTTCCTCTGGCCCCTTTTAAATCTTCCTCCTCTCACCTTAAATGATTGCCTCTAGTTTTAGACTCCCGTACCCTGGGATAAAGGCTGTGCCCATCCCTGCCATTCGCAGTTTGCCGCATGTTGACTCGCCAAGACCCTACTCAATTGCGATCATATCAATGGTGGGAAAATTCTTGAAAAGATGGGGATTAATTAAAGATGATTCCTATGGCTTTGTTCGTGGGGGATCCAGCTGACCAATTTGATTGATTTATATTAAAAAATTATCAATGGATTGTGTTCCCAATCACTGTTTACTGACTAGACAGGAAGGTTGATGTGGGAATGGAAGGGCAGTTAAAATGGCAACAGGGAGATCCAGTAGGCTTAGGTAGACTGAGCACAAGTGTTCAACTAAACGGTCACCTAGTGTATGCATGGCCTTGCCGAAGTAAAGGAGGCCACACCGGGTACAGTATATGAGGCTACTGGAGGTGCCTGTGAACCTGACTCACATGAAAGGACTGCTGGGGTCTCGTAATGGAGGTATGGGAGGAGGTATAGGGACAAGTGTTAAATCTGCAGTTACAGGGGAAAGTACTAGGGGAGACGGTGGTTTGGTTTGGAATGGACGAACCTGGGAGTTGCGGAGAGCGCAGTTTCTGCGGAAGATGGAAGGAGGGATGGAAAGATGTGACTAGTGGTGGGATCCCTTTGAAAGTGTTGGCCTCGGCCTCCCCGGATGTCCCAGTTGCTAACCAGTTGAACACTCCTTCCCATTCCTGTACCAGCTATACTGTCTGGGTCTCCTCCATTGCCAGTGAGACCACGCACAAACTGGGGGAACAGCACCTTGTATTCCACGTGTGAAGCTTACAACCCCATGGTATGAACATTGAATTTTTCAGTTATAGGTAACACTACCTCCCCGTTTTTGTCCCCTGTCTTCACCCATAGGCACCTATCACATCCAGACTTTGTCCTACACCCACCTCTTTTTCAGCTTTTCCCATTTACAGTCAGTCTAAAGAAGGGACCCAACTTGAAGAAGTTGAAGGTCAGTCTGAAGAAGGGTTTCAGCCCAAAAGGTTGCCTATGTCCTTCGCTCCATAGATGCTGCCTCACCTGCTGAGTATCTCCAGCATTTTTGTCTACCCAACTTGAAACATCACCTTTCCACATCCTCCATGGATGCTGCCTGATCTGCAGAGATACTTCAGTACTTTATGTTTGTTTTTGTAAAGCAGCATCTGCAGTTCCTTGTGACGCCAATGTTGGCAATTATGCCAAATGTTGTCTTCATTATACTGTCCAGTAGATTTGCCAATTTTCAGGAACCATACACCTGCTCCCCCTGATCTCTCTGCCCTGCAACACTCTATAACGCTCAACCATTTACTGTACAAGTCCAACCCCAGTTTGATGTTTCAAGGTGCAACACCTCAAACTTAGATTGAGTCATAAAGCACGGAAACATGCCCTTCAGCCCAACTTGTCCATGTACACTGTCCCATCTGGCGATTGCCCCATATCCCTCTAAACCTTTTCTTTCCATGTACCTATTCGAATGTCTCTTAAATGTTGTTATGGTACCAGCTTCAACTACCTCTTCCCACCACTCGTTCCATGTGAAAATGCTGCCCTCAGGTTCCTATTAAATCATTCCTCCCTCACCTTAAACCTTTGTCCTCTGGTTCTTGATTTCCCTCACTCTGGGGGAGAAGATTGTGCATTCACACTAGTTATTCCCCTCTGTAAGATCAACTCTCAGCCTCCTGTGCTCCAATGAACTAGTCCTAGCTTGCCCAACCTCTCCCTGCAGCTCAGGCTTTCCAAGTCCTGGCCCTTGTAAATTTTGTTGGTACCCTTTCCAGCTTAACAACATCCTATAGCAGGGTGACCAAATTTGAGCACAATACTCCAATGTGCCCTCATTTAGTAATTGGGTCACAGAGTGATACAGTGTGGAAACAGGCCCTTTGGCCCAACTTGCCCACACAGGCCAACATGTCCCAACTACACCAGTCCCACCTGCCTCAAAACCTGTCCTATCCATGTACCTATCTAACTGTTTCTTAAACATTGGGATAGTCCCAGCCTCAACTACTTCATCTGGCCGCTTGTTCCATACACCCACTTGTGGAAAAGTTACCCCTAAGATTCCTATTAAATCTTTTCCCCTTCACCTTGAACTTATGTCTGATGGTCGTCTATTCCCCTACTTTGGGCAAGAGATTCTGTGCAACTACCTGATATATTCCGCACATGATTTTGTACACCTCTATAAGATCACTGCTCATCTTCCTGCGCTCCAAGGAATAGAGACCCAGCCTACTCAACCTCTCCCTATAGCTCGCACCATCTAGTCCTGGCAACATCCTTGTAAATCTTTTCTGAACTCTTTCAAGTTTGACAATATCATAGAAACACAGAAAATAGGTGCAGGAGGAGGCCATTCGGCCCTTCGAGCCAGCACCGCCATTCATTGTGATCATGGCTGATCGTCCCCAATTAATAAACCGTGCCTGCCTTCTCCCCATATCCCTTGATTCCAATAGCCCCTAGAGCTCTATCTAACTCTCTCTTAAATCCATCCAGTGATTTGGCCTCCACTGCCCTCTGTGGCAGGGAATTCCACAAATTCACAACTCTCTGGGTGAAAAAGTTTTTTCTCACAGTCTTAAATGGCCTCCCCTTTATTCTAAGACTGTGGCCCTTGGTTCTGGACTCGCCCAACATTGGGAACATTTTTCCTGCATCTAGCTTGTCCAGTCCTTTTATAATTTTATATGTTTCTATAAGAACCCCCCCCTCATCCTTCTAAACTCCAGTGAATACAACCCTAGTCTTTTCAATCATTCCTCGTATGACATTCCCGCCCTCCCAGGGATTAATCTCGTGAACCTACGCTGCACTGCCTCAATCACAAGGATGTCCTTCCTCAAATTAGGAGTCCAAAACTGTACACAATACTCCATATGTGGTATTACCAGAGCCCTATACAACTGCAGAAGAACCTCTTTACTCCTATACTGAAATCCTCTTGTTATGAGGCCAACATTCCATTAGCTTTCTTCACTGCCTGCTGTACCTGCACGCCAACTTTCAGTGACTGGTGTACCAGGACACCCAGGTCTCTCTGTACCACCCCCTTACCTAACCTAACCACATTGAGATAATAATCTGCCCTCTTTTTTTTGCCGCCAAAGTGGATAACCTCACATTTAGAGGAGGAATCTGCCTACAGACAGGAAGTGCCACAGCTGGCGTCCTGGTGCCGTAGCAACAACCTAGAGCTCAATGCTCTTAAGACAGTGGAATTGATTGTAGACTTTTGGAGAGCTGCCCCTCCCCTCACCTCACTCACCATCAACAACACCACAGTCACATCTGTGGAGTCTTTTAAGTTCCTGGGAACCATCATCTCCAAGGACCTTAAGTGGGGGGCTACCATCGACTCCACAGTCAAAAAGGCACAACAGAGGATGTACTTCCTATGGCAGCTGAGGAAGCACAATCTGCCACAGGTAATGATGGTCCAATTCTACACAGCCATTGTAGTCTGTTCTCACCTTCTCCATCATGGGCTGGTTTGGCTCAGCCACCAAGCACGACACCTGGAGGCTGCAGCGAATCGTCCGATCAGCAGAGAAGGTTATTGGCTGCAACCTTCCCTCCATTGATGAACTGTATGCTGCAAGGGCCAGGAAACGGGCGGGCAAGATCATCTCTGACCCCTCTCACCCTGGCCACAAACTCTTTGAATCACTTCCCTCTGGAAGGTGAATCCGGACTGTCAAAGCTGCCGCAGCCAGACATAAAAACAGTTTTTATCCACGAGTTGCTCTACACAACAGCCAAAATCTGTAGCCTCCCTTTGATCTGGTATTTTGTTGGTTCACATGCTTGATCTATGGTGTTTTATCGTTAATGTTTTATTATTATTATTAATGTTTAGTTTTTTCTGAGTCATTTGTAACTGTCACTGTATGTCATCTTGTTACTTGTGGGCAGAGCACCAAGGCAAATTCCTTGTATGTGAATACTTGGCTAATAAACTAACTTATTTACTTACTTACTTATCTATGTTATACTGCATCTGCCACACATCTGCCCACGCACTCAACCTGTCCAGGTCACCCTGCAACCTCCTAACATCCTCTTCACAGTTCACACTGCCACCCAGCTTTGTGTCTTCTGCAAACTTGCTAGTGTTGCTCCTAATTCCCTCTTCCAAATCATTAATATATATGGTAAACAGTTGCAGCCCCAACACTGAGCCTTGTGGCACTCCACTCGCCACTGCCTGCCATTCTGAAAAGGACCCGTTCACTCCTACTCTTTGCTTCCTGTCTGCCAACCAATTTTCTATCCACGTCAACACCCTATC
Organism: Malacoraja senta; assembly: GCA_038087875.1. Taxonomy (NCBI): domain Eukaryota; kingdom Metazoa; phylum Chordata; class Chondrichthyes; order Rajiformes; family Rajidae; genus Malacoraja; species Malacoraja senta. The sequence continues at coordinate 32,939,073 of CM075982.1, forward strand.
CCCAATACCATGTGCTCTAATTTTAGTCACCAGTCTCCCGTGCGGGACCTTATCAAAGGCTTTCTGAAAGTCTAGATACACTACAACCACTGGCTATCCAAGTGCCCCATTATTACCTCTTTAATAATTGAGTCCAGCATTTTTCCCACCACCGAAGTCAGGCTAACTGGTCTGTAATTCCCCGTTTTCTCTCTCGCTCCTTTCTTGAAAAATGGGATAACATTAGCTAACCTCCAATCCACAGGAACTGATCCTGAATATTTCCTATAACATGGTGCCCAGAACTGAACACAATATTCTAAATGCGGTCACACCAACGTCTTATACAACTGCAACATGACCTCCCAACTTCTATCCTCAATACTCTGACTGATGAAGGCCAATGTGCCAAAAGCCTTTTTGACCACCAAACCTACTTGCTAGTCAGTTATTAAAGATGGGATAGCAGCACATTTGGAAAGTGGTGAATTCATTGGACAAAGTCAACATAGATTTATGAAAGGTAAATCATGTCTGACGAATCTTGTAGAATTTTTCGAGGATGTAACTAGTAGAGTGGATAAGGGAGAACCAGTGGATGTGTTATATCTGGACTTTCAGAAGGCTTTCGACAAGGTCCCACATAAGAGATTAGTATGCAAACTTAAAGCACACGGTATTGGGGGTTCAGTATTGATGTGGATAGAGATCTGGCTGGCAGACAGGAAGCAAAGAGTAGGAGTAAACGGTTCCTTTTCAGAATGGCAGACAGTGACTAGTGGGGTACCGCAATTAAGAGCAAGACTAGCAAGTTTGCGGATGACACGGAGCTGGGGGGCAGTATTAGCTGTGAGGAGGATGCTAGGAGGCTGCAAGGTGACTTGGATAGGTTGGGTGAGTGGGCAAATGCATGGCAGATGCAGTATAATGTGGATAAATGTGAGGTTATCCACTTTGGTGGCAAAAACAGGAAAGTAGACTATTATCTGAATGGTGGCCGATTAGGAAAAGGGGAAATGCAACGAGACCTAAGTGTCATGGTACACCAGTCATTGAAAGTAGGCATGCAGGTGCAGCAGGCAGTGAAGAAAGCGAATGGTATGTTAGCATTCATAGCAAAAGGATTTGAGTATAAGAGCAGGGAGGTTCTACTGCAGTTGTACAGGGTCTTGGTGAGACAACACCTGGAGTATTGCGTACAGTTTTGGTCTCCTAATCTGAGGAAAGACATTCTTGCCATAGAGGGAGTACAGAGAAGGTTCACCAGACTGATTCCTGGGATAGCAGGACTTTCATATGAAGAAAGACTGGATAGACTCGGCTTGTACTCGCTAGAATTTAGAAGATTGAGGGGGGATCTTATAGAAACTTACAAAATTCTTAAGGGGTTGGACAGGTTAGATGCAGGAAGATTATTCTCGATGTTGGGGAAGTCCAGAACAAGGGGTCACAGTTTAAGGATAAGGGGGAAGTCTTTTAGGACCGAGATGAGAAAATTATTTTTTACACAGAGTGGTGAATCTGTGGAATTCTCTGCCACAGAAGGTAGTTGAGGCCAGTTCATTGGCTACATTTAAGAGGGAGTTAGATGTGGCCCTTGTGGCTAAAGGGATCAGGGGGTATGGAGAGAAGGCAGGTACAGGATACTGAGTTGGATGATCAGCCATGATCATATTGAAGGCTCGAAGGACCGAATGGCCTACTGCACCTATTTTCTATGTTTCTATGACCTTCAAGGAACCATGCACCTGTACTCCTAGATCCCTCTGCTCTGCAACACTCCACAGAGGCCGACCATTTACTGTGTAGGTCCTGCCCATAGAGGACCCAAAATGCAACACCTCACACTTCTCTGTATTAAATTCCATCAACCATTCCTCAGTCCACCTGACCAATCGATCCAGATCCTGCCACAATCTTTCACAACCATCTTCACTATCTGCAAAACCACCCACTTTTGTAGCACAACACCCAAGCTTTTGTTCACAACAGCAGTCACAGTGTAGTGTAGTAGCTCAACTGCTCGGGCAGCATCTCAGGAGAACATGGATAGGTAATGTATCAGGTTGGAACCATTCAGACTGATTGAGGGGGGAGAAACCTGGAAGAGAGGAGGGGCAGGACAAGGCTAGGCAAGTAACAGGTCAACACAGGTGGGAGGGTTATTTGATAGGCAAATGGTTGGACAAAGGCCAGGGATGAAAAGACAAGGTGTGAGACAAAAGGATTGGAGAGTTGTGATTTGTGGCTGGAGGCTGGAATGTAGGTGGAATGGGAGTGAGGGGAGAAATAGGTGTGAGTGCAGGTGGGACACAGGAGAGTGTTGGGGGGGTGGGGGAGAATGTTACAAGGGGGAAGAAGCAGGAGGGCTATGTCGTTACTTAAAGTATAATTTAATATTCATACCGTTGGGTTGTGAGCTACCCAAGCAGAATATGAATGTTGCTTCTCCAGTTTTGTAAATCATATCTGCAGTTTCTTCTATCTATACTCGGTATCCTGACTGATGAATACCAATATACCAAATGCCTTCTTGACCACCTTCTTACCTACGACACAACTTAAGGAACTATATACCTGCACTCCTGCAAGTGTCTGAAGAAGGGTCTTGAAACGAAACGTCACTCATTCCTTCTCTCCAGAGATGCTGCCTGTCCCGCTGAGTTGCTCCAGCATTTTGTGTCTACCTGCACTCCTAGATTCCTCAGCTCTACAATACTCCTCGAGGACCTACCATTTACTGTGAACGTCTTGCCCTGATTTGACCTCCCAAAATGCTACACCTCTTTCTCTTTCTCTGCTCTCTTTCCAAGTCAAGTCAAGTCACTTTTATTTCTATAGCACATTTAAAAACCAACTCTTGTTGGCCAAAGTGCTTTACATTGGTGGAGGTACTAACGTTATACAACAGTGGTTCATAGATTAAGTACATACATAAATACATACATATAGCCCTCACTCAGTGGACGTCAAGAAAGGCTTGAGAGTAAAGATGAGTTTTAAGTCTCGACTTAAAGGAGTCGATGGAGGGGGCAGTTCTGATGGGAAGAGGGATGCTGTTCCACAGTCTAGGAGCTGCAACCGCAAATGCGCGGTCGCCTCTGAGCTTATGCCTAGACCGCGGGATGGTCAGTAACCCCAAGTCGGCCGATCTGAGGGACCTGGAGGTGGTGTGGTGGGTAAGCAGACTTTTGATGTTGGTGGGGGCAAGCCCATTAAGGGCTTTGTAGACATAAAGGAGGATCTTGAAATTTATTCGGAACCGCACAGGGAGCCAGTGGAGAGAGGCCAGAATCGGGGTGATGTGGTCCCTTTTTCGGGTGCCCGTCAGGAGTCTCGCTGCGGCGTTTTGGACCAGTTGCAGGCGGGACAGGGAAGATTGGCTGATGCCAGTGTAAAGGGAGTTGCAGTAATCGAGGCTCAGTGTAGAGGGAATTGCAGTAATCAAGGCTCAGTGTAGAGGGAGTTCTAGCTTAACAACATCCTTTTTCCTGCAGGATGACCAAAACTGAACGCAATACTCCAAATACAAAGGACATTTATTGTCACAAACACCAATTGGTTTAGTGAAACTTGAGTTGCCATTGCAGCACACAAATAAAATAAACACAACATTATAGAATTTAACATTAAACATAAAAACACATCCCCCCCACAGCGGGATCAACGTTTCCCACTATGGGAAGGCAGCAAAGTTCAGTCCACTTCCTCCGTGGTCGTGGCCTATTGAGTCCTCTGCAGTCACCGCTACGGCGGCCCGATGTTTCTGGCCCTCTCGCCGGAATGATGGAACTCCGGCGTCGGAAGAACGCTCTCAGCGGAGACCACGGCTCCCGAAGTCCACAGGCCGCGCTGGGCGGAGCTCCAACACTGGCGATCTCGGCGAAAGCTCCCAGGCTCCGCGGTGTTTAAAATCAGCGCCGCCGCAGCTGGAAGCTCCGCAGACCACAGCTCCACGATGTTGAAGTCGGCACTCCGGAGCTCCACACAGCGACCCGGGTAAGGCATCGCCCTGCTCCGCGATAGTACCTCAGTGCTGAAGCTGCAGCTCAAAGCTCTGGCTGGTCTCCGGCAGGAAAGGCCGCCCCAATCCGAATGGGAGGCTGCGAGGAGGGAGCGAAGATGCGGCTCGGAGGAAGGACACATCCTCGCCCAGGTAGGGACTGGGAAAAACGGTTTCCCCCTTCCCCCCACGGTTTCCCCCTTCCCCCCCCCCACATCCTCCAGAACAAAACTTTTTAACAAACTAAAAATAATAAAAAGGGTGAAGAACGAACAGCTGCAGGCGAGGCTGCCACCACTCCAATGCGCCCTCATTTGTAACACAACATCCAAACTGCACGAAATAAGAGACATGGAGTGCTGGAGTAGCTCAGCTGTTCGGGCAATGTCTCAGGAGAGCATGGATAGGTGACACCATTACACTCCAGTAATCCACCTGATCAAGGTCCTGCTGGAATTTCTGATAATCAACTTCACTATAGTACCACCCACTTTAGTGTCATCTGTAAAGTTACTAGTCATGCATTCTACATGCAAATCGTTGGTGTAAGCCACAAACAGCAATGGGCCCAGCACCAAACACTGAGACACACCACTAGTCACAGGCCTCCAGTCCAAAAAAACAACCTTCATCCATCAATCTGCTTCCTTACATGAAGCCAATTCTCTATCCAATCAGCCAGCTTTCCCTTGTCAGATTTGTTCCCTTTGTCACTTCGTGTCCCATTTTCCCAACTGATCTGTTGACAGGAGGTAACATTACGGTCAGCTGTTTGGTGTGTATCTGATCATTTGGTGTGTGTCTGATCATCTTGGGTTTAGTGCAGTAGAGATGGCAGGTAGAATGGTGCAATGTGGGATGTCAGGGAAACTACCGGTGTTCCTGATGTCTACACCAGTGGGAATTGTGTCCAGGTGCAGCTCCTGAAAGACCGTGTTAGGGGACTGGAGCTGGAGCTGGACGACCTCAGGATCATCAGGGAAAATGAGAGCTTCATAGACAGGAGTTATATAGCCTAAGCTACAGGAAGATAGTCAGTAGGTGACCACGAGGAAATGGAGTAGACAGAGTGGAGGTGACCCCCTGCGGCCGTTTCCATTCAAAACCCTTTTGGAAACTTTTGGGGAGGGTTGACCCATCAGAGATGAGCAGCAGCAGCAAAGTCTGTGGCACCGAGCCTGGCTCTGAGGCACAGCAGGGAAGGGTAATGTCCGGCAGAACCATCGTGGTAGGACAGCGTTGTAGGAAAGAACTGCAGATGCTGAGTTAAATCGAAGATTGACACAAAATGCTGGAGTAACTCAGCGGGACAGGCAGCATCTCTGGAGAGAAGGAATGGGTGATGTTTCAGGTCGAGACCCTTCTTCAGACAGAAAGGAAAGTTGTAGAGTTGTTAGTTAGGGGGGTAGACAGAGATTCTGAGGAACAATCGAGACACCAGGATAGTGTGTTGCCTCCCTGGTGCCAGGGTTTGGAATGTCTCGGAGCGACTGCATAACATTCTCTAGGGTGAGCAGCCAGAAGTCGTCGTAGGTAGGAAAAGGGATGAGGTCCTGCAAAGTGAATATAGGCAGTTAGGCAAAAGATGAAAAACCCAGACCTCCAGGCTAGTGATCTACTGGTTTACCCCCCGGTGCCACGTGCTAGTGAGGGTAAGAACAGGAAGAGAGGACAGATGAATGTGTGGCTGAGGAGTTGGTGCAGGGGGCACGGATTCAGGTTTTTGCACTATCTCTTCTGGGACAGAGGAGACCTGTATAAGGCGGATGTGTTACACCTAAACTGGAGGGGAACCCATATCCCAGCAGGCAGGTTTGCTAGTGCTACACAGGTGGGTTTAAACTGGATTGGAAGGAGGGCAGGATCCAATGCAGGACTGAGACATGGGAGAGGCTGGAAGTCAGTGGAGGAACATTCTGAAAGCAAGTTCAGTGTACAGGATAGGTCGGGAGCGAGGAAGGACTGTTGAATTGAATTGGATTTACAGTATTTTAATGCAAGAGGCCTGATGGGCAAGGCAGATGAGCATGGATAAAGACTTGGCTGAGCGAGGGACAGGTCTGGCAGCTTAATGTTCCAGGGACCAGTTGCTACAGGCGAGATAGAAGTGGGGTAAAAGACCTGCTTTATTGATTAAGAAGAAAATCATGGGCGTCGTCTGAGATGACATTACTGATGGTTCGTCCAGTCAGGTTATATGGGTGGAGTTGCGATATAAAAAAGGGATGATTGTTGTTTGGGGAGTGTAATATAGGTCCCCAAAATAATCAATGGAAATTAGAAGAATAAATAAGCTGGGAAATTGCAGGCAGCTGTAACACTAGGAGGTGTGCCAGAGTAAGGGATTTTATCTTTTCCAATAGCGACTGGGATTGCCATCATGGCAAGGGCTTAGACGGGGTGGAAATTGTCAAATGTGTTCAGGGAAGTTCTGGATCTACTGTTAAGAAATCAGGAAGATCTACTGTTAAGAAATCAGGAAGGTTAGTGACTGAAATGTCAGTTGGACAGTCTTTTGGGACTAGTGACCACATTTCCATTAGCGTTAAAATAGTTATGGATAAAGACAGGGTGTGCCCATGTTAATATTGGCCAAATTAGAGGTATTACAAAATGGAGGATCTTTGCATTTGCAGAGCCTGCTTGGCCTCTTTCTGTGAAAAGTTGCAAGCTGTGAGCTGGCGCCAAAACGTCTGGACCCTAGATTGATAAGGTGAGCTCCAGATGTCCTTTCCTTTGTTAAAATTCATGAGGACTTTGCAGAGGAGTTCAGAGGTGTTGCAAATGCATGGTCAGGATTGGTCAAATAGGGGGGAGTGTAAATACTGTTAATAATGTTGCAGAGTGTTTGTGCTGCTGTTTGATGATTGGCTGAAGTGTGAAACCTTGTTTGACTTGTTATACAACCTGGGAAAATGTTGCATTACCTTAGTTAACTGACTTCCTTCCAGAAGCTTCTGTAGAAACATTGGAATGGGGTACTTTGTAATTGGTTGGGGAACTGCCAATTACTGTATGATGTGATCGATATGTGTGATTGGCTTGTAGGGGCTGCCTCCCCCATATAGTTCTGCCCCATGGGTCCGATGACCTATAAAAGAGGGGACCCCACGAGGATTGGAGTCAATCTTCTGGACGGGCGCTTTGCACTGCGTAACCTTTTGGAGGTGTCTGCTTGCTCGAGGCTGAAGGACTTGAACGAGCAGAGACAAGGATCGGACCCGCGGTGGTTAGGTATTGTATAGGGAGTTTGTTATTCTTGGAAAGAATAAAGAATAGTTGATCCGGTGCTTGACTCGGTGTTTTACTGAACTAGACTAAGGGGGGTAAACTTTAGGAGCATAATTACACTCACAAGTTAAAGTTCTGAATTGGGGCATGACCAACTTTGATGGTTTTAGAGAGGAATTTGGATAGGTTAGTTGCAGGCAAAGGGATGTCTGAAAAGTGGGATGCTTTTAAAAGTATGATGACGAGAGTTCAGGGCATGTGTGTTCCCTTCAGGGTGAATAGTAAGGAAGGTGGGAACAAGGAAGCTTGGATGATGAGGAAAATTGAAGCTCTGGCCAGGAATAAGAAGAAGGTGTGGACAAGGTATACACTGCTGGGATCAAGCGGATCCATGCAGCTGTTTGGGATCTGAGGAGCATACTTAAGAAGAAAATCAGGAGGGCATAAAGGAGGCAAGAGATAGCACTGGAAAATCCAAAGACATTTTTTATGTACATTGAGGGAAAGAGTAAGAATAGTGCCTCTCAGAAACTAAAGCAGTCATCTCTGTGTGGAGCTGCTGGAGATGGGCAAGGTCCTCAATGTATTTCTCCTCTGTTTTTACGTAGAGAAAGACATGATGACTGGGGAACTTGGGACAGTTTATGGAGTTGTCTTGAGGACAGTGCGCATTATGGTCGAGGATGTACTGGATATCCTAAGGTGTATGATGGTAGATATCTGTGGACAGTGGGAAACTAGAGAAGAAATTGCAGGCACCCTGGTTGACATATATATAAATCATCTTAGGCACAGGTGAGGTACAGGAAGACTGGAGAGTGGCTAATGTTGTGCATCTATTTAAGAATGGCTGCAAGGAAAAGCCTGGGAACTATAGACCAGTGAGCCTAACATCTGTCGTAGGCAAGTTACTGGAGAGGATTATGAGAGATGAGATATATATGCATTTGGATAGACAGGGAACAATTAGGGATATTCAGCATGGTTTTACATGTGGGAGATTGTGTCTTTCAAAACTTAGTTTTTTTTTTGAAGAAGTAACCAGAAAGGTTGATGAAGGCAAAGCTGTAGATGTTGTCTAAATGGACATCAGCAAGCAATTTGATAAAGTTCTGTATGGTAGACTGCTCTGGAAGGTTAGATTGCATGGGATCCAAGGACAGCTAGCTGACTGGATAGATAATTGGTTTCAAGGAAGCAGAGGATGATGGTGGAAGGTTGTTTTTCAGATTGGAAGCATGTGGCTAGTGGTGTGTTCTGGGTTTGGTGCCGGGCCCATGGCTGTTTGTGGTTTATATCAATGATTTGGATGAGAATGTACAAGCAAGTCTAGTCAGTTTGCAGATGATACTAAAGTGGGTAGTTCCATAGATCGTGAAGATGGTTATCAAAAAATACAGCAGGTTCTTGATCACTTGGGAAAGTGGTCTGAAAATAGCTAATGGAATTTAATGCAAATATGTGTGAGGGTGCATTTTGGTAAGTCAAACCAGGGCAGGACCTTCACAGCAAAGATCCTATAGCGGAGCAAGATAGATCACTCCTGCTAAATGCAATGGGCTGACGTGTAGTTCGCAACGGAACGGAATGTGGGCCTTTTTTCCATCCATTTCAGTAACCCGACCTGACCCGACCCGATCCGTCCCGCAGTGTAGTCAACGTTGCGGGGGAACAGTTTGTGTTAATAAATTTAAATTTTGAAAATGAGAAGAAGATTTTTACCAAATAACTTTTATTTTTATGAGGATGTTTCCATAACCGGCTTCCGTCTCTGCACTAGTATCCTATGGGATCTTTGGTGCGGAGACGGAAGTTGGTTACGGAAATGGGGCCGCAAATTACCCATGAATCTGCCCATGACCGTACTACGTCTTTTTCGTCGAGTGATCTATCTTGCTTGCTATAGGATCTTTGCTTCACAGTGAGTGGTAGGCCCTGTTATAGAGCAGAGGATTCGAGGAATAGTTACACAGTTCCCTCAAAGTGGTGTCATAGGTAGATAGGGTAAAGAAGGATTTGACCTTCATCAGTCAGGGAATTGAGCATAGAAGTTACAATGTTATGTTGCAGTTCTACAAGACTTTGGTGAGGCTTTATTTGGAGTATTGTATTCAGTTTTGGTCAGCCAACTGTAGGAAGGAAATTGTTAAGCTGGAAAGGGTGCAAAGATTTACGAGGATGTTGCCCTGATATGAGGGCCTGGGCTATAGGGTGAGGTTGGGCAGGCTAGGACTTTTTCTCATGGATCGCAGGAGACTGAGGGATGATCTTATAGAAGAGTCCAAAATCATGAGAGGAATTGATAGGGTGAATGCACATTCTTTTATCCAGGGCAGGAACCTGAGGGGCAACTGTTTCAATCAGAGGGTGGTGGGTATAAGGAATGAGCTACCAGAGGTGGTAGTTGAGACAGGTACAATAACAGCAATTAAAGGATGCTGGAGCAGTTACATGGATAGGAATATTCAGATGAATATGGGATTGGCTTGGATGGGACATCTTGGTCGGCATGGTTTGGGTCAGGCCGAAGACTCTACAACTCTATAACCTCCTTGATCTCAAACTGTGGTGGTCTCCATATTGTCTTCCATGTCCTTCTTGGTGAATACAGATGCATAGTATATGTTTAGTACCTCAATTAGATCCTCAGACTCCAACCATAAGTTTCTTCCTTATTCCTGAGCGGACCTACCTCCTCTCTGGTTACCACCTGTTTTAATGCACCTCTTTAATCTGATTCACCTATAACATTTAGTGGCTGCTTTTTAAAAGCCCAGTTGAGATCTTTCTTGTTTGGTTTATATTCCTCGAAGACCCTGTCTGACAATTTCTCTTTTTGACCGAATTTACAACCTCTTTGATCTTCCAAGGTTCCCTTACCACGTCATCCTTATCCTTCTAGAGTCATAGAGTCAAACAGCATGGAAATAGGACCCTCGGCCCGACTTGCCCACACTGACCAACTTGCCCCATCTACATGAGTCCTTCCCTGCCTGTGCTTGGCCCATAACCCTTTAAACCTGTCCTATCCATGTACCTGTGCAAATGATTTTAAACGTTGTGATGGTATTGCAATATGCCGGTCCTGAACTCTGATCAGTTGGCCTTGAAACAACTCCCATATCTCATAGGACGGGAGCCATTCCGGTGAGATCAAGGATAAATTGTTGCATCAGTCCTTCATTTACGCTGGTTTGAGGTCATCTGTCAGGGGTGAGGATGATTTGGGTCCACTGGTTTCCTGAGTTCTGAGAATCCAGATTCCAGGGAGCATCATCTGCTCAATGGTCCAGAAATACTTGAATCACAGTTGTGTATCCATGACCTTGGAATGCAAAGGGTCCCAGTGCATCCTACATGCTTGTTGCAGAGCAGAGGACCAGAGATCCAATCCAGCTTTAGCTTTAAGAATCAGATGATGATTTGAATAAGGTTTATACGTGTCAAAATTGTCATGTGCTGAAATCTCATTAGTCACTTTCACTTCTCCATTTCAAGAAGGGGAAGAAAGGCCCAGGAGCAATCACGGCAGGTCACGTAGAGCTGCATCTCAGTGGGCACAAGATCTGTCTCGTCCTGTTAACGCAGTCCACGCTCCCAATTGTACTTCCAAAGTGACAAAGTAACTGAGACACAACTTGACACAAACTAGCCAAAAGCATTTTTGTGTGGGTAGTCGAGTGCTTCTGAGTTGCAGCTGTTTTGAAATTTATTGACCATCCAAATGGAGGAGCCTTACATCCGTCATCTTGAAGTGCTGGGATTTGAAAAAAGATTTGTCCCAAATCAGTATTATGTGAGTACCAGTAACTGACTAATATTCCTGAATCCTCATCCTTTCATTTTTAGAAGTAAATCCGTTCATATTCCATGTGTTTCTCTGGTTATTCGTGGAGCTGCAAGATTGACATATTTGAAAACTGATGGGTTTTTTAGTGAGCTCAGATCTTTTCGCAGAATAGAGGAAATGCCTGAATAGCATGAGTTCTTTGCAAATAGTAACGTACTTGTGTATTGTTCCTGTCACTAGATTCAGACCATGAGTTGGAATTAGCTTTCAAACAGGAAGTGATTGCAATAACCAGGGACTAGTAGTTTTCTTGCGCATAAAGGAAAAAATTGTGAAATAAAAGGCCCACAGCTGTAGTTGAAGCATTGGAATCCTTCTCCTTGGGTAATCTCTCATGATCAAGATAGACACAAAACGCTGGAGTAACTCAGCGGGTCAGACAGCATCTGTGGAGAAAGGAATAGGTGTTTCGGGTTTAGACCTGCCTGGCCCGCTGAGCTGATCCAACATTTTGTGTCTATCTTCGGTGTAAGCCAGCATCTGCAGTTCCTTCCTACACATTTTGTCGGCCCCTCAGGATCAAGGATGGCTTGTTTTCCGCTCAGTTCTGTGGGCTCTGGGGTGGCTGTGGGCTGTAGAGCCAGGCAGACTCAGTACTCATGAGAGCAGTAGATTGTGTCGATGCACAGAATCTGCGGGGTAACTTTTTCACACAAAGGGTGGTGGGTGCATGGAACGAGCTTGCAGAGGACAGACACAAAATGCTGGAGTAATTCAGTGGGCCAGGCAGCATCTCTGGATTGAAGGGTCCAGAGACATTTCTCTTTGGGTCGAGACCCTTCTTCAGACTCCGAGTTGATGTAGTTGAGGCAGGGACTATCCCAACATTTGAGAAACAGACAGGTACATGGATAGGACAGGTTTGGAGGACTATGGACCAAATGCAGGCAGGTGGGACTAGTGTAGCTGGGACGTGTTGGCCAGTGTGGGCAAGATGGGCCTGTTTCCACGCTGTATCACTACGACTATAATAACTGGGACGCACGTTGAGCTGCCATTTGTCAGTGAATGCCAGGAGTCGGCTGGATCCTTCGTCGTTCGATAGTGTGGAACTTAACGTAAGATTCAAGGGCTGAGTCTGTCACTGCGGCCCGGTGCTGGTGAGGAAATGGACACCAGATCCGATTGCAGGTCAGACTATACAAAACGTCGAAAATCCCAGTAACATTCTGCAGATTGACCATCTGAGAAGAGACAAACAACAGTGATTTGTTTTGGACTTGTCGGAAATGGTGAAAATGATAAGGGAGATGAGGTTATAAACTGTTTAACCCTCGAGCTACATACTGGGGAAGCATGATGGGGAAAAAGTGGACAACATAGGACGATGGGAAGGTAATAAATAGTCAATGTGTTTATCTTTCACAGCACAGCTAGAGTTCAACTAAAGATTGAGGGTAATTAAAACTGTTTGAAGATCAAAAAAACTGTACATTTTGTAAAATTGTAAATTGTCCCTAGTGTGGAGGATAGTGTTAGTGTGTGGGGATCACTGGTTCTGCGGACTCGGTGTGCCGAAGGGCCTGTTTCCGTGCTGTATCTCTAAACTAAACAACACTAAATTAGACCAAGTTAGGATTATGGTCTGGTTCCATTTGCCAGTATTTGGCCAATTGCCTTCTAAATTGTACCTATCTGTATGTCTTCTAAAGTTGTCATTGCTACTGCTTCTATATTTTCTCTCGACTACCCTCTGAGTGAAAAGGTTGCCCCTCACATCCCTCTTAAATATTTATTCTCCCACCTGCAGCCCTGTCCTCTAATTTTCTAATTCTCTGCCCTGGGAAACAGACTGTGAGCGTTCACTTTATCCATGCCCCTCATGATCTTGTACATCTCAATAAGGTCACCCCTCAGCCCCCTATGATCCAAAGAAAAATGTCTCAGCATATCCCTATAACTAAAGTGGTAAGCCTGCATAACATGACCAGTATAGATCAGGTAAGCCCGCAGTGTTTTACACAGAGCAGGGCTGTCGGGACAAGCTGCTAGAGGTAGTTGAGACAGGGTCTATTGTAATGTGGGGCAAAAGCTGACAGGCGAGACGTGTAGATGGGGCACGTTTCCACATTGTATGACTATCATGATTAACTCATGCTCCCTGTAGATGGGTGAGCAGAGCAGCACCCGGTCCTCCAAGTGTGGTCTCACCAACGACTTTCACAGCTGCATCACGATGTTGCAACATTTACACTCCATGTCCCTCCCAATGAAGGCAAGGGTGACGAACGCTTCCTTCATCACCCTTTCAATCTGCCGCCACTTTTAGGGGCCCAGGCACCTCTGCTCCAGATCTCATTGGAGTGTCGGGCAGCCGGGAGTGTTACAGATCCAGTAAAGCCTGATGGGCCGGGTCGTCCACTGTGACCCATGCTGCGAGAGTGAGCAGGGACCCACGTGTAACCACCAAGAGCGAGGAAGGCCACTGAGAACAATGGGGGCCTGGTTGGGGGTGGGTGTGGTGTGGGGTGGGGGGGATGGGTGTGTGTGTGGGGGGGGGCGTTAAGAACGAAGGTGGGTCTTGTTAACTAGACATCATGTTTCACACAAACATTGTGGGGCGAAGGGCCTGTTCCTGTGCTGTACTGTTCTATGTAACGTTCTCTCTGAGTACTGTAGTTATGTCCTCCTGCTCTCTCCTCTCTTACTTGCATCTCTATCTCGCCTGAAGCATCAATACCCTGAAATATTGAGCTGCCCAGTCCTGCCCTTCTCTCAGCCATGTTTCTGTTATGACTGTCCTGTCCCAGTCTGCTGAGCAATCCACACCCTGAGTTTCTGACCAGTGTGACTCCTGTGATGCTGACAGTGGGGGGACTCTGTGATGAGAATGTCACTATTTGGTTGGATATCCTGTTTCTTGTTGAAGATGGTGATGGACAGGCACTTTTGTGAAGTAACCTTTGTGCAGTAAACGGTGCAGAGAAAACTTTTTACAAGGATGTTGCCAGGACTCAAGGGCCTGAACTATAGGGAGAGGTTGAGCAGGCTGGGACTCCATTCCTTGGAGCACAGAAGAATGAGCGGTAATCTTATAGAGGTGTAGAAAATCTTGAGAGGAATAGATCGGGTAGATGCTCAGAGTCACTTGCCCAGAGTAGGGGAATCATAAACCAGGGGCCATATGTTTAAGGTGAAGGAGGAAAGATTTAACAACCTGAGGTGTAACGTTTTCACACAGTATGGAGTGTATGGAGCAAGCTGCTAGAGGAGGTAGTTGAGCGGGTAGTATTGCAACGTTTAAGAAACATTTAGACAGGTACATGGATAGGATGGGATATGGGCCAAATGCAGATAGGTGGGACTAGTATAGATGGAACATGTTGGCCGGTGTGGGCAAGTTGGGCCAAAGAGCTTGTTCCCACACTATCACTCTATTACTCTATAAATGTCTCATGCCACATTTCATTCTGCACCTGAATGTTTAATTTAGTTTATGTATTGTCACGTGTACCGAGGCAGAGCGGAACGTTTCTTTGTTGCATGTTATCCAGTCAGTGGATAGACTATAGATGATTACAATTGAGCCTGTACAGTGTACAGATACAGGATAAAGGGAATAACGTTTAGAGAAAGACAATGTCCAGCAAAGTCCGATTAAAGATATACAGGTATCTGCCTAAATCTTGCTGCATGCAAGCATGGGCTGCTTACTTTGTTGAGAATTGCAAATGGGATTGAAAATCCTGCAATTAGAGACATGGAGACATAGAGTGATACAGCGTGGAAACAGGCCCTTCATAGAGTGGTACATTAGATAGATAGACAGACAGACAGACAGACAGACAGACAGACAGACAGACAGACAGACAGACAGACAGACAGACAGACAGACAGACAGACAGACAGACAGACAGACAGACAGACAGACAGACAGACAGACAGACAGACAGACAGACAGACAGACAGACAGACAGACAGACAGACAGACAGACAGACAGACAGACAGACAGACAGACAGACAGACAGACAGACAGACAGACAGACAGACAGACAGACAGACAGACAGACAGACAGACAGACAGACAGACAGACAGACAGACAGACAGACAGACAGACAGACAGACAGACAGACAGACAGACAGACAGACAGACAGACAGACAGACAGACAGACAGACAGACAGACAGACAGACAGACAGACAGACAGACAGACAGACAGACAGACAGACAGACAGACAGACAGACAGACAGACAGACAGACAGACAGACAGACAGACAGACAGACAGACAGACAGACAGACAGACAGACAGACAGACAGACAGACAGACAGACAGACAGACAGACAGACAGACAGACAGACAGACAGACAGACAGACAGACAGACAGACAGACAGACAGACAGACAGACAGACAGACAGACAGACAGACAGACAGACAGACAGACAGACAGACAGACAGACAGACAGACAGACAGACAGACAGACAGACAGACAGACAGACAGACAGACAGACAGACAGACAGACAGACAGACAGACAGACAGACAGACAGACAGACAGACAGACAGACAGACAGACAGACAGACAGACAGACAGACAGACAGACAGACAGACAGACAGACAGACAGACAGACAGACAGACAGACAGACAGACAGACAGACAGACAGACAGACAGACAGACAGACAGACAGACAGACAGACAGACAGACAGACAGACAGACAGACAGACAGACAGACAGACAGACAGACAGACAGACAGACAGACAGACAGACAGACAGACAGACAGACAGACAGACAGACAGACAGACAGACAGACAGACAGACAGACAGACAGACAGACAGACAGACAGACAGACAGACAGACAGACTTTAATAATCCTTTACAGGAAATTACAGTGCCACAACAGCTTCAAGACAGACATAACACCACACATTTCCTCAGATAGCTTCCATACTTAATAAGTTAAATACAATGAATGAATACTAAAAATGCAAAATTATTTTTGTGCATTATAAAACCTTTTGCAGCTGGTATACAAGACTTCCTATATCTCTCAGTTTTGCACATTGGTGCAATCAGCCTCTGACTGAAGATGCTGCTCTTGATCACCTTCAGGGTGTGGAGTGGGTGAGTGGGGTTGGTCATTATTGAACCCAGTTTGTTCAGAGTTCTGGCCTCTGCCACCTGCTGGACCGTTAGTTGCTCAGCCCCAACCACTGAGCCGGCCTTCCTGATCAGCTTGTCCAGTCTGTTTTTGTCCGCTATGCGGGCGCCTTCTCCCCAACAGGCCACAGCAAAAAAACAGAGCACTGGCCACCACTGAATGGTAGACACTGCACAGTAGGGGTTGGCAGATGTTGAAGGACCTTAGCCTCCTTAAAAAATACAGACGACTTTGTCCCGTCCTGTACACCGCCTCCATATGACTCTTCCAGTCCAGCTCACTGTCAAGTTGCACACCAAGGTACCGGTGGTTGGCGACCACCTCCACCTCAGTGCCCCTGATGGTGATTGGTGTTGGTTGAGTCCTCCTCCTCCCCCTCCTGAAATCCACAACTATCTCCTTAGTTTTTGTGGTGTTGAGATGGAGGTTATTGTGTGCACTCCACTCCACAAAGTTGTTTATTGTATCTCTATACTCCTCATTGCCCCCTTTGATGAGGCCGACAACAGCTGTGTCATCTGAAAATTTCTGCAAAAAGCAGCTGTTGGTGTTGTATTGGAAATCCGCTGTGTAGATGGTGAACAGGAATGGAGCCAGAACAGTTCCTTGTGGAACCCCTGTGCTGCTCAGGATGGTGCTTGAGACATTGTTCTGTAGGCGCACGTACTGTGGTCTGAGGAAAAGGTAATCCAAACACCACAGTACCAGTGTTAAAGAAGGAACTGCAGATGCTGGAAAATCGAAGGTACACAAAAATGCTGGAGAAACTCAGCGGGTGCAGCAGCATCTATGGAGCGAAGGAAATAGGTAACGTCTGAAGAAGGGTTTCGGCCCGAAACGTTACCTATTTCCTTCCCTCCATAGATGCTGCTGCACCCGCTGAGTTTCTCCAGCATTTTTGTGTACCACAGTACCAGTAATGGATCCACCTGCATCTTCTCCATCTTCTCCCCTAGCAGTTGGGGCTGAATTGTGTTAAAGGCGCTTGAGAAGTCAAAAAATGTAATCCTTACAGATGCATCAGGGATGTCCAGATGTGTGTACACCCTCTGCAGCATGTAAATGAGGGCATCATCGACACTGATGTTGGGCTGATATACAAACTGTAGAGGATCCATTTGAGTTGACACACTAGTCCTGATGTAGGAGAGGACAAGTCTCTCAAATGTCTTCATAATATGTGGTAACAGGCCTTTCATAGAGTGATACAGTGTGGAAACAGGCCCTTAGAGTGATACAACGTGAAAGCAGGCCCTTCATAGTGATACAGTGTGGAAACAGGCCCTTAGAGTGATACAGTGTGGAAACAGGCCCTTAGAGTGATACAGTGTGGAAACAGGCCCTTAGAGTGATACAACGTGAAAGCAGGCCCTTCATAGTGATACAGTGTGGAAACAGGCCCTTAGAGTTATACAGTGTGGAAACAGGCCCTTAGAGTGATACAGTGTGGAAACAGGCCCTTAGAGTGATACAACGTGAAAGCAGGCCCTTCCTAGTGATACAGTGTGGAAACAGGCCCTTCATGCAGTGGTACATTGTGGTAACAGGCCCTTCATAGAGTGATACGGTGTGGAAACAGGTCCTTTGGCCCAACTCGCCCAACAATGTCCCAGCTACACCAGTCCCACTTGCCTGCGCTTGGTCCATATCTCCAAACGTGTCCTATCCATGTACCTGTCTAACTGTTTCTTAAATGATAGGATAGTCCCAGCCTCAACTACCTTCTCTGACAGCTTGTTCCATACATCCACCACCCTTCGTGTGAAAAAAGTATCAAAAAACTGTGTAAAGGGAATAATGTTTAGTGCAAGATATAGTCCAGTAAAGTCTGATTAAAGATACACTGAGGATTTCCAATGATAGTAATTCGGGACTGCTCTTAAGCTGCAGATAGGATGGTTCAGCCTGATAACAACCGGCAAGTAACTGGGAAGTAATTTGGAGGTGTACGTTTTCACACATCTGTACCTCTTGCCTGATGGGAGAGGAGAGAAGAGGGAGTGATTGGGGTGAGACTGGTCCTTGATTATGCTAGTGGCCTTGGCGAAGCAGCGTGAAGTGCAGATGGCGTCAATGGAAGGGAAGTTAGTTTGTGTGATGGTCTGGGCTACGTCCACAAGTCTGCAATTTCTCTGCAAGGGAGCTGTTCCCAAACCAAGCTGTGATGCATCCTGATAAAATGCTTTCCATGGTGCATCTGTAGAAGTTAGTGAGAGTTGTTGGGGACATGCCGACCTTCCTAAACCTTCCAAGGAAGTAGAGGCGTTGATGTGCTTTCTTGGTCAATACGTAATATGGGTAGTCCAGGGCAAATTGCTGGTCATCCATGATAAATGAAATTTTGGGATCTGTCTTCAGACCAGCATTGTCCAGAATGCTGCCTGGATTAGAGGATAAAACCAACCTTCCTTCCATTGACTCCATTTATGCTTCACGCTGCCTTGGCAAGGTCAGCAGCATAATCAAGGACCAGTCTCAACATGGTCACTCCCTCTTCTCCCCTCTCCCATCGGGCAAAAGGTAAAGAGGTGTGAAAACACACACTTCCAGATTTAGCGTCATTTTCTTCTCAGCTGTTATCAAGCAACTGAACCATCCTATCACAACCAAAAAGCAGTACTGAGCAACTGTATACCTCATTGGAGACCCTCAGACGATCTTTGATCAGACTCTATTAGACTTTATCTTGCAGTATACATTATTCCCTTTACCCTGTATCTGTACACAGGATGGCTCGATAGTAATCATGTATAGTCTTTCTAGCACACAACAAAAGCTTTTCACTGTGCCTCGGTCCATGTGACAATAAACTAAACTCAGATACTAGCGTCAAGGAGAAGTTGGACAAACTTGGATTATTTTCTCTGGCACATCAGAGGCTGACGGTAGACCTGATAGAGCAACATTCAATTATGAGAGTTGTACCTCTGGTCACAATCAGAACCATTTCCTGGGTTGGAAATGATGAGTGGGC
The DNA here is from genome assembly GCA_038087875.1 of Malacoraja senta. Lineage (NCBI taxonomy): Eukaryota > Metazoa > Chordata > Chondrichthyes > Rajiformes > Rajidae > Malacoraja > Malacoraja senta. The sequence goes on from CM075982.1 coordinate 32,958,218, forward strand.
AAAGTTGAAGTAAAGTTAAAAGGAGATGTGTGAGGTGTTTGTTTTTACACCGAGAGTGGTTGGTGCCTAGAACACATTGCCAGAGGGTAACGGTGGAGGCAGATACAATAGTGGCTTTTAAGAGAATTTTAGATCGGCAATATGTATTCAGTAAATGGAAGGGTACGGATCACACGTAGGCAGAGGCGATTACTTTAACTTGGCATCATGTTCGGCACGGACATTGTGGGCTGAAGACACTGTTCCTGTGTTTTGTTGAGTTTAGTTGAGTTTAGTTTATTATTGTCACGTGTACCGAGGTACACTAATTAGCTTTTTTGTTGCGTTCTACCCAGTCTTCGAAAAGACTGTACATGATTACAAACAAGCTGTCTACAGTGTTCAGATACAGGATACAGGGAATAATGTTTAGTGCAAGATAAAGTCCAGTAAAGTCCAATTAAAGATAGCCTGGGTGTCCCCAATGAGGTGGATGGTAGGTCAGGACCACACTCTGGTATTAGGTGATAGGATGGTTCAGTTGCCTGATAACAGCTGGGAAGAAACTGTCGCTCAATGTGGAGTTATGCATTTTCACACTTCTGTACCTCTTGCCTGATGGGAGAGGGGAGAAGAGGGTGTGGTTCTTTGTCCTGTCATCCCTCTACAACTTTTCTATTCAAGTATTTGTCAAATTGTTTTTTAAACTTTGTAATTGTACCTGGTCTACCAGCTCGTTCCATAAACCCACAACACTACCTGAAAAAGTTGCCCATCACATTGTCTCTCGGTTTTAGTGCAATAAAGATGGCAGGTAGAATGGTAGGAAGTGTACTTAAGCAGCTTTTGGATAGGTATATGGATATGCAGGAATGGAGAGATATTATGGGCAGGTAAATAAGAGATTGTCTTGGCATCATGTGTGGTACAAACTTTAGGGACCAAAGGGCCTATTCTTGTGGCATACTGTTCTAGATCTAAGTACATAAAGGGAAAGAGGGCAACTGGGGAGAGAATAATGCCCCTCAGAAACCAAAGCGATCATCTCTGTGTGGAGCCGCAGGAGATGGACCAAGTCCTCAATGAGTATTTCTCCTCAGTTTTTATCGTGGAGACAGACATGAAGACTGGGTTACTTGGGACAGTTACAGGAGTTGCCTTAAGGGCAGTCGGTATTATGGTCAAGGAGGTGCTAGATGTCCTACGGGGTATAAAGGTAGATAAATGCTCCAGGCCTGACCAGATCTATCTGAGGACACTGTGGGAAGCTAGGGAAGAAATTACATGGGCCCTAATTGGCAGAAATAAAACATTGTCAGACACAGGTGAGGTGCCGGAAGTCTGGAGGGTGGTAAATGTTGTGCCTCTATTTAAGAAGGGCTTTAGGGAACAGCCAGAGAATTATAGACGAGTGAACCTAACATCTGTGGTCGGCCAGAGAAGACACAGAGTGCTGGAATAGCTCATTACGTCAGGTAGCACCTCAGGAGAACACGGATAGGCGACGCTTTGAGTCGCGGCCCTTCATCAGTCTGAAGAAGGGTTCTGACCCGAAACATCACCTATCGAAGCACTCTGTATCTCCTTTTGTAAACCGGCATCTGCAATTTATTTTGTCTATGTCTGTAGTAAACAAGGAATGGAAAGGATTCCGAGGGATAAGATATACATTTATTTGGATAGAAATCGGTTGATTGAGGACAATCAGCAGCATTTTGTATGTGGGAGATTGCGTCTGACAAATCTATTTGAGTTTTTTGAAGAAGTAAGCAAAAGGGTTGATGAGGGCAAAGTTGTAGTGGTGGTATATGTGGTGGATAGATTAATGGGACCCAGGGAGAGTTAGCTGACTGGATAGAAAATTAGCTTCATGGAAGAAAGCAGATGGTGAAAATAAAATGTTGTTTTAGAACTGGAGGCCTGTGACTAGTGAAGTACCTCGACGATCATTGCTAGGCCCATTTTTGTTTGTGGTTTATATCAGTGATTTGGATGAGAGTACATAAGGCATGGTTACAAACGACACTAAAGTGGGTGGCACTATAGACAGCGAAGATGGTTATCAAAAATTACAGCAGGATCTTGATCAGCTGGACAAGTATGCTGAGGAATGGGTAATGGAATTTAATGCAGATGTGCAAACCAAGGCAGGACTTTCACTGAATGGTAGGGCTCTGGGGAGTGTTGAGAGCAGAGTGGTCTTGGGGTGCAGGTTCATAGTTCATCATTGGATGGATAGGGTGGTCAAGAAGCCTTTCAGTACATGAATGAATAAGTTTATTGGCCAAGTATATTCACATACAAGGACTTTGCCTTGGTGCTCCACCCACAAGTGACAACATGACATACAGTGCCAGTTAGGAATGACACATAAAACATTAAACATTGGCCTCCATCAGTCAAGGGTATAGAAGTTGGGATGTTATGTTACAATTGTACAAGATGTTGATGAGGCTGCATTAGGAATGTGTGTACTGTTTTAGTCAGTCAGCTACAGGAATGATGTTGTTAAGCTAGAAAGAGTGCAGAGAGGATTTACGAGGATGTTATCAGGACTCGAGGGAGTGAGCTACAGGAGAAGGCTGGCCTTCATTCCTTGGATGCAGGAGGATGTGGGATGATCTTCTAGGGTGAACACACAGCGCCTTTTACCCAGAGTAGGGGAATCATGAACCATGGGACATAGTTTTAAGGTGAAAGGGAAAAGATTTAAGGGGCAACTTGTTCACACTGAGGGTGGTAGGTATATAAATAGACTGCCAAAGCAGATAGTTGAGGCAGTTATTATAATATACAAAAGGGATTTGGACGTGCATGGATCAGAAAGGTTTAGTGGGATATGGGCGAAACTCACAGGTGGGAGTAGTGTAGATGGGGCATCTTGGTCGGCATGGATGACTTGGGCTGAAGGGCCTGTTTCCATGCTGTGTGACTATGACTGACTTTCTTCATGGAAAGGTCCCGCTTCATTGGAACCAAAGCTAGTTTCCTCCTTTACGCTTGTTGATAGTATATGTCTCCAGCATCTGGGACCTCTTTTTGGTGAGAGTCTCAAGTGTTAAACAATTTCACCAAGGGGCGGAATGGCGGTGCAGTGGTATAGTTGCTGCCTTAGTGCTGGCAGCACCACAGATGTGTGTTCGATCCTGTCTACGGGTGCTGTCTGTACGGAGTTTGTACCTTCTCCCCGTAACAATGTTGGTTTTCTCCGAGATCTTCGGTTTCCTCGCACACTCCAAAGACTTACAGGTTTGTAGATTAATTGGCTTAGTGCATGTGTAAATTGTCCCTAATGTGTGTAGGATAGTGTTAATGTGTGGGGATCGCTGGTCGATGCGGACCCGGTGGACGAAGGGCCTGTTTCCGTGCTGTATCTCTAAACTAAACTAAACTAAAGTCACCTTCATCTCATGCAGTGGGCTGGTGTGAGTTGTCAGTGGTAAAAAAGGATTTTGGCACATTGGCTTTCATGAGTCAGGTTATTGAGCAGAGAAGTTGTGGTTATGTTACAGTTGCACAAGACATTCGTGACGTATCATGTTCAGTTTTGAACAACCAGAGAAAACCCACGCGGTTACGGGGAGAACGTACAAACTCCTCACAGACAGCACCCGTGGTCAGGATCGAACCTGGGTTTCTGGCGCTGGAAGACAGCAACTGCACCACTGTACGGTGGTGGGTATATGGACTGAGTTGCCAGAGGAGGTAGTTGAGGCAGGTGCTATATAAACATTTAAAAGTCATTTGTACGTACATGGATAGGAATGGTTTAGAGGGATATAGGCTAAACGCAGGGAACTGGGACGAGCTTAGATGGGGCATCTTGGCCGGCATGGGTGGAAGGGCCTGTTTCTGTGCTCTATGACTCTATCTGCTCATCCTACTCCCTTCCAAAAACTCTTCACTCTTGGTTCTTGGTTTCCTGGTCCTCCAAAAATATGCCAAATGGAATTTAAACTGGAGGTGGTGGAGGGTGGACTTAAGCAAAAAAGGGTTATGCATTTTTAGGGTCGTTTGCAAATTTTGAAACTCCTAAACTGACATTATTAATTCAGGAAACTACAACCACCTTCTCAACCCTCTCTATATTTTTGTCCAAGATACCTACTGGAATCACAGCTTTCCACTCTTTGATCATTTTTGTCCATTGGCATTTGAAATTCTAAATTCATATCAAACTGGCAAAGTTCCATTCCAAAAGTTATGTTTTAGTTGTTGCCGTATTTCAATTATTATCGACTGCTCAGTTCCTCAGTTGTTTGTTGGTATTAATTTCTTGTTCATACTTCCTTTTTTGGTACCTGTTGTAAGCCGTTAATGTGTAGGAAGGAACTGCAGATGCTGGTATAAACCAAAGATAGACACAAAATGCTGGAGTAACTCAGCGGGACAGGCAGCATCTCTGGAGAGAAGGAATGGACGATATTTTGGGTCAAGGCCCTTCTTCAGACTGAAAGTCACGGGAAAGGGTCTTTCCCGTAAGCCGTTAATTCTTGCCTTGCTTCAGAAACTGTTCTTGTAAAGAGTAAGATTCTGTTATTGTCAATCTAGACCTTCTGGAAGGCTGTCAGCACCAGAATCCTGAAAAGCTTTTCACTGTACCTCAGGACATGTTAGACTAGACTAGACTAGATTCTACTCTGAGGCGATTTCCATTTGCACAGACTGACTTCGAAATTCCATTTGAGAAGAACTGCTCCCATGAGTTACCATTCCATCAGTGAACTCAGCTGAATTGGGCCTTATGTTAATGATGCGTAGGAAGGAACTGTAGATGCTGGTTTACACCGAAGATAGATACAAAATACTGGAGTAACTCAGCGGCTCAGGCAGCACCTCTGGGGAAAAGAAATAGGTGATGATTTGTGTCAAGATCCTTCATCAGGCATTTAGAGTCAAGACCTGAAGAAGGGTCTCGAACTGAAACGTCACCTATTCTTTTTCTCCAGAGATGCTGCCTGACCTGCTGAGTTACTCCAGCATTTTATGTCTATCTCTTGTGTTAAAGATTATGGAGTTCATACAGGCAGTTTATAACTCGACTATGATCTTGAAAGCTGATCAAACTTCTGCGAGGAAAGTTTTTGTGTTCCTTTAAAGATCTGCCCTCCTCAGTCACACATAGAAACCACAGGAAGTGTTGCACAAGCTGTTTTACACAAAGTGATTCATTTTACTGTCATTTACATTGGAAATGTCAGGAAAGGTTGAAGAAAAACCTCTAATATTTTAATTTTGTCACTTGTGGGCGGAGCACCAAGGCAAATTCCTTTTATGTGAATATACTTGGCCAATAAATTCATTCATATTATAATTTTGTTAAATACAGATAAAATGCTTCCCACTTGTAATATTAATGATGCTGTTTCACAGGACATTACAGCACAAAAACAAGCCCTTGGGTCCACAATGCCACCAAACATGATCTGTGCATCTCCTTTAAACTTTTCCCCACTCATCTTAAAGTTATTATCTGATTTTTCCATTCTTACGGAAAAAGGTTCTGCCTGTCTACCCTATCTATACCTCTCATAATTATATATCTATTATTATCTGAATGGTGCCCGATTAGGAAAAGGGGAGGTGCAATGAGACTTGGGTGTCCTTGTACATCAGTCACTGAAAGTAAGCATGCAGGTAGAGCAGGCAGTGAAGAAAACTAATGGCATGTTGGCCTTAATAAAGAGTGGATTTGAGTATGGGAGCAAGGAGGTCCTACTGCAGTTGTACAGGGCCCGGGTGAGACCACACCTGGAGTATTATGTGCAGTTTTGGTCTTCTAATTTGAGGAAGGACATTCTTGCTATTGAGGAAGTGCAGCGTAGGTTCACCAGGTTAATTCCCGGGATGGCAGGACTGATATATGATGAAAGAATGGATCGACTGGGCTTATATTCACTGGAATGTGGGATTAGAGGGGATTTTATAGAAACAGATATAAAATTCCTAAGGGATTGGGCATGCTAGATGCAGAAAAAATGTTCCCGATGTTGGGGGGGTTTAGAATCGGGGGTCACAGTTTAAGAATAAAGGGTAGGCCATTTAGGACTGAGATGAGGAAAAACGTTTTCACCCAGAGAGTTGTGAATCTGTGGAATTCTCTGCCACAGACGGCAGTGGACGCCAATTTCAAGAGAGAGTTAGATATAGCTCTTTGGGCTAACAAAATCAAGGGATATGGGGCGAAAGCAGGAATGGGGTACTGATTTTGGATGATCAGCCATGAATGGCGGTGCTGGCTCGAAGGGCCAAATGGCCTCCTCCTGCGCCTATTTTCTATGTTTCTATCAGGTTTCCCCATAACTACCGGCATTTTAAAGAAAACAATCCAAGTCTGTCCAAGCTCTCTGTGCAACTAATACTCCCAATGCCTCCTCTGCCTCCTTTCCAAAGCCTCCATATCCTTTCTGTAACGGGGCGACCAGCACTGCACACAGTACTCAAAGTGCAGCCTAACCAAAGTCCTATAAAACTGCATCACTGACTTCCTGACTCTTATACTCAATGCCCTGATCTATAAAAGCAAACATACCAAATGCCTTCATTCCCAATCTACCTACTTGAGTTGCCACATTCAGGGAGCTATGTATTTGGACCGCGAGATCTTTCTGTACATCAATGCTGTCAAGGCTCATGCCAATAGTTGTATATAGTCCCCTTAGATTTTGCCTCGCAAAGACCAACAGCCAGGATGATAAAAACAAACACTAGAGGGCATAGTTTTAAGGTGAGAGGGGCAAAGTATAAAGGAGATATGCCGGACAGGTTTTTTTACACAGCGGGTGGTGAGTGTCTGGAACAAAGTGGTGGTTGAAACAGATACGTTAGTGGCATTGAAAAGACATTTGTATAAGCAAAAGGACACCAAGTTCAGGAGTAACAGCTGCATCTCCGGAGACCATAGATGATGTTGCGGGTCGAGATCCTTCTTCAGACATCTTCAGATCAGCATATGGTAATGGATGGATATGGGTTATGTGCAGTTATATAAGTGATGGTCATTGTGGGTCAAAGGGCCTGATCTTATGCTGTAAGTTCATAAGTTCATGTTCATTTATTGTCACATACACCAATTGGTGTAGTGAAATTCACTGGCCAGGTCAGTCATACAATTAAAAAAAAAAGCAACAGACTCAAAAAACACATTTTAACATAAACATCCATCACAGTGACTCCTACACATTCCTCACTGTGATGGAAGGCGAAAATAAAGTTCCAAGTCCTTCCCTTGATGTTCTTCCTTGGTCGGGGGTCCTCGAGCCGTTGACGGGACGGTCTTGAGTCCTGTAGCCGGCGGCGTTCGGGCCCTCCACGTCGAGGCGTTCAGCTCCCACATCGGGGGGTTGTCAGCTCCCCCGTGCCGGGCGATGAAACCTCGCGTCGGGGCTGGACAAACCTTGTGCGGCGTTGGAGCTCCCGACTAGCCTCTCCCGAGACTGTGAGCCCTCGATGGTAAGTCCGCAGGCCGCGGTGGGAGCGATCCCAGGCAAGGGATCCGCTCCGATGGTAAGTCCGCGTCCCGCGGTGGGGCTCACGACAGTCCGAGCGGCTTCCAGCTCCAGCGATGGTAGGCCGCAGAGCCCGGAGAATGTGATCCGAAACTTGATCACCACTCCGGGAAGGTAAGAACCTGAAAAAAAGTTTCCCCCTCCCCCCCACATAAAACAAACAGAAGAACATTAAGACAAACTTTAAACAAAACGCTAAAAATAACAAAAAGGGTGAAAAAACGAACAGACTGCCGGCAGGGCTGCCATCTCCCTCCTCCGGCGCCCCCCGATGCTGTACTATTCTATGTCTTATGCTCCACCTCAAATACATTAAGATCTGCCATTTCTACGCCCGTTTCTCTAGCTGATCTATATCCCACTGTTACATATGCTACATATGCTACATATTCATTGTAGCAGTCCCAACCTCCTGCACTACTTTGTATCAGGCACACTCACCACACACACACACACTGTGATTAGGTATGTAAGCACTTTCAGTATTACTACGCCACACAGACAAAGGAGCTGAATAAACAACCTGAATTGTGTCGTTTATTATCAGGATATCAAACACGAAGACACAACATGGTGGCAGCGGTGACTTTCGAGTAAAAAAAACCGCGCTATTGTGAATCGCTATTGGGAATTAGGAACAGCGGCTGCAGAGAAATTGATTTTTTTGTGCACCCGCCTAACAACACAAGATGGCGGCCTCCACAGCAGCAATGAGCCTCCACCCTACGATGAACTGGGACGCCGATGATGTGGTGGAGGCGTTCAAGAAATTCAAACAAAAGAGCCAGCTGGCATTCAAAAGCTTCCTGAAAGGAACTGCAGATGAAGAGAAGGTCAGTTATATTTTACTATGGCTCGGGGAGAAGGGTCTAGACATTTTTAACAGTTGGAGCTTAACAGAACCCGACTGCAATAATCCGGGAATAGTCCTTGAAAGGTTTGCGAACCATATGGAGCCCAAATCAAACCACAGAATCCATCGGTATGAGTTTCAAGGGCTAAGACAAGACCCACAAGAAACACCCGACACTTTCCTGTCGAGACTAAGGAACGTGGCCAAGAAATGCAGATTTGGTGATGAAGATGACAGAATTGTCGACCAGCTAATATGGGGGTGCGCCCACCAAGAGGTCCAAAAGTCCCTAATAGGGAAAGACACCCTCAACCTAAAAGACGCCGTAGATGCTGCCAGAGCTTTCGAAGCCACAAGGAAACAAATGTCCTCCCTCTGCCTTCAAGTTGGCTCATCTCAGAGCAGCACCAGAGTGAATATAGACGCTCTCTCAAAACGTGACCCTGGCTCCACCTTAAAGGCTCCAAAGCAGACATTTTCTAGGCATGCAAACAAACAAGCAAGCCAAAGAAGCTGCTGGAACTGCGGTACAGAGCATGCATTTGATGATCGCAGGGAGTGCCCAGCATACGGGACTACCTGCAAATCCTGTGGGAGGCCTAACCACTGGAAGAAAATGTGTAGGTCAACAAAATCATACAGCACCAAGCCAAAGCAGCAATGGTCAAAGAACGATAGAAATACGAGAAGGAAACAAATACACGCACACGTCCAACAGGAAGAGGAGATAACCTCAGATACCTCTGAGGAAGAATTCCTTTCCGTTGGGACCATTGACGTCCACGAAATGGGAAACAACAAACCACATAGCAACAGAGATGAAGCATATACTATAATACAACTACAGAAAAAAGTGGGAAAGAAAAGAACAACGATTAATCTAAGGCTCAAAATTGATACTGGAGCCCAGAGCAATATCTTACCAGTCAATCTTTACGGAAAGATATTCCCTGAACACATGACAAAAGATGGCAGCGTCAGGAAAGGAATCCTTGGAAGTAGCGATGTAGTCCTAGCTGCATACGGAGGTTCCATAATCCCACAGCTAGGCAAAACAATCATAGCAGGAACATACAAAGGGAAAGAAGTGAAATGCCCCTTCTACATCACTAAATCGAAAGGACCTGCTATTCTCGGCCTGAACACGTGCCAAAGACTGAAGATTGTGTCAATCAACCATGAAATCAAGACAAACTCTTGCAGAATTGACAGAAACATACCCATCAAAAACCGGCCGCCCATCAGGAACAAAGAAGAATTGATTGACATGTACCCAGAGTGTTTTGACGATACCGTTGGTTGTTTTGAGGAATACGAATACCATATCACAGTAGACCCCAGTGTGAAACCAGTGATCCACCCACCCCGCCGTGTTCCCCTTGAACTGAAAGAGAGGCTAAGGGAACAACTAAACGAAATGGAAAAAAAGGGCATCATCACAGCAATAACTAAACCAACTGATTGGGTAAATTCAATTGTTATCAAAGAAAAGCCAAACGGAAAACTAAGGATATGCCTTGATCCCAGGGATCTGAACAATGCATTGAAGCGCGACCATTATCCAACTCCAACCCTTGAAGAGATCACACCAGCACTGGCCGGTTCCAAGGTGTTCAGCAAGCTGGATGCTAGCAATGGATATTGGAACATCAAAATAGACCGAAAGTCATCAATGCTCACCACTTTCAACACGCCATTTGGCAGATTCAGATTCAACAGGCTCCCATTCGGGCTGAAGGTGAGTCAAGATGTCTTCCAGCGGAAAATAGATGAAACATACAATAGCTGTAAAGGGGCAATCGGGATAGCAGATGATATCCAAGTATACGGCAGAGATGAAAACACGCATGATTACAACCTCCATGAGGCTATGGAAAAAACTCGAAGAGCCGGCATAAAGCTCAATGCAGACAAATGCATAATCAAAGAAAGGGAGTGCAAATTCTTTGGACTGATTTACTCTGCAGAAGGAGTGAAACCGGACCCTACAAAAGTGGATGCTATCAACCACATGGAGGAACCCAAAGACAAGAAACAGCTAAGAAGTTTCCTAGGGCTCATACAATACATGGGAGCCTTCATACCTAAGCTTGCTAATCACACAGCAAATCTCCGTGAATTGATGAAAGACGACGCTGAATTTGATTGGTGTGCTTCACATAGCCAAGATTTTGGGAAAATAAAACAACTCATCAGCAAAGAAACGATCCTGCAGTACTATGACAGACAGAAACCTGTAACACTCCAAGTTGATGCCTCCATGAGAGGAGTTGGAGCAGTACTGATACAAAATGGCCGACCTATTGCGTATGCATCCAAAGCACTCACTCCTACAGAATCAAGGTACGCAAACATAGAGAGAGAACTCTTAGCAGTAGTCTATGGCTGCGAGAAATTTCACACTTACCTATATGGAAGGTATTTCGACATTGAAACAGACCACCGCCCTCTAGAACAAATCGAAAAAAAAAACCTCACCAAAGCACCAGCCAGACTACAGAGACTATTACTGAGGCTACAGCACTACGACTACAACATCAGATACAAGCCAGGAAAAGACCTGCTGCTAGCTGACGCCCTATCCAGACTATCAACACATGACAAACAAGAGATGGAAGGGCTGAGCATAAAGATCCACCACATTGTGAGTGTGACAAGCGTGAAGCTGGAACAGATCAAAGAGGAAACAGCCAGAGATGAAGAACTCCAGCTCCTCACCCAAATGGTAATACAGGGGTGGCCAGAAAAGAGACAACAAGTTCAGCCTCTCCTCCGCGAATACTGGACCATCCGTGATGATATTTCGGTAGAGAATGGAGTCCTGATGGCCGGATCATGAATCATCATACCCAAGTCCATGAAAAAAGAAATCCTCGAAAAGATCCACCAGGGACACTTAGGAATGGAAAAGTGCAGACTCCGTGCTAAATCCGCTGTGTACTGGATAGGCATGTACAAGGACATAGAAAAGCTGGTATCTACATGCCACATATGCCAAAAATACAGGAATTCACAACAGAAGGAGGAAATGACACCCAGTGATATCCCAAGCCGGCCATGGCAAACCATCGGAGCAGACCTGTTCACAGAGAACCAGCAATGGTATTTGATTATGGCCTGCTACTACTCCAAATTCCCATTTGTGAGAAACGTAAAGGACTTGAAAGCTAAAACAATTGTGTCAATTGTTAGAGGGTTGTTTGCAGAGCAAGGAATACCTGAGCAGATCGTATGTGACAATGGAACCCAATTCACATCTCGGGAATTCAGAGAGCTAGCCACCGAATACGGGTTCAAAATCACAACATCTTCACCACATTACCCAAAGGGCCATGGGTTTATTGAAAGGCAAGTACAGACAGCCAAGAAAACACTAATAAAATGCCGAGAGGCAAAGGAGGATCCAAACCTGGCACTTTTATCCTTACGGGCAACTCCACTAAAGGCTGACATGAAGTCTCCTGCAGAAATGCTAAATGGCAGGAAATACAAAACCACCCTGCCAAGCAAAATCCAACCCCCTATCGACCAAGAAGAAACAAGGGCAAAATTGGCAGCTGCCCAGGAGGAGGGGCTGAAACAATACAACAAAAATGCACAGTACTTGCCTGAACTATTTCAAGGCCAAAACGTACATGCTCAGGATCCAACAACAAAGAAATGGACCCCAGCACAAATCACTAGCAGGGCTGGAACCCCAAAATCATATATCATAGAGACAGAACCGGGCAGGCAGTTGAGACGAAACAGAATTCACATCCGCCCGACACCTGAAATGTCAACACCTGCAACTCCAAAGACAACACCAGCAACTCCTAGGACACCACCCACAGCAGCAGCAACACCTGCCATTGATGACAACACATTCTCACAAACTGCTACCAGTGAGTCATATAGTCAACCAGCACCAACCAATGGCCAGGAAACAACTCAACAAGTTACCAATACATCGAGTGCAACACTGCAGGCAATAACCAGATCTACTAGATCCAGGAGCAACATCTTACCCCCAGCGCGTTATCGCTAGCACTGGAAGGGACAAGTCACGCCAAGACATGACTCTTGACTGGCTACGCACTACCTGAAAGAAAACAAGCTGCCATTATATATTTTGTTGTGTAGTATAGTAGAAAGCAGAATGCCATGAATGTGGGCAGAATAATCCCACGGTATCTGCTACAGGATTGCCACCCTCGCTCTGGCAATCCTCTAGTGTCACTAATTTTTGTTCCTTTCTTTTGAGAAGGGGGGATGTTACATATGCTACATATTCATTGTAGCAGTCCCAACCTCCTGCACTACTTTGTATCAGGCACACTCACCACACACACACACACACTGTGATTAGGTATGTAAGCACTTTCAGTATTACTACGCCACACAGACAAAGGAGCTGAATAAAGGAGTACAATAAGGCAACTGAAACAACCTGAATTGTGTCGTTTATTATCAGGATATCAAACACGAAGACACAACACCCACTGTAGACAAAAGTGCTGGAGAAACTCAGCGGGTGAGGCAGCATCTACGGAGCGAAGGAAATAGGCAAAGTTTTAGAAACATAGACATAGAAAATAGGTGCAGGAGTAGGCCATTCGGCCCTTCGAGCCTGCACCACCATTCAATATGATCATGGCTGATTATCCAACTCAGTATCCTGTACCTGCTTTCTCTCCATACCCCCTGATCCCTTTAGCCACAAGGGCCACATCTAACTCCCTCTTAAATATAGCCGATGAACTGGCCTCAACTACCTTCTGTCGCAGAGAATTCCAGAGATTCACCACTCTCTGTGTGAAAATTTTTTCCTCATCTCGGTCCTAAAAGATTTCCCCCTTATCCTTAAACTGTGACCCCTTATTTTGGGCCGAAACCCGCTGAGTTTCCCCAGCACTTTTGCCTACCTTCGATTTTCCAGCATCTGCAGTTCCTTCTTGAACACTATATCCCACTGTATACTTTGACAGCCTTCCTCACAGTGCATGACCCCAGCAATCTTGGTGTTTCCTGGATAACATTTCTCCAGAGGTAAAGATGATTTGAAATTGTTGCCTGATTCTTAGTTCTTTCGCCCGGGGATCAGGAAGCAGAGGTCCCAGTTTGAGCTGAGGGAACAGGGAGTAGCGTGGACACAGTGGATGGAGACTGGGCTCTATTTGGAGGCTCACGAATAGGCCTATAATTCCCATTGGAGCAGCACGCCAGGGAAAATGGGAACATCAGATGCTGGATGCACAAAAAACCAACAGCATCACTGATAGGGCCATACGCCTCCCTCCCTACAATTCTCTCCCTTCCCAATGACCCCTCTCCAGTTCCCCCCCGCTCAACCCAGCTCCCAGTCAATACACCATGTTGATCCAACATTGGAGGGACAGGAGATCGGATAGTTTATCTTTGGAGGTGCAGTGGCACAGGTGGAGTTGCTGCCATACATCACCAGAGACCCAGGTTTGTGTGCTGTGTGTATGGAGTTTGTACGTTCTCCCCGTGACCAGCGTGGGTTTAACCCAGGATCTCCGGTTTCCTCCCCTACTCAAAAGACCTACAGGTCAGTCGGTTAATTGGCTTCAGTAAAATTGTAAATTGTCCCTCCAGTGTGGGATATTGCTAGCGTACGTGGTGATCGCTGGTCGGTGTGGACACGGTGGGCCGAAGGGCCTGTTTCCACGCTGTATCTGCAAACGAAATTAAATTAAAAGCTAACGAGGTGTTTTCTTTTCAGGTTTATATGCTGATGGTGAAGTGGAGTGACTTGTCCGAGAAGCTCATCTACAGAAAGTTCTCTGAAATCTACGATTTCCATGTAAGTAGTTGATTTCAATGGTCATGCACGAGGTGTAACAGGAGCCCGAGTGCTTCAAGGTTGTCCTCAGGCTCTGCATCATACCAGCTAAGTGAGGTGCTGCAAAGCCTTTTGTGCAGTTAGATACGTGATGGTCATTGTGGGCCGAAGGGCCTGTTCTTGTGCTGTACTATTCGATGTCCTACCTTACATTTGCTCGCATTAAACTCCATCTCCCATTTCTAAGCCCGTTTCTGTAGCCTCAGTAGATATCAATAGAGCTGTTACTGGTGATGCCGGCCTCAATAGGCCCCGACCACGGGTGAACAAGAGGAAGATGACTGAACTTTGTTGCCTTCCCTCACAGTGGGAAACGTTGATTCCGCTGTGGGGGATGCTTTATATTAAATTCTATAGTGTTGTGTTTATCTTATTTGTCTGCTGCATGGTAACTCAAATTTCACTGCACCAATTGGTGTATGTGACAATAAATGTAACTTAAACTTGAACATTGAGCATTCAAGGCAGCAATCTCAGATATATCCAAGGGCATTGTGGGAAATTAGAGTGGAAATTACAGGAGCCCTGGTTGAAATTTACGAGTCGTATTTAACTACAGGAGAGGTGCCGGAAGACTGGAGGGTGGCAAATGTTGTGCCTCTATTCAAGAAGGGCTGCAGGGAAAATGCTGGGAACTATAGGCCAGTGAACTTATCATCTGTAGCAGGTAAGATACTGAAGAGTATTCTGAGGGATAGGATATACAGGCATTTGCATGGGCAAGGGCTGATTAGGGATAGTCAGCATGGTTTTGTACGCGGGAGGTCGTGTGTCACAAATCTGAGTTTCTTGGGAAGTCTAACATGGGCAGGACCTACACATTGAATGGTAGGGCCCTGGGGAGTGTTGTAGAGCAGAGGGATCTAGGAGTGCAGGTGAATGGTTCCTTGAAGGTGGGGTCACAGGCAGATAGGGTGGTCAAAAAAGGCTTTTGGCACTTTGGCCTTCATCAGTCAGAGCATTGAGTATAGAAGTTGGGAGGTCGTGTTGCAGTTCTATATGGCATTGGTGAGACCGCACTTAGATTATTGTGTTCAGTTCTGGACACCATGTTATAGGAAAGATGTAATCAAGCTGGAAAGGGTACAGAGAAGATTTACAAGGATGTTACCAGGACTAGAGGGTTGAGCTATAGGGAGAGGTTACGTAGGTGTTAAAGCTCGCCCGCTCTCTGGAATAATAAATGCCGGCGGACACTGATGCTCATAGTAAAGACACAACTTTATTACGCTAGTGGGAGTGGGAGAGTCTCTGTAAGTATGGTCACATACATGCCAGCTCCTCGTGGTTCCACTCAATTATTCTGTGCACATGCAGTATATTTATACTTGAGTAGTCACGGGTCCAGCTAATTACACAGCAAATCACACAGTCACCTGAACCAGTTCTTATCGTGTCTAGAACAGACTTCTTTTTCTCTGCAGTTCTACTTGGTATCGGGTCTCTTCCCTTTTTAGTCACAACACCATTTCCAGTTCTGCAAAACCACCTGTTATTCATTAGCTAGCAATTCTAAGCAAGTAAAGCAGGCTCACCACGCACAACATGCAATCTGTCACGTACACATCCATCTATCTATATATCTTCTATCTATCTATCTATATCTATCTATCTATCTATCTATCTATCTATCTATCTATCTATATCTATCTATCTATCTATCTTCTATCTATCTTCTATCTATCTATCTATCTATCTATATACTTTTAAAACTCTCTGGCTGTCGTCCGTCTGTACGTCCGACGGCCTGCTTGACTTTGCCGCGCGGCCTTTGATACGGCCCCTGGCCCACGCGGCGCGCGGAAAGGCCCACGTTTTTCGCCATTTCCAAAGAGATGACATTTATCTTTACGAATAGCCACTCCTGATTAAATTCTGTCCTGTTTATGTACACGTTTTTTAATAAAATCCATCCCCCCACCAACCCCAATGTGATTTTCTCCGATTGTCTCCGATTTTCTCCGAAAACGACGCCATCTTTTTTTCGCCGATTTTCTCCGAAAACGACGCCATCTTTTTTTCGCCGATTTTCTCCGATTTTTTCCGAAAACGACGCCATCTTTTTTTCAGCAGATATTCACCCCGGGGTCTGAAGCACGTTCGGGAACAACACCCCGGGGTGTCAAGCACTTTCGGGGACCAGACCCAACGGGTCTGCACTTGGTCTAGTATACTTTTAAAACTCTGTGGCTGTCGTCCGTCTGTACGTCCGACGGCCTGCTTGACTTTGCCGCGCGGCCTTTGATACGGCCCCTGGCCCGCACGGCGCGCGGAAAGGCCCACGTTTTTCGCCGTTTCCAAAGAGATGACATTTATCTTTACGAATAGCCACTCCTGATTAAATTCGGTCCTGTTTATGTACACGTTTTTTAATAAAATCCATCCCCCCCCCAACCCCAATGTGATTTTCTCCGATTTTCTCCGAAAAATTTTTTTCCCCGATTTTCTCCGAAAAAGACGCCATCTTTTTTTCGCCGATTTTCTCCGATTTTTTCCGAAAACGACGCCATCTTTTTTTCCCCCGATTTTCACTCCGGGGTCTGAAGCACGTTCGGGAACAACACCCCGGGGTGTCAAGCACTTTTGGGGACCAGACCCAACGGGTCTGCACTTGGTCTAGTATACTTTTAAAACTCTCTGGCTGTCGTCCGTCTGTACGTCCGACGGCCTGCTTGACTTTGCCGCGCGGCCTTTGATACGGCCCCTGGCCCACGCGGCGCGCGGAAAGGCCCACGTTTTTCGCCATTTCCAAAGAGATGACATTTATCTTTACGAATAGCCACTCCTGATTAAATTCTGTCCTGTTTATGTACACGCTTTTTAATAAAATCCATCCCCCCACGAACCCCAATGTGATTTTCTCCGATTGTCTCCGATTTTCTCCGAAAACGGCGCCATCTTTTTTTCGCCGATTTTCTCCGAAAACGACGCCATCTTTTTTTCGCCGATTTTCTCCGATTTTTTCCGAAAACGACGCCATCTTTTTTTCAGCAGATATTCACCCCGGGGTCTGAAGCACGTTCGGGAACAACACCCCGGGGTGTCAAGCACTTTCGGGGACCAGACCCAACGGGTCTGCACTTGGTCTAGTATACTTTTAAAACTCTCTGGCTGTCGTCCGTCTGTACATCCGACGGCCTGCTTGACTTTGCCGCGCGGCCTTTGATACGGCCCCTGGCCCGCACGGCGCGCGGAAAGGCCCACGTTTTTCGCCGTTTCCAAAGAGATGACATTTATCTTTACGAATAGCCACTCCTGATTAAATTCGGTCCTGTTTATGTACACGTTTTTTAATAAAATCCATCCCCCCCAACCCCAATGTGATTTTCTCCGATTTTCTCCGAAAAAAAATTTTCCCCGATTTTCTCCGAAAAAGACGCCATCTTTTTTTCGCCGATTTTCTCCGATTTTTTCCGAAAACGACGCCATCTTTTTTTCCCCGATTTTCACTCCGGGGTCTGAAGCACGTTCGGGAACAACACCCCGGGGTGTCAAGCACTTTCGGGGACCAGACCCAACAGGTCTGCACTTGGTCTAGTATACTTTTAAAACTCTCTGGCTGTCGTCCGTCTGTACGTCCGACGGTCTGCTTGACTTTGCCGCGCGGCCTTTGATACGGCCCCTGGCCCACACGGCGCGCGGAAAGGCCCACGTTTTTCGCAATTTCCAAAGAGATGACATTTATCTTTACGAATAGCCACTCCTGATTAAATTCGGTCCTGTTTATGTACACGTTTTTTAATAAAATCCATCCCCCCCCAACCCCAATGTGATTTTCTCCGATTGTCTCCGATTTTCTCCGAAAACGACGCCATCTTTTTTTCCCCGATTTTCTCCGAAAACGACGCCATCTTTTTTTCGCCGATTTTCTCCGATTTTTTCCGAAAACGACGCCATCTTTTTTTCAGCACATTTTCACCCCGGGGTCTGAAGCACGTTCGGGAACAACACCCCGGGGTGTCAAGCACTTTCGGGGACCAGACCCAACGGGTCTGCACTTGGTCTAGTATACTTTTAAAACTCTCTGGCTGCCGTCCGTCTGTACGTCTGTACGTCTGTACGTCTGTACGTCTGTACGTCTGTACGTACAACGTTCTGCTTGACCTGTCCCGCCTTTGATACCGCCCTACCGTTTCTAAAGAGGTTACGTTTATCTTTACGAATAGACGGTCCTGATTAAATTTGGTCGTGTTTAGGTACGCTTTTTAAAATAAAATACCTCTCCCCCCCCCCAAACCAAACATTTCAAAATGTTTAAAAAAACAGCTCAGCCATAGAATGTTAGTAAAGATTCCATTGTGTGATGTCACAATGCCCGATGCTCACAGATGTCCAATCGGAATGGACCAATTTACATATGCCTTGGCAGCAGCCCCAGCCCCTCCCCCCCCACCCCCGCAGCCTGTGTCGAAGGGCGTCGCCACGTGTGTGGGAATAGAGAAAGATGATTGGGGGTGAAGGGAATGGGGAACAGATGGACTGTCCCTACCCCTCTTACTTCCACTCTCCCTCCCCCTCCTCTCTCCTCTCCCCCTCCCTCCCCTCCCTCTCTTCCCCCTACTCCTCTCCCCTTCCCCTCATCCCCTCTCTCCACCTCTAACATCCTCTCCCCCCTTCCTGCCCTCCCCGCTCTCCTACCACTCCCCACTCTCCACCCCCTCCCTCTCCCCCACCCTGCTCTCTTCTCACTCACCAATCTCTCCCCTTTCCTCCTCCCCCTCTCCTCTTCTCTCCCCACCCCGACTGTCCCTACCCCTCCTACTTCCACTCTCCCTCCCCACTCTACCCCCTCTCTCCTCTCCCCCTCCCTCCCCTCCCACACCCTCTCTTACCCTCCACCCCCCTCTTCACCCCCATCTCCCCCCCACCCCCTTCCACTCTCTCTTGCACCACTCCCCGCAACCACTCACTCCCAACTCTTCCCCTCTCCCTCCCCCACCTCTCTCCCTCCCCCTCCCTCTCTTCCTCTCTTCCACCTACTCCTCTCCCCTTCCCCTCATCCCCCCCTCTCCACTTCTAACATCCCCTCCCCCCCCTCTCCACCCTTCCTGCCCTCCATGCTCTCCTCCTAACTCACCACTCTCCTCCCCATCCCTCTCCCCCACCCTACTCTCTTCAACCTCACCAATCTCTCCCCTTTCCTCCTCGCCCTCTACCCTCCCTCCCCCTCTCCTCTTCTCTCCACACCCCGTCTTCCTCTCCCCCTTCCCCCCGAGTGTGTTTGCGGGGTGGTTAGTGTGTGTGATGCCGCAGCACCCCCCCCCCTCCCGCAAACGCGCGTTGGGAAAACAGCCCACCAACAGTCTCTCTGTCTTTAACACGGAACTGCAGATGCTGGAAAATCAAAGATACACAAAAAAAAGCTGGAGAAACACAGCGGGTGCAGCAGCATCTATGGAGCGAATGAAATAGGCAAAGCTTTGGGCCGAAGCCCATCATCAGTTTTTTTTTTACCTGAAACGTTTCCTATTTCCTTCGGCCCAGTCTCTCTGTCTCTCCCATCTCTCTCTCTCTCTCTCTGCCCTTCTCTCTTCACAGCCCACGGCTCGACTCATGCACGCCCGTTCCAAACACCCCCTTCACCTTTCTCCCCCATCGTCTCCTTTCTCTCTCCACCACTCTCCTCTCTCCCCCTCCTCTCTCCCCACCTTCCTCTCCCCCCTCCTCCATCCCTCTTCAAATTTTTAACATTAAATTTTGTCTCTCTGCCACCCCCCTCTAGAAGCACCTGAGAGGTGAGGGCTATTCATCAGTGGATAGGGTGGAGATGGGATAAAAGAATCAAATTTAAAAATTAATGTAATATCAAGGGGTGTGATGAGTGTGTGTGTTTGTGGATGCAGGATTCCATGCTTTGGAGGAAAGGGGGTGGTTAGTCTGACGCAACAGCCCCTCCCCCCGCAAACGCACGTTCGGTGTCCAGACCCAACGGGTCTGCACTTGGTCTAGTATACTTTTAAAACTCTCTAGCTGTCGTCCGTCTGTACGTCTGTACGTCTGTACGTCTGTATGTCCGTACGCCGCCTTTGATACCGCCCCTGGCCCACACAGCGCGTGGAAAGGCCCATATTTTTTACCATTTCCAAAGAGATGACATTTATCTTTACGAATAGCCACTCCTGATTAAATTCGGTCCTGTTTATGTACACGTTTTTTAAATAAAATCCATCCCCCCCCCACCCCCATGTGATTTTCTCCGATTGTCTCCGAGGCTTCTAGCGAGTGTAATCATTCATTATCTTCCCTTTCACTCTCTTTTTATTCCCGAATGGCATTCGGATGCTTAGCAGACGATTTTCATTCTGTGTGAATCTGCCAAGTTCTTTCAGTTCCAGTTGAAGATTTTCCACGCTTGATTCCTCTGTTAAACTGGATCTGGTGATCAGACACCGTCGCCACACAATCTCAGGCTTGTTCTCATCAGGAGGTTCTCATTCAGGGTCCGTAATCAGTCCAATAACTCGGCCTCCTCCCTCTCCAGCGGTTCAACCTTGGAATGCCAGCTGCAATGGGCCTTCCACCTGTCGACCCTTCAGTTCCAGCTTCTCCCAGTCCGTGCTCAGTTTCTCCAGGGCTCTGATGACGTTCTCCGTTCCTTTGGGGGATTGGCTCCGTATCACAGCTTCAGCTTGGTTCTGCAGATTGTCCAGCTCTCCTTCCTTGATGCTGAGAGTGTCGCACAACTCCCGCAGTTCCCGCAGTGATCCATCCAGGTAATGCTTGCTGCTCCTGTGGGTCATTCAACGGTATTTTTTCTGCCATTAACTGCAGCCAGTTTCCCAGTTGTCCAGATAAACCTGATGCTGCTGCACAATTCCTTCCAAATTCATCATCTTTAGCTTGGCTTTCATCTCAAGTTCCTCGTGATCCCGTTTTAATGTCTGTTGGGCTTCCTAATTGAGAGTCTCATCTGCGGTTTTGGTGAACAAGGACCCCGATTCCTCGAGCAAAGCTGTCTGAATAAAGATGCTGCCCGGCAGAATTTTGTGATGGTTTAGTTGAAGCTTCTTGTCCTTTAAGGTCACTTGTGATTCAAGATCAGATTCCATCTTCTGTTTATATTTACCAGCCATGTGAAATAGTCCTCCCTCGCCTTCAAGTACTTCGTCCAGTGCAGTAACATCCATTCAATGTGACTATGACATGCACCGTTCATGTTCGTCTGTTTGTCTTCCCACGCTGTTTTAATCTGTTTCAATGCCCTGTGGATCTCATGCTTCTTGTCATCACTGTTGTCCTCCAGGAGCGAATCTGCCTTCACCTGTATCAACTGTATCCACATTCTTCCTTCAGGTTCCTCACCCAAGACTTCCTCAGTCTCCATCAGCCTGGCATCCAGAGTTTCCTTTGATCCTTCAACATTGTCAGTGACTTGCAAATGTTCCTGGATCATTTTCATCTAGGACTGAGCATTTGTGAAACAAGTTTCAAAATCCTCCTCTGCTCCCTGCACGGCCATTTTAGCGATGGGAACCAGTCGGCGTCCCGGCCCACCTGCTGCTTGGCTGCCCTGGGCTTAGAAACATAGAAACATGGAAAATAGGTGAAGGAGGAGGCTATTCGGCCCTTCGAGCCAGCACCGCCATTCATTGTGATCATGGCTGATCGTCCCCTATCAATAACCCGTGCCTGCCTTCTCCCCATATCCCTTGACTCATCTAGCCCCTAGAGCTCTATCTAACTCTCTCTTAAATCCATCCAGTGACTTGGCCTCCACTGCCCTCTGTGGCAGGGAATTCCATAAATTCACAATTCTCTGGGTGAAAAAGTTTTTTCTCACCTCAGTCTTAAATGACCTCCCCTTTATTCTAAGACTGTGGCCCCTGGTTCTGGACTCGCCCAACATTGGGAACATTTTTCCTGCATCTAGCTTGTCCAATCCTTTTATAATTTTATATGTTTCTATAAGATTCCCCCTCATCCTTCGAAACTCCAGTGAACTCCAGGCTTGTGGTATGGGGGCATAAAGGTGGTGGAGGAATGCTCCATTCGAGGTTGCGTTCCTCCTCTTCTTCGTCTGTGAACTGGGTATCTGTGCCAGATAAGGGGTCCCTGGGGTTTTCTCGTTTTGACGCCTGTTTTTTTTGTTACCAATTGTCGCTTATTTTGCGACTCAATCAGGCTTTTTTCTTTTTTGACCTTTTCCTGTTGTTGATCATGCTAATTACATTCTGCTTGTAACACATCCCAATTCTTAGGTATACCATCCTTTGTACATACCGCGATCCCTCTATGACCTGCATTATCCCTCCAACTCCTGCTCCTGGATTCATCCCACTTTTTCTGCGCCTCCTCTTTCCATTCTTATCCTCTTTTTCAATTTCTTACCTGCCTCTTTTTCCCATATCAATTGTTCTGCTTGTTTATAGTCCCAACATTCCATGTTCCCCCTACTGGCCAAGGTTCATCTCACAAACGTTTGGTTAACGCTACCGACAATTGTCGATAATCTTTTCATTTTTCTGGGTTAACATAACACATGTGTTGCACTGGGGACCCTCCGTTACTTTTGTCCAAAGACTGACCCATCGTTATGTCCTGAAAAACCTTTTCTTACTTTACACAGATCTCCGCGTCTTCTTCCCAGAGACTGGTTTCATTTAGCCTGAATGTTCAGTAATAGACCCTTTGTCTATTATAACGATGTTTATCTTACCTGGCTCTTCCACTGGCTCTTCTGGATCTCGGCAGGGAACCAGATCAACCTCAGATGAGGGACCACAGTGTTTGCGAGAACTCTCAGGGGTTCCGACTCAATGGATCGAATAGTGTACTTTTTACTCCCCTTGAGGTCCCGGCCGCCACGTGGTCACTTACTCAGTCGTTGGAGATGGTTCTAGCGAGATCCTGCCGACTATGCCAATGTTAAAGCTCGCCCGCGCTCTGGAATAACAAACACCATCAGACACTGATGCTCATAGTAAAGACACGACTTTATTGCGGTAGCGGGAGTGGGAGAGGCACTGTAAGTATGGTCACATACTTGCCAAGTCCTCACGGTCCCACTCAATCATATTGTGCACAGGCCGTATATATTTCCATGAGTAATCACGGGTCCAGCTAATCACACAGCTAATCAAACAATCACCTGCACCTGTTCTAATCGTGTCTAGAACAGAGGTGTTTTTCTCTGCAGTTCTACTTGGTATCGGGCCTCTTCCCTTTTTAGTCACAACACCCTTTGCAGTTCTGCAAAACCACCTATTATTCATTAGCTAGCAATTCTAACAAGTAAGTAAAGCAGGCTCACCTGGCACAACATGCAATCTGTCATGTACACATTAACTCTTAAACCCCCGTCCTCCTCTACATAGGCTGGAACTGGATTCCTTGAGTGCTGGAGCATGAGGGGTGTTCTTATAGAGGTGTACAAAATTATGAGAGGAATAGATCGGGTGGATGCATAAAGCATCTTGCCCAGAGTAGGTCAAGGACCAGAGGACATACTGTACATTTAAGTTGAAGGGAAAAAGATTTAATAGGAATCTGAAGGGTAACTTTTTTACACAAAGGGTGGTGGGTGTATGGAACAATCTCCCAGAGGAGGTATTTGAGACTGGGACTATCCCAACGTTTAAGAAGCTGTTAGATAGGTTCATGGATAGGACAGGATTGGAGGGATAAGGGTTAAACATGGGCAGGTGGCACTAGCGTAGATGGGACATGTTGGCCAGTGCAGGCCAGTTGAGCCGAAGGACCTGTTTCCACGTTGTATCACTCTTATGACTCTAGACAACAATGTATTGATCAGATTTTCCAGTGGAGCAGCCAAAATGTAATACAAAGGAACTGCAGATGCTTTATACCAAAGATAAACGCAAGTGCTGGAGTAACTCTGCAGCATCTCTGAAAATGGATAGGTGATGTTTAGGATCAGGATTCTGAAGTAGGGTCCTGACCCAAAACATCATCTATTTTCTCCTGCAGTGCTGCCTAAACCACTGAGTTGCTCCAGTACTTTAGACAATAGGTGCAGGAGTAGGCCATTTGGCCCTTCGAGCCAGCACCGCCATTCAATGCGATCATGGCTGATCATCCACAATCAGTTCCTGCCTTCTCCCCATATCCCCTGACTCCACTATCTTTAAGAGCCCTATCTAGCCCTCTCTTGAAAGTATCCAGAGAACCGGCCTCCACCATCGTCTGAGGCACAGAATTCCACAGACTCACAACTCTCTGTGTGAAGAAGTGTTTCCTCATCTCCGTTCTAAATGGCTTACCCCTTATTCTTAAACTGTGGCCCCTGGTTCTCAACATCGGGAACATGTTTCCTGCCTCTAGCGTGTCCAAACCCTTAACAATCATATATGTTTCAATAAGATCTCCTCTCATCCTTCTAAATTCCAGAGTGTACAAGCCCAGCCGCTCCATTCTCTCAGCATATGACAGTCCCGCCATCCTGGGAATTAACCTTGTAAACCTATGCTACACTCCCTCAATAGCAAGAATGTCCTTCCTCAAATTAGGGGACCAAAACTGCACACAATACTCCACCTGTGGTCTCACTATGGCCCCGTACAACTGCAGAAGGACCTCTTTGCTCCTATACTCAACTCCTCTTGTTATGAAGGCCAACATGCCATTTGCTTTCTTCACTGCCTGCTGTACCTGCATTCTTACTTTCATTGACTGATGAACAAGGACCCTCCAGATCCCATTGTACCTCCCCTTTTCCCAACTTCACACCATTTAGATAATAATCTGCCTTCCTGGTTTTGCTACCAAAGTGGATAACCTCACATTTATCCACATTAAACTGCATCTGCCCACTCACCCAACCAGTCCAAGTCTGCATTCTCATAGCATCCTCCTCACAGCTCACACAGCCACCCAGCTTTGTGTCATCTGCAAATTTGCTAATGTTACTTTGAATCCCTTCATCCAAATCGTTGATGTATATTGTAAATAGCTGCGGTCCCAGCACCGAGCCTTGCGGTACCCCACTAGTCACTGCCTGGCATTCTGAAAAGGACCCGTTAATCCCTACCCTTTGTTTCCTGTCTGCCAACCAAATTTCTATTCATGTCAGCACTCTACCCCCAATACCATGTGCCCTAGTTTTGCCCACTAATCTCCTATGTGGGACTTTATCGAACGTTGTGTCTATCTAATGTGTTGATTACATTGTGCGGAAGAGATTGTGCTTAAGAATATCTTTGCTTTACATAGAAACATAGAAACATAGAAAATAGGTGCAGGAGTAGGCCATTCGGCCCTTCGAGACTGCACCGCCATTCAATATGATCATGGCTGATCATCCAACTCAGTATCCTGTACCTGCCTTCTCTCCATACCCCCCGTTCCCTTTAGCCATAAGGGCCACATCTAACTCCCTCTTAAATATAGCCAATGAACTGGCCTCAACTACCTTCAACTACTCAACTACTGTGGCAGAGAATTCCACAGATTCACCACTCTCTGTGTGAAAAATGTTTTTCTCATCTCGGTCCTAAAAGACTTCCCCCTTATCCTTAAACTGTGACCCCTTGTTCTGGACTTCCCCAACATCGGGAACATAGAAACAGAAACATAGAAAAAAGGTGCAGGAGTAGGCCATTCGGCCCTTCGAGCCTGCACCGCCATTCAATATGATCATGGCTGATCATCCAACTCAGTATCCTGTACCTGCCTTCTCTCCATACCCCCTGATCCCTTTAGCCACAAGGGCCACATCTAACTCCCTCTTAAATATTGCCAATGAACTGGCCTCAACTACCTTCTGCGGCAGAGAGTTCCAGAGATTCACCACTCTCTGTGTGAAAAATGTTTTTCTCATCTCGGATAAAGGATTTCCCCTTAATCCTTAAACTGTGACCCCTTGTCCTGGACTTCCCCAACATCGGGAACAATCTTCCTGCATCTAGCCTGTCCAACCCCTTAAGAATTTTGTAAGTTTCTATAAGATCCCCCCTCAATCTTCTAAATTCTAGCGAGTACAAGCTGAGTCTATCCAGTCTTTCTTCATATGAAAGTCCTGACATCTCCAACCTTCTCTGTACTCCCTCTATGGCAAGAATGTCTTTCCTCAGATTTGGAGACCAAAACTGTACGCAATACTCCAGGTGTGGTCTCACCAAGACCCTGTACAACTGCAGTAGAACCTCCCTGCTCCTGAACTCAAATCCTTTTGCTATGAATGCTAACATACCATTCGCTTTCTTCGCTGCCTGCTGCACCTGCATGCCTACTTTCAATGACTGGTGTACCATGACACCCAGGTCTCGTTGCATCTCCCCTTTTCCTAATCGGCCACCATTTAGATAATAGTCTAATTTCCTGTTTTTGCCACCAAAGTGGATAACCTCACATTTATCCACATTATACTGCATCTGCCATGCATTTGCCCACTCACCCAGCCTATCCAAATCACCTTGCAGCCTCCTAGCATCCTCCTCACAGCTAACACTGCCCCCCAGCTTCGTGTCATCCACAAACTTGGAGATGTTGCATTCAATTCCCTCGTCCAAATCATTAATATATATTGTAAATAGCTGGGGTCCCAGCACTGAGCCTTGCGGTACCCCACTAGTCACTGCCTGCCATTCTGAAAAGGACCCGTTTACTCCTACTCTTTGCTTCCTGTTTGCCAGCCAGTTCTCTATCCACATCAATACTGAACCCCCAATACCATGTGCTTTAAGTTTGTATACTAATCTCTTATGTGGGACCTTGTCGAAAGCCTTCTGAAAGTCCAGATATAACACATCCACTGGTTCTCCCTTATCCACTCTACTAGTTACATCCTCGAAAAATTCTATAAGATTCGTCAGACATGATTTACCTTTCGTAAATCCGTGCTGACTTTGTCCAATGATTTCACCACTTTCCAAATGTGCTGCTATCCCATCTTTAATAACTGACTCTAGCAGTTTCCCCACTACCGATGTTCGACTAACTGGTCTGTAATTCCCCGTTTTCTCTCTCCCTGTTTAAAAAGGGGGGTTACATTTACTACCCTCCAATCCTCAGGACTACTCCAGAATCTAAGGAGTTTTGAAAAATTATCACTAATGCATCCACTATTTCTGGGGCTACTTCCTTAAGTACTCTGGGATGCAGCCTATCTGGCCCTGGGGATTTATCGGCCTTTAATCCATTCAATTTACCTAACACCACTTCCCGGCTAACCTGGATTTCACTCAGTTCCTCTATCTCATTTGACCCGCGGTCCCCTGCTATTTCCGGCAGATTATTTATGTCTTCCTTAGTGAAGACAGAACCAAAATAGTTATTCAATTGGTCTGCCATGTCCTTGTTCCCCATGATCAATTCACCTGTTTCTGACTGCAAGGGACCTACATTTGTTTTAACTAATCTCTTTCTCTTCACATATCTATAAAAACGTTTGCAGTCAGTTTTTATGTTCCCTGCCAGTTTTCTTTCATAATCTATTTTCCCTTTCCTAATTAAGCCCTTTGTCGTCCTCTGCTGGACTCTGAATTTCTCCCAGTCCTCTGGTAGGCTGCTTTTTCTGGCTTCATCTTTTGTTTTGATACTATCCCTGATTTCCCTTGTTATCCACGGATGCACTACCTTCCCTGATTTATTCTTTTGCCAAACTGGGATGAACAATATTTGTAGTTCATCCATGCAGTCTTTAAATGCCTTCCATTGCATATCCACCGTCAACCCTTTAAGAATCAATTGCCAGTCAATCTTGGCCAATTCACGTTTCATATGCTCAAAGTTTCATACGCTCAAAGAACCCTTGTTTCTGAATTAACAATGTCACTCTCCAACCTAATGAAGAACTCAACCATATTATGGTCACTCTTGCCCAAAGGGCCACGCACAACAAGACTGCTAACTAACCCTTCCTCATTACTCAATACCCAGTCTAGAATAGCCTGCTCTCTCGTTGGTTCTTCTACATGTTGGTTTAGAAAACTATCCCACATACATTCCAAGAAATTCTCTTCCTCAGCTCCCCTGCCAATTTGATTCACCCAATCTATATGTAGATTGAAGTCACCCATTATAACTGTTTTACTTTTGTTGCACGCATTTCTAATTTCCTGTTTGATGCCATCCCCAACTCCACTACTACTGAACAATCTTCCTGCATCTAGCCTGTCCAACCCCTTAAGAATTTTGTAAGTTTCTATAAGATCCTCCCTTTGAGTTTACGAACTCAATGTACAGGAAACCTCTGCCACTAAAGAAATTCCAATTGTCCAAAAATCTGAATCCATACCCATTGCACCAACTCCTAAATGACATAATCATCTATCCTATTTTCCTATTCCTACCCTCACCAGCACATGGCATCAGGAGCAATCCAGAGATTATTACACTTTTCTCCAGGATCTCCGGTTTCCTCGCATACTCCAAAGACGTACATGTTTGTAGGCTAATCGGCTTGGGATAATTGTAAGTTGTCCCTAGTGTGCGTAGGATAGTGTTAATGTGCGTGGATCGCTGTTCGGCGTGGATTCTGAGGGCCAAAAGGACTGTTTCCGTGCTGTATGTCTAAAACAAAACTGGACAGGCATCAACCAGCTGAACAAGAGGAGAAGGAGATGGTCCAAATTGGAAGAAAACAAATACTTTCCACAAATCCCTCAGGAGCAAGGAGTAGGCTGGGCCCATGCATAGTCACAGAGCTACACCCTTGATCCAGAGATAGTGAGTGGTGTTAAAGGAATAACAATGCCCTCAATCCCAGTGAGGTGAATGTCTATTGGCAGAGTATACAGCATGAAAACAGGCCTATTGACCCAACTTGTCCACACTGACAGTTAGTTAACATTCTGGGAGAGTCCCATTTGTCTGCATCAGGCCCACAGCCCTCCGAACCCTTACTATCAATATATACAGTGGCTTGCAAAAGTATTCATACCCCTTGAACTTTTCCACATTTTGTCACGTTACAACCACAAACGTAAATGTATTTTATTGGGATTTTATGTGATAGACCAACACAAAGTGGTGCATAATTGTGAAGTGGAAGGAAAATGATACATGGTTTTCAAATTTTTTTACAAATAAAAAACTGAAAAGTGTCGCGTGCAAAAGTATTCAGCCCCCCTGAGTCAATACTTTGTAGAACCACCTTTCGCTGCAATTACAACTGCAAGTCTTTTGGGGGTATGTCTCTACCAGCTTTGCACATCTAGAGACTGAAATTGTTGCCCATTCTTCTTTGCAAAATAGCTCAAGCTCAGTCAGATTGGATGAGGAGCGTCTGTGAACAGCAATTTTCAAGTCTTGCCAGAGATTCTCAATTGGATTTAGGTCTGGACTTTGACTGGGCCATTCTAACACATGAATATGCTTTGATCCAAACCATTCCATTGTAGCTCTGGCTGTATGTTTAGGGTCGTTGTCCAGCTGGAAGGTGAACCTCCGCCCC
This sequence comes from Malacoraja senta, assembly GCA_038087875.1. Taxonomy (NCBI): domain Eukaryota; kingdom Metazoa; phylum Chordata; class Chondrichthyes; order Rajiformes; family Rajidae; genus Malacoraja; species Malacoraja senta. The sequence goes on from CM075982.1 coordinate 32,987,755, forward strand.
AGTCTCAAGTCTTTTGCAGACTCTAACAGGTTTTCTTCCAAGATTGACCTGTATTTGGCTCCTTCCATCTTCCCATCAACTCTGACCAGCTTCCCTGTCCCTGCTGAAGAAAAGCATCCCCACAGCATGATGCTGCCACCACCATGTTTCACAGTGGGGATGGCGTGTTCAGGGTGATGTGAAGTGTTAGGTTTCCGCCACACATAGCGTTTTGCATTTATGCCAAAAACTTCAATTTTGGTCTCATCTGACCAGAGCACCTTCCTCCACATGTTTGCTGTGTCCCCCACATGGCTTGTGGCAAACTGCAAACGCGACTTCTTATGGCTTTTTTTCAACAATGGCTTTCTTCTTGCCACTCTTCCATAAAGGCCAGATTTGTGGAGTGCACGACTAATACTTGTCCTGTGGACAGATTCTCCCACCTGAGCTGTGGATCTCTGCAGCTCCTCCAGAGTTACCATGGGCCTCTTGGCTGCTTCTCTGATCAATGCTCTCCTTGCCCGGCCTGTCAGTTTAGGTGGACGGCCATGTCTTGGTAGGTTTGCAGTTGTGCCATACTCTTTCCATTTTCGGATGATGGATTGAACAGTGCTCCGTGAGATGTTCAAAGCTTGGGATATTTGTTTATAACCTAACCCTGCCTTAAACTTCTCCACAACTTTATCCCTGACCTGTCTGGTGTGTTCCTTGGGCTTCATGATGCTGTTTGTTCACTAATGTTCTCTAACAAACTTCTGAGGCCTTCACAGAACAGCTGTATTTATACTGAGATTAGATTACACACAAGTGGACTCTATTTACTAATTAGGTGACTTCTGAAGGCAATTGGTTACACTGGATTTTATTTAGGGGTATCAGAGTAAAGGGGGCTGAATACTTTTGCACGCCACACTTTTCAGTTTTTTATTTGTAAAAAAATTTGAAAACCATGTATCATTTTCCTTCCACTTCACAATTATGCGCCACCTTGTGTTGGTCTATCACATAAAATCCCAATAAAATACATTTACGTTTGTGGTTGTAACGTGATAAAATGTGGAAACGTTCAAGGGGTATGAATACTTTTGCAAGCCACTGTATGTCCAAATGTATTGAAAATTGTAATTGTATCCACACAGCACAGCTGTACAGCCGAGAAAATGCCGCTTTGGCCCACCGTATCCATGCCGACCAAGTTGACATATTGGGCCAGACTCACTCGCCTGCATTTGGCCCTTTGTCATTTAAATCTTTCCTATCCATATAGCTGTCCAAATATCTTCTAAGTCATAGTTGTATCTGCTTCTATTGTGGTGGCCCAATGGTGCAGTGGTGGAGTTGCTGTCTTACAGCGCCAGAAACCTGGGTTCATTCCTGGCTATGGGTGCTGTCTGTATGGAGCTTGTACCTTCTCCCTGTTATGAAAGTTTGTTTCTTAAAAAGCAGACAGCAACAAACGTTGAAGGTAGACCATGGCAATGTTTAATTGATTCGTCGGACGGAAGTGGCGAGAATACAATGAGCACAAACGTTGCTCATTGCTTCTCGGGCTCCCACTCACAGAACAAAGGCGAGTTAGCACAATTATACATTTTTCTTATCAGTAAAACACTCCTACCTTGTCTGAATATGGCATGACTGAAAGATTCTGTAGCCTTTCACAATATAGGAAAGCTGGGTCCAAATCAGCTCATCCAATAATAAGTTATTACTTATCTCTGGGGCGTCAGCAATTTTTTTCAATCTTGGCTTCTTTATGGCTTTGAAGAAGCACATGTTATTACTGCAGGATTCCATCTTAATTTCTTTATTAAAAAGACAACCTGTCCTCCATATTGTGTTCCATATAATTTACAAAGTCATTCAGACTTGGCACCGATCCATTCTTTTGTTCTGCTGGACCATGCTTTTGTAGAAGATCAACTCCATTTTAGGTTTGACTATTAGATCTTTCACTGTGACCGCGTGGGTTTTCTCCAGGTGCTCTGGTTTTCTCAGACACTTAAAAGACCTACAGATTTGTAGGTTAATAGGCTAGTAGGTTATATAATGTCATTGGTGTGTTGGATAGTGCTAGTGTATGGGGTGATCGCTGGTCGGTGCGGACTCGGTGGACCCAAGAGCCTGTTTCTACCCTGTATCTCTAAAGTCTAAAGTGTAGCTTCCTCTTGCAGCTTGTTGCAAACACCAACTACCCTCTGAGTGGAAAGATTGCCCGAGGTCCCTCTCAAATCTCTCCCCTCTCACCTTAAGCCTATGCCCTTTGGTTTTAGAATCCTCTACCCTGGGGAAAAAGACTGTTCGTTTTATCCATTCCCCTTATGATTTTGTACATTTCTAAAAGTTACCCCTCACCTGTCTAAGTTCCAAAGAAAAGATTCTCAGCCTATCCAGCCTCTCTCTGTAACTTAAGCTCACAATTCCTGGTAACATTCTGGTGAATCTCTTCTGCATCCTTTCCAACTTAACAATACATTTACTAAGGTACACAAAAATGCTGGAGAAACTCAGCGGGTGCAGCAGCATCTATGGAGCGAAGGAAATAGGTAACGTTTCGGGCCGAAACCCTTCTTCAGACTGATAGGGGGTGGGGAGAAGAAAGGAAAAAAGGAAAAGGAGGAGGAGGAGCCCGAGGGTTGGGGGAGGGGAGGAGACAACCAGATGGCTGATGAAGGGGAGGGGACAGCCAGGGCTAGCAGAATTGGGAGAATTCAACGTTCAGGCCACCAGGGTGTAGACTGCCCAAGCGGAATATGAGGTGCATTTCCTCCAATTTACGGTGTTGCTCGCTGTGGCCATGGAGGAGACCCAGGACAGAGAGGTCAGATACGGAATGGGAGGGGGAGTTGAAGTGCTGAGCCACCGGGAGTTCAGGTTGGTTATTGCGGACCGACCGGAGGTGTTCGGCGAAACGATCGCCAAGCCTCCGCTTGGTCTCACCGATGTAGGTCGGTCCGCAATAACCAACCTGAACTCCCGGTGGCTCAGCACTTCAACTCCCCCTCCCATTCCGTATCTGACCTCTCTGTCCTGGGTCTCCTCCATGGCCACAGCGAGCAACACCGTAAATTGGAGGAAATGCACCTCATATTCCGCTTGGGCAGTCTACACCCTGGTGGCCTGAACGTTGAATTCTCCCAATTCTGCTAGCCCTGGCTGTCCCCTCCCCTTCATCAGCCATCTGGTTGTCTCCTCCCCTCCCCCAACCCTCGGGCTCCTCCTCCTCCTTTTCCTTTTTTCCTTTCTTCTCCCCACCCCCTATCAGTCTGAAGAAGGGTTTCGGCCCGAAACGTTACCTATTTCCTTCGCTCCATAGATGCTGCTGCACCCGCTGAGTTTCTCCAGCATTTTTGTGTACCTTCGATTTTCCAGCATCTGCAGTTCCTTCTTTAATACATTTACTAAAGCTGGGTGATCAGAACTGCACATAGCCCAGCACAAATTGGAGGAACAGCACCTCCTATTTCGCTTGTGCTTACACCCCAGCGGTATGAATATTGACTTCTCTAACTTCAAGTAACTCTTGCTTTCCCTCTCTCTCTCCATTCCTTCCCCTTCCTAGTTCTCTGGCCAGCCTAACTGTCCCCATGCTGACATTTTATCTCTGTATGCTTCATTGTCACATTCTCCTAGCTCACAATGATCTATTGCACATTTTCATTGAACTTCATCTCTTTTGATGTCTCGTTTGAACACCTTATCCTTCCTTATCTCTGTGTCTCCCTCTCCCTCTCCCGACTCTCAGTCTGAAGAAGGGTCACCCATTCCTTTTATCCAGAGATGCTGCCTGTCCCGCTAAGTTACTCCAACATTTTGTGTCCATCTCACAGGACTCCAAATGTGGTTTGACAAAAGACTTGAACATTTGTACATTTGTACTCCACACCCTTCCCAATGAAGTCAAGTGCACCAAATGCATTCTTCACCACCCTGTCCTCCTGACTTGCCACATTCAGGAAATCATGCATCTCTACTCCAAGATCTCTGTTCAACTCTCTCCTGAGCTCTGCCATTTGCTTTGTAAATCCTGCCCTGATTTGACAAACTAGGGACTGCTTTGGATCTCTGTTGAAAAAAAAAGGCTCTCAGCTCCTTCTGATGTGGATTGGAGGTGTGTGGCAGGATTGGACAACTGTGGGGGTGAAAGTTAGTCAAGTGGGAGCTAGAAAATGTCAGAGAGGGAGAGGACACCAGTGGTAGAGTTGCTGCCTGACAGCATCAGAGACCCGGGTTCGATCCTGACTACGGGTGCTGTCTGTACGGAGTTTGTACGTTCCCCCCGTGACCGCATGGGTTTTGCCCTGGGATCTTTGGTTTCCTCCCACACTCCAAAGACATACAGGTATGTAGGGTAATTGGCTTGGTATAAGTGCAAATTGCCCCTAATGTATGTAGGATAGTGTTAATGTGCGGGGATTGCTGGTCAGTGCGCTCAGTGGGCTGAAGGGCCTGTTTCCATGCTGTATCTCTAAACTAAACTAAGTGACCACTGCAGGCACGGACGATGATCGATCATGTCGTCCAGAGACTCGAGTGTTTACCTCCACTGCTTCACTGACAACCATGTGACCCAGCCTGTAGTCCATCAGTTGTGCGTGGACCAACTGATCTGCACAGACCTCTGCTACACTCTTCATCACGTTGTACAAGACGTTGGTGAGGCTGCATTTGGAGCATTGTGTTCAGTTTTGGCCTCGCATCCATAGGAAGGGCGTTGTTAAGTCGGAAAGGGTGCAGAATGGATTTACGAGGATGTTGGCAGGAATTGAGGGAGTGAGCTTTAGGGAGAGGTTGGACAGACTTGGACTTTATATTTTGGAGTGCAGGATGAGGGTGATCTAGAGGTGCATAAAATCACAAGGGGGGAGTAAATAAGGTGAATACACGACTTTTACCCAGAGTAGGAGAATCAAGAACCAGGGGACATAGGCTTAAAATGAGAGGGGAAAGATTTAATAGCAACCTGAGGGACAACATTTTCACACAGAGGGTGGTAAGTATATGGAATAAGCAGCCAGAGCAGGTAACATACAACATATAAAAGGCACTTGGACAGGTACATGGACAGGAAAGGTACAGAAGGATATGGGCCAAACATGGGAAGGTGGGACGAGTGTAGATGGGGCATCTTGGTCGGTATGGGCATGTTGGGCTGAGGGATCATATTTCCTTCACCAGGTGGGAAGACTGAAAGTGGCGAACACAGGGTGGTGCAAAAGGTATTGCCTTCATCAGTCAGGGATGTGTTGAGGTGAAGTGCTATGTTGCGGGTAAGTGTTGATTTTTAGTCTTGAGAGGATTCGGCGAGGTGGTTAAAGGTCAAATACGGTGAGCTATTTTCTTTTTGCCAGTTCCTCAAATGGTAGTGCATTGGAAATGGCAGTTAGGGCTTTGGTCTGCTCCTACTGCAGGATGTGGCAAGTCCGGGAGACATCCAGTGTCCCTGCGGACTACACCTGTGGGGAGTGGGTCCAGCTGCAGCTCCTGACTGACCGCGTGCGAGAAGTAGAACTGCAGCTTTTGGTATAATATCCTGTGATATCTGGTAAACCTCCTCTGCACCTTTCCCAAAGCACCCACATCCTCCCTGTAGTGGGCTGACCAGAACTGCATGCAATACTCCAAATGTGGCCCAACCAAAGTCCGATAAAGCTGCACCACGGCTTTCTTATGCTCAATATGGAAGCAAGCATACTCTATCAGGTGCTGTCTGTTTAATGTTTGCACATTCTCCCTGTAACCTTGTGGGTTTCATCCGGGTGCTCCAGTTTCCTCCTACGTGGGTTTGTAAGCTAATTGGCAGAAATTGCCCTTAATATATAAGGAGTGGATGAAAAAGTGGGAGAAGTGGGAAAGGGTGCAGAGGAGGCTTACCAGAATGATTCCAGGAATGAGTGGGTTAGCCAATGATGAGCGTTTGACAGCACTGGGCCTCTACTCGCTGGAGTTTTGAAGGTTGAGGGGGGACCTCATTGAAACTTACAGAATAATGAAAGGCATTGATAGAGTGGATGTGGAAAGGATGTTTCCACTGGTGGGAGAGTCTAGGACCAGAGGTCAAAGCCTCAGAATTAAAGGTTGTTCTTTAAGAAAGGAGGTGAGATGGAACGTCTTTAGTCAGAGGGTAGTTAATCTGTGGAACTCATTGCCACAGACAGCTGTGGAGGCCAAATCAATGGATATTTTTAAGGCAGAGATAGACAAAGTCTTGATTAGAACAGGTATCAAGGGTTATGGGGAGAAGGCAGGAAAATGGGATTAGGAGGCAGAGATCAGCCATGATTGAATGGTGGAGTAGACACGATGGGCCGAATGGCCTAATTCTGATCTTTGACTTAGTGAACATAGACTTTGTGTGAACAGGTGATCGATGGTCAACGTGGACTTGCTGGGCCGAACGGCCTGTTTCCATGTAATATCTCTAAACTAAACTAAACTAAAACTTCTATGGTGAGAAAGTACAACTTGGTTTGCAGTCAATCATTTCACATGGAGCCCAGGACAAATATCTTATGAAGCTTTTCTGACCTGAAACATTCACTATTTCTCTCTCCACAGATGCTGCCTGACCTGCTGAGTGTTTCCATTTTTTTTCTGCTTTTATCTCAGAATTCCAGCATCTGCATTTCATTGACATCTTTCTTGGACAAGTGCAAAATGGCGGAGTGGGGTAGGGTGTTTTCTTTCTGACACAAAAATGCTGTATAACCCCACACTTCTATTTTGTATTTAACAATTCTATATTTCTTTTTTTTTAATCAGAAAATGCTGAAGGAGCTGTTTCCTATTGAAGCTGGAGAAATAGATCCCAAGGCTCGGACCCTCCCGCATTTACCAGGTTGGTCAAAGACAGGATGGTCACAAAATTAAAAGAGGCGCAGATGGCTGAAGGATGGCAAATATGTGTTTATTCAGAAAGGGAAGTAGGAGCAAAATGAAAAGGCCACAGAGTTGGTGTTTGAAATAAGGGGCGATTTATAAGGGGGGTGTGCACCAGGAGGCAGCCACAGCTGATCTGTCAAATCTGACTTTGCTACATTTTTTATATTCTCAGATGATGAGCTTTTGCACAGAGACTTGATTAGCAATAAAACAAAGGTCTTGATTACAGAATGGAACTCAGAAAGACTCAATTAGATGACGAACAGAATGAGATGATTATCCACGTCTAAATTCATTAACAGTAGGTCCAAATTTCTGTTACAATGACGGGTGCACACATAATCAATGAAATTCCTCTTAGCCTTTGTCTGCAGTTTCCTGTCACCACATTAGCACAATCCACATCCCTCATTGTTGTTTACCCTGCAACAGTAGGGACAAGTAGCTAACTACTGCCTGTGAGTCTAACGTCACAGGAAGTTATTATAAACAGTTCTGAATGACGGGATTGATGTACACTTGTACAGGCAGGGATTAATCAAATAACTAGCATGGCTTTGTAGTGGGTGAATTTGATTGACTGGATTTTGGAAGTGGTAACAAAGTATTGAAGAAGGCAATGTAATTGCTAACATAACGATGGCTGGAGGCCTGCAACTGCCTGGGGCTCGAGTGGAATGGACACTGCTCATAAAAACTAGAGCGCGGACTGGACTTTTTTTCCAAAAACATGGCGCATGCGGAATCCGTAGACTTCCTGTACAATTTGCTGATCGGGGATATGCCTGGGTATGTTCATATGGTCATAAGTGATAGGAGGTGAAGTCAGCCATTTGGCCCATCAAGTTTACTCCACCATTCAATCATGGCTAATACTCTACTGGACTGTTTTGTAAGAAACTAATTTCACTGTGCGTTTGCACTTTGCTCATGTGAGAATAAAGCCACCATTGAGCCATTAATGTCTTCATGATCTTTGACAAGGTCCTATTTGGGAGAAGGTTCCAAAAGGTTAGAGTCTGTGTAACATAGAACATTAAAGAGTACAGCACAGTAACAGGCCCTTCAGCCTACAATGTCTTTGCCGAACGTAATACCAGGTTAAATTAATCTTACCTGCCTACACATGGTCCATATCCCCCCCCATTCCCTCCCTATCCAAAAGATTCTTAAACACCACTATTGTTGTGGCTCCATACCACCCGTGACAACGCTTCCCAGGCAGCCACCACTCTGTGTAAAATAAAAGCTCCCTCCACACATCTATTTTTAACTTTGAGAAATGTTACCAATTTGAATCCAAAATTGGTTTGGTAAAAGGTGGCAGAGGGCGATGGTGAAAAGTTGTTTTGTGACAGGAAGCCTGCGATCAGTGAATGTACCTCAGGGATCGGTGCTGGGGCCTCTATTGATTGTTTGAATCAGTACATGTATGAATTGGAGGTTTGTAGATGTAATAGGAATTGGTTGGTGACAGTGAGGAAAGTAGTTAGAGGCTACAGGGTTGTATAGATGAGATAGTGAATTAGGCAGAGAAATTTAAGTGAAAATGTGAGGTGTTGCAGTTTGGGAGGTCTAATAATATCAGAATATAAACAATTGTCTTAGTTTAGTTTAGCGATATAGCATGGAAACAGACCCTTCATTCCATTGATCACCCATAAACACTAGTTCTATGTTAATCCACTTTCTAATCTACTCCCTTCACAACAGGGATGATATACAGAGTCCAATTAGCCTACAAATCCACACAACCTTGGAATGTGGGAGGAAAGGTGGAATTCAAATACAGGGATGTAATGCTGAGGCTCTATAAGGCGCTGGTCAGGCCACATTTTGAGTACTGTGAGCAAATTTGGGTTCCATGTCTGAGGAAGGATGTGCTGGCCCTGGAGATGGTCCAGAGGAGGTTTACAAGAATGATCCTAGGAATGAGTGGGTTAACATATGATGAGCGTTTGACAGCACTGGGCCTCTGCTCGCTGGAGTTTAGAAGGTTTAGGGGGGACATCATTGAAATTTACAGAATAATGAAATGCATAGATAGAATGGATGTGGAAAGGTGGGAGAGTCAAGGACCAGAGGTCATAGCCTCAGAATTGAAGTGCGCTCTTTTAAAAAGGTGAGGAGGAACTTCATTAGTCAGAGAGTAATTAATCTGTGGAATTCATTGCCACAGAGGGCTGTGGAGGCCGCCAGTTGATAGTTCTAAGGCAGAGGTAGACAAATTCTTGATTAGAACGGGTGTCAAGGGTTATGGGGAGAAGGCAGGAAAATGGGATTAGGAGGCAGAGATCAGCCATGATTGAATGGCGGAGTAGACTCGATGGGCCGAATGGCCTAATTCTATTCCTATAACTTGTGAACTTGTGAAAGCAGAGCACCTGGAAGAAACATGTGGTCACAGGGAGAATGTGCAAACTCCACACAGACAACACCTGAGGTCAGGATCGAACCTCGGTCCCTGGCGCTGTTAGGCAGCAGCTCTACCCTTGCTGGCCATTAATCCTGTTCCTCACAGTTTTTTCAATAGATTATCTACTACTGATGTTAGGTTGTTATTTACCCAGCTTTCTCTGCTGTCCTTCTTGAAAGAACATAGAACAGTACAGCACAGGAACATGTTCCTTTGCCCACAATGCCTGTGTTGAACATGATGTAGTTAAACTAATCTCCTCTGCCCACACAATGATCCATATCCCTCCAACCCTGCTTATCCATGTCTGAAAGAAGGGTCTTGACCTGAAACGTCACCCACTCCTTCTCTCCAGAGATGCTGCCTGTCCTGCTGAGTTACTCCAGCATTTTGTGCCTATCTAAAAGCTTCCAGGTGAAGCAGCGATGTACTTGTACTGCTTCCAATCTAGCGTCTTGCATTTGGTGTTCATAAGGTTGACTCCTCTACAATGGAGAAGCCAAACACCGATAGGGTGCTGCTGTGCAGATATCTCTGATTAGATCACAAGGTTAACACTGAGCTTCCAGTCGCCTGGCACTCAAATTCCCACTCCTCATCTGCCCTCCGTCTTTGGCTTCTTACACTTTCCCAGTGAAGTCCAAGGTAAATTTGAGGAACAGCACAGAATTCCTCCCTAATGAGGAGGAATTTCTTTAGCCAGAGGATGCTGAATCTGCGGAATTCACCGCCACATTGGTTATTTTTATGACGGAGACGGGCCGATACTTGATTAATATGGGTGTCAAGGGTTATGGGGAGAAGGCAAGAGAATGGGGTTGAGAGGGAGAGATAGATCAGCCATCTTCATATATGTTACAAACAACAAAGATCTCAGCACCAATCCCTTTGGTACCATTAGTGGAGGGTTGTTACAAGTGGTGTACCATAGGGCATCACCCCTGGGACCTTTATAATCTAGAAATAACTTGGAAGAGAATGTTGGTGGCCTGATTCATAAGTTTGAAGACAACACAAACATTGGTGGAGTTGGCGATAGTGAGGAAGTTTGTCTTAAGATACAGCAGAGATGAGCTGCAAAGGTGGATGGACCAGTGGAATTTAATCCAGATGAGTTGAGGCAATGTAGTTTAGGAGGTAACATTCTAATAGGACATATGGAGTAAATATCAGAGAAGTCAGGAGTGCAGAAAGACCTTGGGGTGCCAGTCCACAGCTCCCTGAAAGTGGCAACACAAGGGACAGTGAACTGAAAAGACATTTGGGGTGCTTGTCTTCATAGGCCACGGCATTGAGTATGAAACTTGGGATGTTGCAGTTGTACAAAACATTGGTTAGATGGCATTTGGATCAATAGTACAATTCTAGTTGCCACACGACAGGGAGGATATGATAGGTTGAGGCGGCACGGCAGTGCAGCGGTAGAGTTGCTGCTTACAGCGCCAGAGACACGGGTTCCATCCTGACTATGGGTGCTGTTTGCCCGGGTGCTCCGGTTTCCTCCAACAATGTGCAGGTTTGTAGGTTAATTGACGGTAAAATCGTTAAATTGCCCCTTGTGTGTGTAGGATTGTGTTAGAGTGCAGGGATCGCTGCTCAGCGCGGAGTCCGAGGGTTCACTTTAAAGCTATGCTGTCTTGTTTTTGATCCCACTCCCACAAGAAAACAATTTTGTCTATCTCCTCCATAGATGTTTTTATATCAGTTCACCCCTTAGCCTCCTCCAGTCCAGGAAAAACAAGCCCAGCTACATGGCATCGAGGTATTAGGGCGGCACAGTGGCCCAGCAGTAAAGTTGCTGCCTTACAGGGCCAGAGACCCAGGTTTGATTCCTGACTACGGGTGCTATCTGCACGGAGTTTGTACGTTCTCCCTGTGACTGTGGGATTTCTCCGAGTGTTCCGGTTTCTTCCCACACTCCAAAGACGTGCAGGTTTGTAGGTTAATTAGCTTCTGTAAATTGTCCCTAGTGTGTAGGATAGAACGAGTGTATGTGATTGTAGGTTGGCGTGGGTGAAGGGCCCTGTTTCCATGCTGTATCTAAACTAAACTATCCAATCTCTCCCATATCTCAAACCCTCCAATCCAGGCCAAGTCCTGCTGAATCTTCTCTGCATTCCCCATAATTCTCTGACGACGCACCTTCAGAGTCTGTGGCGCACATTTTCACGGATTTTCTAACCTTCATTACTCGTGGTAGCCAATGCACTAGGTGACCTCACTTCCAATCCATGCTTCCTAATAGTCTCCTGCTATGTTCTTGAAGCCAACTCCACTCCAGAATGCACTTTACATTCACGTGGAACGCCTCCTGCTGCACATCTAATACCAGGTCTGTGGGTTTCCGGTAGCAGAGTGACTATAAGTTGTATGTTTGCTTTTGGCAGAGAGCAGCTTTAACAGTGAATGAAAATAATAAATGAACACCAGGACCTGAAATCCTTTTCTGTCTACAGCTGGTGCCAGACCTGTTCAGTGCTTTCTGTATTTTTTGCTTTTATTGGTGAAGCTTTAACAAATGTTGTCTCCACCGTGGAGTGAAGTTATGATGCGTTGTCCCCACTGCGGAGTAGTTATGAGGCATTGTCCCCATGGCGGAGCGAAGATATGATGCCTTGTCCCCCGCGCGGAGTGAAGTTATGATATGTATATTTCCATCCACAGCTCCCAGATGGCTGGAGGGACACAAGGCTACTGAAAACCGGCAGAGTACTCTCTCTGACTATTTCCAGTCTTTGCTCAACCTGCCCCCCAAGATCTCACGCTGTCAGTGGATTGTGAGCTTCTTGCAGGTCCGCCCAGACGACGTTGCCTTGCCGTTTCCTCACGCGTGAGTACAGACCCCTCCGCCCACTGACCTGGCCTTGGTGCAGCCCACAACCAAACTCACTGGCCAGCCTCCAAGCTGCAGGCCTGAAGACCACTGCAGGGCTCGAAATTAGCGGTTGCCCGGGTGCCATTGACTACTCAAAGCGCCGCCGGGCAACCTAAACACCGAGTCATTTTGCCCGGCTTGGCAACCAGATACTGGTTTGTACCGAAGATACACACAAAAAACTGGAGTAACTCCGCGGGTCAGGCAGCATCTCTGGAGAAAAGGAACGTGACGTTTTGTGTCGGCGGTGACGGCTGTGCGGGGCAAAGATACTAGGTGCGGGGTGAGGAAGGGTCGGAGCGAATGACGGGCCCCGAACAGCGGCAGCAGCGGCTGCGACAGCGGCTCCATCTCCTCCTCCTCCTGCCCCTGCCCGCCCTGATAAGGGCCTCTGCTTGTAAATCCGCTAACGGCGATAACCGCTTTCGAAACAAACCCTTCCTCCCGCACGCCGAGGGAGGGAGGGGGAGGCCTCGGCGTGTGGGAGGGAGGGTTTGTTTTGAAAGCGGTTATCGCCGTTAACGGGTTTGCAAGCAGAGGCCCTTATCAGGGCGGGCGGGGGCAGGAGGAGGAAGAGATGGAGCCGCTGTCGCGGCTGCTGCTGCCGCTGTGCGAAGCCCGTCATTCGCTCCGACCCGTCTGAAGCAGCTGCACCTAAGATCTTATAGCTATAGGATCTCTGAGCTGCACCGCTCGGCCCCGCACCTTGCTGTTGGCTGGTGGAGGAGGGAGGCGGTGGCGAGGAGTTCCCAACGGCCAAGGCAGCGGGGCGATGTTGTCCGAGGAGCGCTGACCTTCCTTCCTCCCCACCTCGCCCCCCCCTCTCTCTTGTACGCCCCCCCCCCTTATCCTGGGACCCCTCCACTCCATCCCGCACTGATCTCCATTCCCGCGTCTATTCAGCCCTCACTGACATCCCCAGTGCTCCCCTCCCCATCTACCCCCCCATCTATTCATCCTGCGCTGATCACCCTATCCACCTTGCATTGATTCCCCTGCCACCCCCCCCCATCCATTCTACACTGGTTCCCCAATTCACCCTGTACTTACCCCTTTCCCATCCATCCTGCACTTCTCCTCCATCCATCCTGTACTGATCCCCCATCCATCCTGTACTAATCCACGCATTCATCCCGTACTGACCCACCCTCCATTTACCCTGCACCTTCCCCCCTTCTCCTCATTCATCCTGTAGTGATCTCCCATTCATCCTGCACAGACCCTCCGATCCACACTGTACTGACCCCCCCCCCCAATTCATCCTGCGCTGATCTCCCTCCCCCCCAATCCATCCTGTACTGATCCTCCCATTCAAGAAGAATGGGGGGAACAGTCTGAAGAAGGGTCTCGACCCGAAACGTTGCCTATTTCCTTCGCTCCATAGATGCTGCCTCACCGGCTGAGTTTCTCCAGCACATTTGACTACCCCCATCCATCCATCCCATACTGAACCCCCCCATTCAACACCACTGACATCCCCCGTGCTCTCCCCTCACAATTTTACCTACTCCAACCAACACTTACTAATTCACCTTCCTCAATCCATCCATTCTGCACCGACTGCCTTCGGTGCAGAATAATGGAATGCAATCAAATGTGTTTTAATTCCCAATGTTATTATTTGTTTTAATCCATAAAGATGGATTAATTAAATTGTGAACACGTGAAACATTAAAACCGCAGTGTTCGATTGTCACTACTACCGTTGACACGTTATTACAGAATTCATTTAAACGGCAAATCAATGCTCTTAATATGGAGTATCAGTACTGTAGTTATTTAATGAGCAACATTCACAACTATACGTACGCATATATGTTACCATGGTCCAGGATTTGTTGACACAGGTTGATCATACGCTGAATAATCCAACCACATTTTTGTTTGAAGTGGAAAGAACTAATAGAAATTGCATTCATTGCAATGTGTAAAAAGAGTTGAGATACTGTCTTATAATTTTGCTGCATGTCATTGTGGGATATATCATGTCTTGATTGGTGAATATGTTTAGTTTGTGACTTTATTTAAAGCAGAAATAATATGTGAATGCTTCATTGAGTATAATTCCGACTGGTAACTACGCACTTCGTCCGAGCACATTATCGCACGCGTCATGCAAGCCATCTTAAATGACCACCTAAACTGTCATTTGGCAACCTAAAATGCTGCCAAGGTTGCCCGGCTGGCAACAGAGAAAAAAAGTTAAGTGAGAGCCCTGCCACTACAGTTGGAACTTGGCAGCAACAGATAGCTATGGGAGAACCAGAACAAATGTGTAGGAAGATATGGGAAAGCAAAACGGGTTGGAGAGTCGGCATTAATGGGACAGGGCATTTGGGAAGATGCAACCTGTATCAACACATTTGTTGCGCCCAATTTGCAATGAATCAAGTTTAATTTAGTTTATTGTCACGTGTAGCGAGGTACAGTGAAAAGCTTTTTGTTGCGTGCTAACCAGTCAGTGGAAAGACTATATGTGATTACAATTGAGTCGTCCACAGTGTACAAATAAAGGGCATAACATTTAGTGCAAGGTAAAGTCCGATTAAAGATAGTCCAAAGGTCTCCAATGAGGTAGATAGTAGCTCAGGACTGCTCTCTAGTTGTTGATAGGATGGTTCAGTTGCCTGACAACAGCTGGAAAGAAACTGTCCATGAATTTGGAGATGTGTTTTTTCACACTTCTGTACCTCTCGCCTGATGGGAGAGGGGAGAAGAGGGATTGGCCAGGGTGCGACTCGTCCTTGATTATGCTGCTGGCCTTGTTGAGGCAGCGTGCAGTGTAGATGGAGTCAATGCTTTGTGTGGGGTTCTGGGCTGCGTCCACAATTCTCCGCAATTTCTTGCGGTCTTGGCTGGAACATTTTGATAAAATGCTTTCTACAGCACATCTGTAGAAATTGCATCGTATCGCTTAATGTGTGGGTGGGGGCTGCTATCAACTAATTTGACAGGAGAATGGGACACAGTGGATGGTCTATTGGGGCTGAGAATCAGCTGAATGCTTTAGGTAAACTCTGTAAGGCCCTTTAGCAGAGCAGACGGATACTGGATGAGGCACAAGGGGAGGGTGCAATAAATGCCATCCATTTTAGAATTTAGATTTCGACTTTGACATACAGCGTGGAAACAGGCCCTTCGGCCCACTAAGCCCACCAGTCAGCGATATACTAGCACTAACCCTACACACTGGGAACAATTTACAGAGGCCAAATAACCTACAAACCTGCACGTATTTGGAGAAATCCCATGCAGTCACATGGAGAACGGAAAAACTCTGCACAGGCAGCACCTGTGATCAGGATTGAACCCGGGTCTCTGACGCTCCACTGGGCTGATTTTAGTGTTTGGAGTCTCATGACCAAGGCAACTAAACTGAGAGCAATGAACAGCTCATGAGAACATTATAGCTGTCACACAGCAGGGACACAGGCCTTTCAGACTAACATGTCCAGGCCGACCAAGATAAGCCATCTAAGCAGCCCCATTTGGCCCAGATCCCTCTAAACCTTTCCTATCTATCTACTTGTCCACAGACACACAATACTGGAGTAAATCAGCGGGACAGGCAGCATCTCTAGAGAAAAGTAAGGGATGACGTTTCGGGTCGAGACCCTTCTTCAGACTAAAGAAGAGTTTTGACCCGAAACGTCACCCCTTCCTTCTCTCGAGAGATGGTGCCTGTCCTGCTAAGTTACTTTAGCATTTTGTGTATATTTTTGGTTTAAACCAGCATCTGCAGTTCTTTCCTACACATTTCATCTACCTGTCCAAATCTCTTTCAATTGCTGTTACCCTACCTGCCTCATCCACCTCCTCTGGCAGCTTGTTCCACGTACCCACCTCCCTCTGTGTGAGGCTTGGACCTAAGTTATGCACAGTCAAAAGATAAAGACTATGCATAGAAAACAAGACATTGGTACAAAACATAGTTAAAAAGTAAGGTGTGGAGTTCCACTGTGCCCACACCCATGGCACGACAGTTGCTTAGAAGCAGAGACTCCGGCATCATTCAGTCAAGGTATTTTAATGTCCAATTTTCCTTTACAAGAAAAGTTCTTCTGAATGATCCTCTGGCTACGATATGGGGACATGTATGTGGAGTGGCACATCTAGAAAAAGGAACCCAGTCAATATCAAGAAAACTTTGGAAGCTGTGGAAATGGAATTTTTCTTCCATTATGTGTGTGGCCAGTGCAGTCTTGCCCACATTCTCCACCAGGGGGAGTTGGGGGTGGAGGTGGAAATCAAAGATCATAGAGCCAATCTTTGGTGGAAATGATGTTCTGTAGTGTTGTCTTGTCGAGGTAGAGTTAGGGTTGTGCAGATAAGTTCAAGTAGGCCGGCACGGTGGCGCAGCAGTAGAGTTGCTGCCTTAAGGGCCTGCCCATTTGGCCGTCATTTGCGTCTCATTTACGCGTCATATGTAAAATAGGTCGACGCGTGGTGACGTGTGGGGTGCGTGTGGGTGACGCACGCGTTGCGCATGGTGAGGCGTGGAATCGCATGCAGTGGCGCGTGGTATCGCGCGGCGCTCCAGGATTTCGTAATGTAACGAAATCCTCGTGTGCCACCTGCGTGACGTAACGCGTACACACGCTGACGCATTGGCGGCGCACGCTGGTTCGTGTGGTGACGCATTGTTACGTCACCGTGCGTCAACGTCCATAAACATGCGGCGCCGCGCGCCGCCCATACGCAGTCGGCCCGGCCTTTTACGCGTCATGTAACCTCTAACCTCATCCACACAGACCTCTTCCTGGGTTTCTTGCTAGCCTTTCTTGTTGTACTCCTGCCTGGCTGATCTGTAAGTATGAGGGCTGCTGCTAACAGACATCTCTGTTGTTGCTGTAGCAATAAAATCTGTAGTTCTTCCATGATGGTCATGATGCAGAATAGGGAAGCAGGGTATTCTAATGATGTCACGTGCACCAGACGGCTGTGCTGACGCATGATGATGCGTGATTTGCGAGCGACGTTGTGCGTCACGACGCGTCGACCTAATTTACATATGACGCGTAAATGAGGCGCAAATGATGGCCAAGTGGGACAGGCCCTTTACAGTGCGAGAGACCGGGTTTGATCCTGACTACGGGAGCTGTCTGTACTGAGTTTGTACGCTCTCCCTGTGACCTGCATGGGTTTTCTCCAAGTGCTCCGGTTTCCTCCCACACTCCAAAGACGTACAGGTTTATAGGTTAACTGGCTTGGTAAAATTGTAAAGGATTGTAAATTGTCCCTCTTGTGTGTAGGATAGTGTTTGTGTGCAAGGATTGCTGGGTTAAAGGCCCTGTTCCCGTGCTGTATTTCTAAGCTAAGAAACTAACCTAAAGCTTGTGTGAAAGTAGCTTTTCCTGAACCTGGCAGTATAGGCTTCATGACTGTCCTTCCTCCTTGATGGTCACAGGGAGAAGAGGGCATGGCCCTGATGCTGGGGTTCCTTGATGATAAATGCCCCATCTTGAGGCAGAGCCTCATTAGATGCTTTCAATGATAGGGGAAGCACTTCCATGATGCATGTACTCCTGATATTCAGATGGTCCAGAGTAGAGTGGAGAGTTGGTGGACAGCAGAGCCATCTGCTGTTGACCTGTTGTGATGAAAGGCAAAGTGAAGCAGCCCCGGGCCATTTCTGAGGCAGAAATAATCTGATGCACAACCAATCTCACCAAGCACTTCATTGCGGTGGACACAAGTGCTTCCGGACAGTTGTCATTGTGGCAGGTCACGGTGCTCTCTTAGGCATGGTAGAGATGCCATGTTGAATCAGGTGGGAACCTCAGGCTGCAGTAGTTCAATAGTGCTTTATTTGTCACATATGCAATTGCACGGTGATTTTTTTTTGTGCAGATATGACACATGCTGGCACCGCCATTTTTTGTGCCATTCAAAGTTCGGTTGGCCCCCGCGCTCTATATACTGGAGCAGTTCCCTTGAACCCACGACGCTCTCCTCTCCTCGCCTGGCCATCTTTGTAGCCTACCTTTAAGTCTCTGGAGGCATTACCTCAGTCACCCTCCTACCGACCCACTCCTAGCGCCTGACGTCTCCAGCTCCCTCCTGGTTATGACGCCTGATGAGCCTTTGGGTGGATTCCCGATCCTGCTGACCGACCAGCCTTCAGGCAGGCCCCAATGAGCCTTTGGGTAGGTTAAGTGGTTGAAGATGTCCATGGATACTCCAGCCAGTTGGACTGCACAGGTCTTTGGCACTTGGACACACTTGCTGCCTGGGTGGGATGCTTGTGGTTGAACTCTTGAAGGATGCTCTGACTTTTGCCTGAAGAGACTAAGAATTTCAGTGGTCAGGGGCTGTGGGGTCTCGTGTAGATGTGTTATTGTTCTCCCTTTCACAGCAAGAGCAAAGGCATTCATCTAATTTTTTAAGTTATAGAGTCATACAGCACGGAAACAGGTCCTTCGGCCCAACTTACCCATGACGACCAAAATGACCTATTTGCCATAATTCCACCTGCCCACATATAGCCCATATTCCTCTTAACCTTTCTTATCCACGTACCTGTCCATCTGCATTTTAAATATTAAAAAAATAAAGTACCTGCTGCAACTGCCTCCTCTGGCAGCTCATCCCAAATACTCTCCAGCCTCTATTCCCATCATGGCCTTATATCCTGAGGACATACCTTCAGAAATGAGGTAGAAGGAATTTCTTTAGTCAGAGGGTGGTGAATCTGTGGAATTCATTGCCACAGAAGGCTGTGGCCAATGGATATTTTTAAGGCTTAGATTGACAGATTCTTGATTATTAAGGGTGACGGGGGTTCTGGGACAAAGGCAGTAAAATGGGGTTGAGGGAAAGACAGATTAGCCATGATTGAATGTCATAGATGGGCCAAATGGCCACATTTTGCTCCGAGTATTTCTGAACATGAACCTAAACAAGATCACCCTCATCCTCCTGCATTCCTATGAATGAAGTCCTAGCCTGCACAATCTTTCTCGATAGCTCCAGCCCTCAAATCCTGGCCACATCCTTGTAAATCTCTGCACACCTTCCAGCTTAGCAAAATCCTTCCTGCAGCAGAGTGACCAAAACAAAACACAACACTCGAAATGTGGCTTCACCAATGTCTTGTACAATTGTAACATAAAATCCCAACTGCCATGTTCCATACCCTGACTGATGAAGGACAATGTGCTGAAAGCTTCTTTGACCACCCTGTCTACCTGCAACACCACTTTAAAGGAAAAATATACCTGCATTCCTAAATCCCTCTGCTCTACAACACTCCCCAGAACACTGCCATTTACTGAGAAGGTCCTGCCCTAGTTTGACTTCCCAACACCTCACACTTAATCTGTATTAATTTTAGACCCTGCTTCTTAATTCCCCTACTCTGGGTAAATACAATACGATATGATTTGATACTATTTATCCCAGAGGGAAATTGGTCTGCCACCAGTCAAACCATACAGTTACAAGGCATTGGAACGGCCATGTGCATTATAATTATAATAATAATAATAATAAAGTGAAAATTGTGACCAGTTATTGCACTGCACATATGTAATATTGCACAAACATGAGATTAAATATCAAGTGGAAAAGAACAGGATAAGGGATGTGCAAAGATGTTTGGGGGGGGGGGGGGGTCAGTCTCAGTCTACCCCACGACAGAAGGGGGAGGAGTTGTACGTTTGATTATCACAGGGGAAAAGGATCTCCTGTAGCGTTCTGTGCTGCACCTTGGTGGGACCAGTCTGTTGCTGAAGGTGCTCCTCAGGTTGGCCTGATCAAAAGATCCTATCTACCCCCACATGATTTTATACACTGAGTTGATGAGTTGTTGCCACTTATGCTACCCAGTTTCATCTTGTCAGAGGTGGCAGCACACAGCATCCTTCTGTGATTCCAGCTTAGTCCGGAATTATCTCATTGGCGCTCATGATGGCCTTCAGGAGTTTATACTCGAGTTGATTGCCTGAATCACCAGTGTTAAATGCCACAGATATAGTCTTCAGCAGCTTACGAATGTCCTGGTTCATCCAGAGCTTCTGGTTGGGGAAGAATGGGAAATTTTGTAGGTTCGCACTCATCCACGCATTTCTTTATGGAAGTCATTGATGACTGTGGCCTATCAATTCAGGTCACGTTCACACATTACACTTAATACAGATTAAGTCTACTCACCCATTCAATCATTGCTGATTTTTGCTTCCTAATCCCATTTTCCTGCCTTCTCCCTAACAAGTTCACAAGTTATAGGAGCAGAATTAGGCCATTCGACCAGATCCATTGATTGAAAGCAGTGCCACAACAGCCTGTATACAGGAAGAAACAGCACAGCCAGGTAGTGTGTGCAAGGAATGGAGTGATCGACCTTCCTGATGGAGGTGGAGCAGTGGTTGAGACTGTTGGGTCCTCTGGTGTTGAAAGTAATGTGTTGCTGGGCAGATAGTTCTTCAAGCTGGCCTGGTTGAAGTCCCCAGTGTTGATGAGGAAGGGGCTGAGTACACCGTTTCATGCTTGCTGCCAAGGCACTCAATTCCTCAGCTAGCTTGACGTCTTCCTGAGGTGGGATGTGGATTGCAGTCAGGATGATGGCAGAGAACTCTCCCAGTACGTAGAATGGTTCGGCACTTAAGCATCAGGTGTTCCAGGTCTGGGGAGAAGGAATGAGACAAGACCACCACGTCTGCACACCACTACTGGTTTATCATGAGGCAGAAACTGCAGCCTCTTCCTTTTCCTGAGTCCACCAGTTGATAGAAAACACAAAAATGCTGGAGAAACTCAGCGGGTGCAGTAGCATCTATTGAGCGAAGGAGATAGACAACGTTTTGGGCCGAAACCCTTCTTCAGACTCCTTCTTCAAACCCTTCTTCAGACTGGGCCATGCAGCACACCACAGGCAACAGACCTCCAATCTGAGTGTTGGTGTTCAGATTGGAGGTCTGTTGCCTGTGGAATGCTGCATGGCCCAGTGCTGGGTCCCCTATTGTTGGTCATGTAATGAAACATTCATGACTCAGGATGGTACTGGAGTGCTCAGCGTGATATTTGCAGGCAGCCTCCCGGCGTACACTTGGAAACTCACATTTTGACCTTTTGAAGTTGAAATCTGCAGCCAGAACTACCGCAAATTTACTTTGAAACCATTACAATGCACCAGGGTTCATGCCCAACACTTGGGGACGTTAGCACAGCACAGGGATGTGTCAGGGAGGCTTCATTGTGCTAGAAAGCACGGTCACCAAGGAGGCTTTCAGAAAAGACCAAAGTGTTAGGGCATGCAATCCACCCTCCCCCTAAAGGCCAATGTACAATCACTGGCAAACATGGCAGAAGACAGAAGAGCAAATCTGCTGTTTCAGAGGGACATGAGTGACTAAAGTTGGACAGGAGGTGCTGGAGTAACTCAGCGGGTCAGGCAGCATTTCTAGAGAAAAAGGATAGGTGACATTTAGGATGGGGGGCTTTCTTCAGACTGAAAGCAGGGGGTGGGGGGTGGTAAGAACTGGAGGTGAGAACAGACCAGGACAAATCAGGGCCGGCAACAGATGACCTCAGGCAGGGTGGTGCCCTGGTAGGCAAATTGTTAGCTAGGGAGGTGTGATGTCAAGTGGAATACAATGTGGTGAACTGTGGATCTGGTTAAATGACTCTGGTGTCAGAAGGAGGTAAGGGGAGAGGGCAGTGTTAGCATGGTGGCGCAGCGGTAGAGTTGCTGCTTTACAGTGCCAGAGACCCAGGTTCGATCCTGATTACGGGTGCTGTCTGTATGGAGTTTGTACGTTCACCCCGTGACCTGCGTGGGTTTTCTCCTAAACCAAACTAAACTATCTATGCCTCTCATGTTTACATCTATCAGGTCTCCCCTCAACTTCTGGCATCCCTTAGAAAACAATCCAAGTCTATCCAACCTCCCCTTGTAGCTGAAACCCGCTAAACCAGGCAGCATTCTGGTAAACTACCTGTGCACACTCTCTAAAGCCTCGACATAGTTTCTGTAATAGACCAACCTAAACTCCATGCAATACTCCAAATGCGGCCTAGCCAAAGTCCCATAGAGCTGCATCATGACTCTCTCTGACTCTTGACACAGTGAATGGCAGGGCCCTGGAGAGTGTTGTAGAGCAGAGGCATCTGGGAGTGCAAATACATAGTTCCTTGAAAATGCAGGTAGATAGTGCGGTCAAGACGGCTTTCGGTACATTGGCCTTCATCAGTCAGGGTATTGAATATAGAAGTTGCGATGTCAAGTTACTGTTGTACAAGATATTGGTGAAACTGCATTAAAATATTGTGTTTGTCACTACTATAGAAAGGATGACGTGAAGCTGGATAGAGTGCAGAGAAGATTTATGAGGATGTTTTCAGGATTTGAGGACCTGAGCTATGGCGAGGCAAGACAGGCTAAGACTTTATTCGTTGGAATGCAGTAGGATGTGGGATGATCTTGTAGATGTGTATAAGATCATGGTGTATGGTGTAGATAGGGTGTATGCACATGGATCATGTACAGGCAGATAGGGTTATGGCCACGGTGGTGCGGTAGAGTTGCTGCCTTACACCGCTTGCAGCGCCAGAGACACGGGTTCCATCCCGACTTCAGTGCTATCTGAACGGAGTTTGTACGTAATCCCCATGACCTGCGTGGGTTTTCTCCGAGATCTTCAGTTTCCTCCCACACTCCAAAGACGTACAGGATTGTACGTTAAATGGCTTGGTAAATGTAAAAATTGTCCCTAGTGTGTGTAGGATAGTGTTAATGTGCAGGGATCGCTGGTCGGTGTGGACCCGATGGGCTGAAGGGCCTGTTTCCGCCCTGTATCTCTAAACTAAACTAAACTAGTTTTTTGCCCAGAGTAGGTAAATAAAGAACTAGAGGCCATATGAGAGGAGAAAGATTTAATAGGAACCTGAGGGGCAACTTTTACCCACGGAGGGTAGTGGGTATATGGAACAAGCTGCCAGTTGAGTCAAGTACTTTAACAACTTTTAAAAGATAGTTGGACAGGTATATGGATAGGAAAGGATAAGAGGGATATGGGCAAGTGTGACTAGTGTAGATGGAGCCTCTTGGTTGGTATGGGCAAGTTGGGCCGAGGGGCCTGTTTCTGTGCTCCATGACTCTGACTCTATGAAATGGGATCAGTGTAGATAGGTATTGGATGGTGGGCAGGGGCATGATGGGCTGAAGGGCTATTTCTCTGTGATTCTGTAATTCTAAACTTCCCTTGATCTTGAATACTTCCCCAGAAGATTGAAAAATCTCAACTGTAACGGAACTATTCAATAAAAGAGGATGATGTGAAACAGAGAAGTGTGGGTAGGTTGGGTGTGGATCAGTTATTGAGAAATGCTGGAATTTTTTGAGGTAATAGCAAGAGATTTGGAAAATTATGTCAGTTATGCAGAATCCTGGTTTTATAAAAACGAAATCATGTTCGACAAGGGCAGTTCAGTGGCGCAGCAGTAGAGTTGCAGCC
This sequence comes from Malacoraja senta, assembly GCA_038087875.1. Lineage (NCBI taxonomy): Eukaryota > Metazoa > Chordata > Chondrichthyes > Rajiformes > Rajidae > Malacoraja > Malacoraja senta. Next base: position 33,011,363 of record CM075982.1, read on the forward strand.
TTGCAGCACCAGAGACCCGGGTTCGGTCCTGACTACGGGTGCTGTCTGTGTGGAGTTTGCACGTTCTCCCTGTGACTGAGTCGGTTTTCTCCGGGTGCTCCCGTTTGTTCCCACAATTCCGAAGACGTGCAGGTTTTTTAGGTTAATTGGCTTCTGTAAATTCTGACAGAGAACTAATGCACAGGTGATCGCTGGTTGGTGTGGACTCAGTGGGCCGAAGGACCTGTTTCCACGCTGGACCTCTAAACTAACCAAAACTAAGCGTGACTTTAGAGAGCTTGGAAAAGTGCTGAAAAGCAGGACCTCCAGGGTGGTTATCTCTGGTTTGCTTCCAGTTCCTCGTGCTGGCGAGAGCAGGAACAGGGAGATACAGGACCTGAATGTGTGGCTGGGGAACTGGTGCAGGGGGCAGGGATTTAGATTCTTAGACCACTGGGATATGATTTGGAGTGAGGGGGAACTGTACAAAAGGGACGGATTGCACCTTAACAGGTCGGGGACCAGCATTCTGGCAGCAGGTTTGCCACTGCGACACAGGTGGTTTAAAACTAAATAAGGGGGGGGGGGGTGTCAAATTGGATAGTCAAGGACGGAGTTAAAGGGAAAGGGAGTAAAGGAATAGTTAATGACCCCAGAATTAACGGAAATAAAGCTCACAAAGGGATAGGAGAGTATGGTCAAGTGGAGTAGGGATCGATGTGAATGGTGAGATGCATAAGGAATTAAAAGCACTGTATTTGAATGCACGAAGTATAAGAAGTAAAGTAGATAAGCTTGAGGCTCAGTTACATGTTGGTAGATATGACATTGTGGGGATTACCGAGACGTGGCTGCAGGAGGATCGGGTCTGGTAACTTAATATTCAGGGTTATACATCCTATAGAAAGGACAGGCAGGTGGGCAGAGGAGGGGGGGTAGCTCTTCTGGTGAGGGATGGAATTCAGTCCCTTGCGAGGGAAGACATAGGGACTGACGCAGTAGAGTCAATGTGGATTGAGTTGAGGAATTGCAAAGGCAAGAAGACACTAATTGGTGTTATCTACAGACCCCCAAATAGTAGCCCGGATGTAGGGTGTAAGTTGAAGCAGGAGTTAAAACTGGCATGTAACAAAGGTAATCCCACTGTGGTGATGGGGGATTTCAATATGCAGGTAGACTGGGAAAATCAGGTTGGTTCAGGACCCCAAGAAAGAGAGTTTGTAGAATGCCTCCGAGATGGATTATTAGAGCAGCTTGTAATGGAGCCGACCAGAGAAAAGGCAATTCTGGATTTAGTGTTGTCCAATGAACCAAACTTGATACGAGAACTCGAGGTAAAGGAACCGCTTGGAGGTAGTGATCATAATATGATTAGTTTTAATCTGCAATTTGTGAAGGAGCTGAACAAAGGGGATTATGAAGGCATGAGAGAGGAGCTGGCCAAGGTAGACTGGAAAGGGATACTAGCAGGAATGACGGTGGAACAGCAATGGCAGCAATTTCAGGGCATAATCCGGAAGACACAGGATCATTTCATTTCAAAAAGGAAGAAAGATTCCAAGGGGAGGAGGAGAACCGTGGCTGACAAGAGGTTAGGGATAGAATAAAACTAAAAGAAAAGATGTATAACACAGCAAAGAGTAGCCAGAAGCCAGAGGATTGGGAAACTTTCATAGAACAACAGAAGGAAACAAAACGGGCAATACGGGCTGAAAAGATGAAGTACGAAGGGAAGCTGGCCAGGAATATAAAGAAGGACAGTAAAAGCTTCTTTAGATATGTTAAGGGAAAAAGAGTAGCAAAGTCAAATGTGGGTCCCTTGAAGGCAGACACGGGTGAAATTATTATGGGGAACAAGGAAATGGCAGAAGAGTTGAACAGGTACTTCGGATCTGTCTTCACTAAGGAAGACACAAACAATCTCCCAGAAGTACTGGAGGACAGAGGATCTAACGGGGTTGAGGAACTGAAAGAAATTTTCATTAGGCGAGAAATAGTATTGGGTAGGCTAATGGGACTGAAGGATGATAAATCCCCATGGGCCTGATGGTCTGCATCCCAGGGTCCTCAGGGAGGTGGCTCTAGAAATAGTGGACGCATTGGTGATCATTTTCCAATGTTCAGTAGATTCAGGATCAGTTCCTGTGGATTGGAGGATAGCTAATGTTATCCCACTCTTCAAGAAAGGAGCGAGAGAGAAAACGGGGAATTACAGACCAGTTAGCCTGACTTCGGTGGTGGGAAAGATGCTGGAGTCCATTATTAAAGAGGTAATAATGGGGGATTTGGATAGCAGTAAAAGGATTAGTCCAAGTCAGCATGGATTTATGAAAGGGAAATCATGCTTGACTAATCTTCTGGAATTTTTTGAGGATGTGACAAGTAAAATGGATGAAGGGGAGCCAGTGGATGTAGTGTATCTAGACTTTCAGAAAGCCTTTGATAAGGTCCCGCACGGGAGACTGGTGACTAAAATTAGAGCACATGGTATTGGGGGTAGGGTGTTGACGTGGATAGAAAATTGGTTGGCAGACAGGAAGCAAAGAGTAGGAGTGAACGGGTCCTTTTCAGAATGGCAGGCAGTGGCGAGTGGAGTGCCGCAAGGCTCAGTGTTGGGGCCGCAACTTTTTACCATAGATATTAATGATTTGGAAGAGGGAATTATGAGCAACACTAGCAAGTTTGCGGATGACACAAAGCTGGGTAGCAGTGTGAACTGTGAAGAGGATGTTAGGAGGTTGCAGGGTGACCTGGACCGGTTGAGTGAGTGGGCAGATGCGTGGCAGATGCAGTATAATATAGATAAATGTGAGGTTATCTACTTTGGTGGCAAAAACAAGGTGGCAGATTATTATCTCAATGGGGTTAGGTTAGGTAAGAGGGAGGTACAGCGAGACCTGGGTGCCCTTGTAAGTTGGTGTGTAGGCACAGCAGGCAGTGAAGAAAGCTAATGGAATGTTGGCCTTCATAACAAGAGGATTTCAGTATAGGAGTAGAGAGGTTCTTCTGCAGTTGTATAGGGCTCTGGTAAGACCACATCTGGAGTATTGCGTACAGTTTTGGTCTCCTAATTTGAGAAAGGACATCCTTGTGATTGAGGCAGTGCAGCGTAGGTTCACGAGATTGATCCCTGGGAGGGCGGGACTGTCATATGAGGAAAGATTGAAAAGACTAGGCTTGTATTCTCTGGAGTTTAGAAGGATGAGGGGGGATCTTATAGAAACATATAAAATTATAAAAGGACTGGACAAGCTAGATGTAGGAAAAATGTTCCCAATGTTGGGCGAGCAGAACCAGGGGCCACAGTCTTACAATAAAGGGGAGGCCATTTAAGACTGAGGTGAGAAAAAACGTTTTCACCCAGAGAGTTGTGAATTTATGGAGTGGAGGCCAAATCACTGGATGGATTTAAGAGAGAGTTAGATAGAGCTCTAGGGGCTAGTGGAATGAAGGGATATGGGGAGAAGGCAGGCACAGGTTATTGATTGGGGACGATCAACCATGATCGCAATGAATGGTGGTGCTGGCTTGAAGGGCCGAATGTCCTCCTCCTGCACCTATTTTCTATGTTTCTGTTTCTATGTAAACTAAAACCTAAGATAGACACAAAAAGCTGGAGTAACTCAGTGGGTCAGACAGCATCTCTGGAGAAAAAGAATAGGTGGCGTTTTGGGTCAAGACCCTACTTTGGACTGAAGAAGGGTCTCGACCCAAAACGTCACCTATTCCTGTTCTCCAGAGATGCTGTCTGACCCACTGAGTTACTTCAGCTTTTTGTGTCTGTCTTCAGTTTAAACCAGCATCTGCAGTTCCTTCCTTCACTAAACTAAAACCTGTTTCTGAGAGTGGGTGATGGGTGAACAGAGGATGCAGTGTTTCTGGATATCCAGAAGGCATGCAATGAGCTACCATGTATAAGGTTTCAGAGGAAAGCAAGCGTGCAGAGGATTGAAAGTAATGCAGAGGCTGACAATGACGGCACAACAGGACCCCCATTCCTTCTCTCCGGAGATGCTGCCAGACCCACTGAGTTACTCCAGCTTTTTGAGTCTACCCTGTGGAACTTATCCCTGTGCACTGATCCCTGTGGTGTACCTCCGGTCACAATGCCCCAGCATCGATTACTGGTTACAATACGATACAAAATAGTATACAAAATCATGAGAGGAATAGATCGGGTAGATACACAGAGTCTTTTACCCAGAGTAGGGGAATCGAGGACCAGAGGACATAGGTTCAAGGTGAAGGGGAAAAGATTTAATAGGAATCCTAGGGGTATGGAACAAGCTGCCAGAGGAGGTAGTTGAGGCCGGGACTACCCTATTGTTTAAGAAACAGTTGGATAGGTACATGGACAGGACAGGTTTGGAGGGTTATGGATCAAGCACAGGCAAGTGGGACTAGGGTAGATGGGACATTGTTGGCTGGTGTGGGTGAGTTGGGCCGAAGGGCCTGTTTCCACACTGTATTACTCTATGACTCTCCATGACTCTATGATACGATCGAACTTTATTTATCCCATGAGGGAAATTTATCGTCCAACAGACCTAAAACGCAAGATGCATGAAATTAAAGTGAGGAGTGTGAAGGATTGGGGTTGTGCAAAGATGGGAGGTCGGCCTACCCCATGACAGAAGGGGGAGGAGTTGTACAGTTTGTTAGCCACATGGAAAAAGGATGTGCTTTGGCAATCTGTACCTCATCTTGGCGGAACCGTCATGCTGAAGCTACTCCTCAGGTTGACCAGTGTATCATGGAGGGGGTGAGCTGTAGTTTGAGGAGCATTCTCCCCTCCAAGACCATCTCCCATGAATCCACCTCCCATGAATCAGCCTGCCTGATGAGTTTGTTGATCTATTGGTGCCGGGGCCTTTGCCCTGCTGCCCCAGCACACGGCTGCAAAGAAGATGGTAGAACATCTGCAGCATCTTCCTGCAGATGTTGAAGGAGCGAAGCCTTCTCAAAAAGTACAGGCGGCTCTGTCCCTTCTTGTACAGGGCATCACCGTTCCTGGACCAGTCCAGTTTACTGTCCAGGTACACTCCAGGATATTTGTACTCCTTGGAAATCTGCACATCCACACCACTGATGGAGACATGGGATAGGGGTGTTCCTCTCCTCCTAAAGTCCACCACTAAACTCCTTCACCTTGTCAGCTTTCCAATGACCCAGCACCCATCCCCGACGTACAACGCGAGTTACAGACTTCCAGTCAGAGATCCAGAAATGTTTGTAATTTTCAACCCCTCAGAGCTGGTGAAGCAGTCAATGAGTGAATTGAAGGTGGCAACTGGCTGACCTTAATCGACAAGGAAGTGAAGGAAAGTGTTGTTGTGGCTGATGTTGGAACAGCCACGATCTTATTGAATGGCAGAGGAGGTGTGAAGGGCTGGGTTACCCTCTTCAACTTGTGTCCTTGTGCTCTCATATGACCTCATTTGCTTTATTTGCAGGACAAAAAAGACAGAAACCTACCTACTCCCAAAAGGCAGAGTACGAAGCAGTTCCTCTGGTAAGTTTGTATTCAGTACGAGAAAACGGCTGCTTCCCATTAGTTTAGTTCTGCAGCTTCACTGATGTTGGACCATTTTTGAACGAGAAAAACTTGCTTGTATTCGACATTAGTTTAGTTTAGAGAAACAGCGTGGAAACAAGTCCTTTGCCCACCCAGTCCTGTGCCGACCAGCGATCACCCGTTCTATCCCACACATAAGGGACATTTTACAGAAGACAATTATCCTACAAACCTGCATGTTTTTGGGATGTGGGAGGAAACTGGAACACCCGGAGAAAACCCACGTGTTCACAGGGAGAACGTACAAACTCTGTACAGACAGTGCCTGCAGTCAGGATCCAACCCGGGTCTCTGGGGCTGTAAGGCAGCTACTCTACTGCTGCGCCACCATGCCACCTGTTAATGGCAGGATTCTCAGGTGGGATGCAAGTCCACAGCTCGCATTCATCAAAAGGGGCTTAGAGTATTATATACTGCAGCATATAAAACATTTTATAACTTTGGTGAGGTTACATTTGGAATAATGTCTGGATTTTTGGTCACCACACTATGGGAAGGACGTGGAGTCATTGGAGAAGGTGCAGAAAAGGTTCACTGAATGTTGCCTCTGTTGGCGTGAACTACTTATGGAGACAGGGTGGATCATCAGAGTCTGAGGGGCAACCTGATCGAAGATATAAAATTATGAGAGGCATAAATAGGGTATATCGTCAATCTTTATCACAGGGTGGAAATATCAAATGCTAGAAGTGGCACTGTGGTGCAGCGGTAGAGTTGCTGCCTTACTGCGCCAGAGTCCCAGGTTCGATCTTGACTACTGGTGCTGTCTGTACGGAGTTTGTACGTTCTCCCCGTGGGTTTTCTCCGGCTGCTCCGGTTGTCTCCCACACTCCAAAGATGTACAGGTTGGCTTTGATAAAGATTGTAAATTGTCCCTAGTGTGTAGGATGGTGCTTGTGTACAGGGATCGTTGGTCGGCGTGGACTCGGTGGGCGGAAGAGCCTGTTTCCACGCTGCATCTCTAAACTAAGCTAAACCAGAGAATGACATGGTGGCACAGCGGTAGAGTTGCTGCCTTGCAGCGCCAGAGGCGTGGGTTCAATCCCGACTACGGGTGCTGCCTGTACGGCGTTTGTACGTTCACCCTGTGACCGCATGGACTTTCTCCAAGATCTTCGGTTCCTCCCACACTCCAAAGGCGTACAGGTATGTAGGTTAATTGGCTTGAGTTTGTATACTTGGTATAAGTGTAAATTGTCCCTAGTATGTGTAGAATAGTGTTAATGTGCGAGAAGGGCCTGTTTCCATGCTGTATCTCCAAACTAAACGAAACAAAAATAAACTAAACTAAAGTAAACTAATTGAAGTTCTAAATTGGAGAAAGGCAAATTGTAAAGACATTGGGAGAGACTACTTGCAGGTAAAGGGATGTCTGGCAAGTGCGAGGCTTTTAAAATGATAACTAAAGTTCAGAGCCAACATGTTTCTAATCGAGTGATGGGCAAGGCCTGCAAATTTAGTGAACTGTAGCTGATGAGGGATGTTGAGGTTCTGCTTAGGGTAGAGAAAGAGGCGTTTATCAAGCTTAGGGCAGCATGTTGGCACAGCGGTAGAGTTGCTACCTTACAGCACCAGGGACCAGGGATTGATCCTGACTAAGGGTCTGTACAGAGTTTGTACGTTCTCCCCGTGACCACCTCAAAGACCGAGATCTTTGGTTTCCTCCCACACTACAAAAGACATAGATACATAGATAAATAGACGATAGGTGCAGGAGTAGGCCATTCGGCCCTTTGACTCAGCACTTGCCATTCAATGTGATCATGGCTGATCATCCACAATCAGTACCCCGTTCCTGCCTTCTCCCCATACCCCATGAGTCTGCTAGCCCCAAGCGCTCTATCTAACTCTCTCTTCAATGCATCTGGTGAATCAGCCTCCGCTGCCTTATGAGGCAGAGAATTCCACAAATTCACTACTCTCTGTGTGATAAAGTTTTTCCTCATCTCAGTTCTAAATGGCCTACCCCTTATTCTTAAACTGTGGCCCCTGGTTCTGGACTCCCCCGACATCGGGAACGTTTCCTGCATCTAGCGTGTCCAATCCTTTAAGAATTTTATATGTTTCTATAAGATCTCCTCTCATCCTTCTAAATTCCAGTGAATACAAGCCCAGTCGCTCCATTCTTTCAACATATGACAGTCCCGTCATCCCGGGAATTAACCTCGTGAACCTATGCTGCACTCCCCCAATAGCAAGAATATCCTTCCTCAAATTAGGAGACCAAAACTGCACACAATACTCCAGGTGTGGTCTCACCAGGGCCCTGCATAACTGCAGAAGGATCTCTTTGCTCCTATACTCAACTCAACTCATTATGAAGGCCAACATGCCATTATCGTTCTTCACTGCCTGTTGTACCTGCACGCTTACTTTCAGTGTCTGGTGTACAAGGACACCCAGGTCTCCTTGTACTTCCCCTTTTCCTAACTTGATGCCATTTAGATAATAATCTGCCTTCCTGTCCTTGACATCAAAATGGATAACCTCACATTTATCCACATTATACTGCATTTGCTATGTATCTGCCCACTCACCCAGCCTGTCCAAATCACCCTGCATGCTCATAGCATCCTCTTCATTGTTCACACTCAGTGGAATTGTGTCATCTGCAAATTTACTAATGTTACATTTAATTCCTTCATCTAAATCATTAATGTATATTATAAATAGCTGCAGTCCCAGCACCGAGTCTTGCGGTACCCCACTAGTCACTGCCTGCCATTCTGAAAGGGACCCGATAATCCCTACTCTTTGTTTCCTCTCTGACAACCAATTTTCTATCCGTCAGCACTCTACCCATAATACCATGTGCTCTAATTGTGCCCACTAATCTTCTGTGTGGGACCTTATCAAAGGCTTTCTGAAAGTCCAGGTACACTACATCCACTGGCTCTCCCTTGTCCATTTTACTTGTTACATCCTCTAAAAATTCTAGAAGATTAGTCAAGCATAATTTCCTCTTCGTAAACCATGCTGACTCGGACCGATCCTGTTACCGCTAACCAAATGTGCCGCTATTACATCTTTGTTAATCGACTCCAGCATCTTCCCCACCACTGATGTCAGGCTAACTGGTCTATAATTCCCTCATTTCTCTCTCCCTCCTTTCTTGAAAAGTGGGATAACATTAGCTACCCTCCAATCCACAGGAACTGATCCTGAATCTATACAACATTGGAAAATGATCACCAATGTGTCCACGATTTCTAGAGCCACCTCCTTGAGTACCCTGGGATGCAGACCATCAGGCCCTGAGGATTTATCAGCCATCAGTCTACCCAACACCATTTCCTGACTATTGTGAATTTCCTTCAGTTCCTCCATCACCTTAGGTCCTCTGTCCCCTAGTACATCAAGGAGATTGTTTGTGTCTTCCTCAGTGAATACAGAACCAAAGTACCTGTTCAACTCATTTGCCATTTCCTTGTTCCCCATAATAAATTCACCTATTTCTGTCTTCAAGGGTCCAACTTTGGTCTTAACTATTTTTTTCTTCTTCACATACCTAAAGAAGCTTTTACTATCGTCCTTTATATTCTTGGCTAACTTACCTTCGTACTTCATGTTGTCTCCCCATATTGTCTTTTTGTTACTTTCTGTTGTCCTTTGAAAGTATCCCAGTCCTCTGGCTTCCTGCTACTCTTTGCTATGTTATACACCTTTTCTTTTTTTGGTATCAATGTAAAATTGTCATTTGTGTAGGATAGTGTTCATGTGCGGGGATTGCTGGTAGGCGCAGACTTGGTGGGCCGAAGGGCCTGTTTCTGCGGTGTATCTCTAAACTAAACTCAAAAGTATAGGTAGCTGAGGTCACGCAAATCCCATAGGGGATTCAAAGAATTTCACTGTATGTCTGTACATGTGATAATAAAGAACCATTGAATACATTTAAGAGGGAAATTGGGAAGCCAAAAGGAGAAAAGTGCAAGAGTCTGCAGTGCAAAGACAAAAACAATGCCCCCAAGTCTATGTAGGAGCTTATTTGGAGGTTGTAGTGTTTAATTGCCAGATGGTTATAAGGAAGAAGCTGCCCCTGAACCTGATGTTACTGTTTTCAGACTCCGATACCTTCTTCCCGATGACAGTAGTGAAATGAGAACGTGGCCAGGGTGGTGCGGGTCTCTGATGAACAATAGACTTTATACAAGTAAAATAGACATGAAACTTGAGTAGCCACTGCAGTTAATAACTGCACCTTGTGAGAAATACTGCAATATTTTAAGAAACTGTCAGCGTTCTGTACTTTGCATGAACTTTGTTCTCTCTTTCCAGAAATTACAGGTCCAATGTTGCTTGAAACATATCGTTCAATTGCAGTTTATCAGAAGAATTCCAAGTATGAAATGAGCATTCAGACCGGGGATATTGTAGAGGTTGTGGAGAAAAATCAAAATGGTAAGCTTTCTTCCTCTCAGGGGTGGCACGGTGGTGCAGCGGTTGAGTTGTTGCCTCACAGTGCCAGGGACCCGGGTTCGATCCTGACTATGGGTGCTAGCTGTACGGAGGTTTTCTCTGGGTGTTCCGGTTTCCTCTCACACTCCAAAGACGTACAAGTTTGTAGGTTAATTGGCTTTGGTAAGAATTGTAAAGAGTCCCTAGTGTTTGCAGGATAGTACAGGGATTGCTGGTTGGCGCAGACTTGGTGGGCCTGTTTCTGTGGTGTATCTCAAAACTAAATACAAAGGTTTGTTTGGACTCACCAAAACATGGCTTTATTAAATCTGACGGAGCCAATGTGCAGATGTCCCTGGCCCGATCTGTGTCGGTGTCTGAGAGGGATAGGCCAACGACCTGTTCATGCTGCCCTGGCATTTGTGGAGCTTTATGCAGATATCTGAATTGTAGATGGGTTGGTCAGTAAGTTTGCAGATGACACCAACATTTGGTGTAGAGTGTGGACATTGCAGAAGGCTGTCAGAGAATACAGGAGGATATATGTTTTGAGTCAGTGGACCTGTCCATATTCAGGGAATCTGCGGCCAACCTGAGTGAGTAAGCCACTGGCATGACTTACTTCATCAGTATGTACGTAGAGGAATGCGTACCAGAGGACAATCCGAATGTTCCCCAAATAGAAACCATGGATGAACCATGGTGAGGTTCATTCCCAGGTGAAGGCCAAGGCCATTGTGTTTTAGTCAAATGATCCTGAGCGGTACAAGAAATCTTGATATGATCGTTGCAAAGCCATCTGGAATGCCAAGAGGCAAACCGGGACAAACCTGTGTCCTGGCGTAACCACTTAAACACCTGCCAACTGTGGCAAGGCGTCAATGCTATAACAGGCTCCAAAGCAAAATCGACAGGATAACAGAAGGCCAACAGGGTAATGACATCCGTCCCGACAGGCTGGATTATGCCTCTTCCCAGGATCACTGTTGCAGAGGTTAGATCGGCCTTCCTGTCATTCTGTAATATTATCAATAATATTATCCCAACCAAGCTCGTCTCTAAATTCATGGAGTCAGCACTTCCCTCCGCAACGGGATCCATGACTTCCTAACGCCCAGAATATAATCAGTGAGGATTGTGATAAACTGTGGAGATGTGAACTGCACTCACAACTGTGCGTCCAAATACCAATCCGGATGTCGAATAATGATGCAACGGAGCCCAGGAAGTAGATTGAGAACCTCGTAACCTAGTGCCAAGACAATCATCCCTCAATTTGAGCAAGGCAAAGAAGATAGTAATCGACTTCAGGAAGTGAAGCAGTACACACATCCAGTCTACATTGTTGGTGCCAAAGTAGAGATGGTCAAAAGCTTCAAGTTCCTTGGAATAAATATCACCAGGAATTTGTCCATGACCAGTTACATTGAAGCTTTGGCAAAGAAAGCACACCAACCTTAGATCTTAGGAAGTTCGACATGTCCCCAACAACTGGTTGTAGACATAGCCCAGACCATCACACAAGCGAGCCTCCCTTCCATTGACTCCATCGACACTTCGCATTGCCTCAGCAAGGCCACCAGTATAATCAAGGACCAGTCTCATTCCTGTCTCTCCCTCTTCTCCCCTCTCCCATCAGGCAGGAGGTACAGAAGTTTGAAAACACATACAGTACCTCCAGATTCAGGAACAGTTTTTTCCAAGCTGTTATCAGGCAACTGAACTGTCCTTTCATCAGCTAGATTCATCAGCTAGAGTACAGTCCTGACCTCCCTTGTATCTCACTGGAGACCTTCGAACTATCTTTAATTGGACTTTATAGGATGGGGTGGTGGTGAAGGGAGATATGATAGTGGCGTTTAAGAGGCTTTCAGTTAGGCACATGGATATTCATGGAATGGAGAGATATGGATCGTAGAACAGTACAACACAGGAACAGGCCCTTCGGCCCACAATGACCATGCTGAACATGATGCCTCGTTAAACTAATCCCTGCTGCCTGCACAGGACAAATTTTTTCCAAATCTCTGTTTTCTACGTGAAAGTAAATTTTCTAAAATGCTACCACACTTCCTTGAAGACTCTGGGCTATTAGTTTAGGTGGGCGATGCCTTTTCTCTGGCACCCTGCCAAATGCCTTTTGTAAATCTAAATAGATTACCTTTACTGGTCCTTGCTATCATCCTGTGGGAGAATCTAGGACCAGAGGCCAAAGCCTTGGAATAAAAGGACGTACCTTTGGAAAGGAGATGAGGAGGAATTTCTTTAGTCAGAGGGTGGTGAATCTATGGAATTCATTGCCACAGAAGGCTGTGAAGGCCGTCAATGCATTTCAAATGAATTTTTTAAGGCGGAGATTGACAGATTTTTGATTAGTAAGAGTGCCAAGGGTTATGGGGAGAAGGCAGGAGAATGGGGTTGAATGAGAATGAAAGATAGATTAGCCATGATTGAATGGCAGAGTAGACGATGATCCGAATGGTCTAATTCGGCTCCTATAACTTAGGAACTTATGAATTCTACTTTCACTTGAGCATGATTTACCTTTCATGAAACATGTTGACCCAGTTCTGATTATGTTCAGCTTTCCGAACTCTTTGGTTGTTCCGTCTTTGAATCATTGACCCTCGAATGCAGTGAACAATTGATTGGCCAACTGTTTACTGCCTTCTGTCTTCCTTTCCTTGAACCAAGGACCACACTGGCTGTTTCCCAATTTTCTCCTAGAATTTAGTGAGTTTTTGTAAGGATTAAAAAAAAGGTTTAAGATAATGGTTAGGAGAGTAAGAGAGAATTCAATTTTTTTGTGTGCAGAGAGTTGCTGGAATCTTGAATATACTTCTTTCGAGGGTTGTAGCGATAGGTACTCTCACAACATGTTAGGAGAATCGAGACAAGCTCTTGAATCACCAAGGCCGAGAAATCCATGGACCAAATCATAGTAAATAGGATCAGGTTTTTGAATGAAATAAAAAGGAACTGCAGGTGCTGGTTTATACCAAACACAAAAACACAAAAGACAGAGTTACTGGTGTAACTCAGTGCGTCAGACAGCATCTCTGGAGAAAATGGATAGGTGACATTTCTTTTGGGACCCTTCTTTAGAATCAGTTTGAATTGCCTGACTCTGCTGTGTGACTCTTCACACCCAGATATTATTGGACTGGGTAGGAAGGAACTGCAGATGCTGGTTTAAACCCAAGATAGACACAAAATGCTGGAGTAATTCAGTGGGACAGCAGCATCTCTGGAGAGAAGGAATGGGTGACGTTTTGGATCAAGACCCTTCTTCAGACTGAAGAAGCCTGTCCTCGCTGCCTGTCCCGCTGAGTTACTCCAGCATTTCGTGTCTATTATTAGACTGGACAGTGTGCCTCTCAACTCTTATAAGAGCTTAATGTAATTCTGAAATTCTCCTCCATGGACAGGCTGATCAGATCTATGGCCTTTGTTGGGTGATTGGCGAATGTTATGTGTAATCTCATACATTCTGTGGTGTACCTGATGGACAAGTTTGGGAGAGCGCTGGTCAGGGGGATGGTGATGGCCTGACCTTGAGCGCTGCAGTCAGTTGGTGAGCTCACGGTGCATTCGCTGTGCAATTGCTCCACATCTCACGGCAGGGAATCTGGCCATACTCTTCCTGTTGCCACATGAGGTATTCTGTGGACCAGCACTAATCCCAGGCTTGGGAATTCTCTCCCTCCGTTCACAGTGCATGTGCGATGGACACAGAATATAAAACATAGAACGGTTCAGCTGGAGAACAGGTCCTTCAGCCCACCAATTTTGTGCCGGACATGAGAGGAAAGGTTTAAAGGACAATGCGCCAAATGGGGGCAGGTGGGACTAGTGTAGATGGGACATCTTGGTCGGCATGGGCAAGTTGGACAGAAGGCCTGTTTCCATGCTGTATGAATCTGTGGTTTTATGTCTGTGGTGAAAATAATGCTGAGACCAATTCTTATTTGTTTGCATAATCCATATACTCTATTCCATGTATATCCATATACCTATCCAAATGTCTCTTAAATGCCAACATCATATTTGCCTCAATCACCAGCCCTGGCAACATGTTCCAGGCACTCAACACCATCTAGCCTGATACATGTTTAAACTTTGCCCCTCTCAAAGCTATAACATCTAGTATTTGATTTTTACATCCTGGGGAAAATGTCTATCCTATTTATGCCTCATAGTTTTATATACTTCCATCAGGTCTCCCCACAACCTCCAGCGTTCTGGAGAAACCAATCCAACTCTGTCTAACCTCCCCCTGAAGCTATAGCCACTAACCCAACAGCATTCTGGTAAGCCACCACTGCACCTTCTCCAAAGCCTGTTCATCCTTCCTGTGATGGGGCAACCAGACTGCACGCAATACTCCAAATGCAGCCTAACCAAAGTCAAATAGAGCTGCATCATGACTTCCTGACCTTAACATTCAATGCCCTACCTATGAAAGCAAGCATACCATATGCCTTCTTTACCACTCTATTTACTTGTGTGGCCACTTTCAGGTAGTAATGTATTTGGACCCTAAGTTCCCAGTGTACATCAATGTAAGGGTCATACCATTTCTTGTTATTTTTCTTTACATTTGACCCCCCAAAGTGCAACACCTCACACTTGCTTAAGTTAAACTCCATCTGGCATTTCACCACCCATTTTGTACCTAATATACATCCCGCTGTATACTTTGATAGCCTTCTGTACATTTCTTGACCCCAGTAATCTTGGTATCATCTGCAAACTTACAAACAGCAGAGGTCCCAGCACTGATCCTTGCAGAACTGCACTGATTACAGACCTCCAGCCTGAATATTGTCCTTCCACCACAACCCTACAGTATGTCTTCTATCAATATGCCAGTGTTGACTACATTCGACAGTGACTGGTAAGCCCGTGCATCTTAATCTTCTGGATCCAGCTACCGTGGGGGGGCTTTATCAAATGCCTTACAATAATACATGTAGATAACACATTTAAACTTTAGAGATACAGCTTGGAAACAGGCCCTCCGGCCCACTGAATCCGTGCCGACCAGTGATCACCCCATACACTAGTGCTCTCACACACTAGAGATAATTTACAATTTTACTGGTCAATTTATCTACATACTTGTGCATCTTTGGAGTGTGGGGGGACACCGGAGCACCCGGAGAAAACCCACATGGTCACAGGGAGAACGTGCAAACTCCGTACTGACAGCACCCGTAGTCAAGATCGAACCCGCCTCTCCGACCTTGTGAGGCAGGAACTCTACCCCTCCACCCCTGTGCCACCCCTCCGAGACATGCCTCACTAAAACCCATATAGACATCCAGGTGGGCACGTTAAACACTGAGCTGCCACTGTGCCATTGCAGGGTGGTGGTTCTGCCAGCTGGAGGGGAGGAGGGGGTGGCTGCCAGCTGCATTCCTGGAGCCCCTGGACAGTCCTGATGAGAACGAGGAGCAGGAGCCCAACTATGAAGGTGAGGGGGTGCTGAGTGTGTGCACTGCAGCCATGTGAGCCTGTATGTGGGAGGGCCAAATGTCAGCCAAGACTTGTGCGGAGTGGTCCTGGGTAATACACCAGCCTGAGACTGAGTATTTTGCAGATTGACCCAAAATGCTGGAGTAACACAACGGGACAGGCAGCATCTCTGGAGAACAGAAATAGGTGACATAGAACTGGTGCTGGTCAGTGCAATCTCAGTGGGCCGAAGGACCCATTTTCACGCTGTGTCTTTAAATTAATAAAAACTTGTTCGATAGAAACAAAAAGCTGGAGTAACTCAGCGGGTCAGGCAACATCCCTGCAGAAAAGGAATAGGTGACGTTTCGGGTCAAGACCTTTCATCAGACTGAGAGTCAGGGAAAGGGAAATGAGAGATATAGCAGGTACATAGAACAAATGAATGAAAGATATGCAAGTATCTATGAATATCAAGGAAAGGTGGAGCCCACAAAGGTGCATTGTTGTCTGTGGAGAAGGTGATAACGAGTTATACAGACAGTGAAACTAAAAGGACGACAGTGAAATTAGTATGACGACTAGGTTGGGGGAGGGGGAGGGGGGGGAGAGGAGAGGAGAGAGAGAGAGGGAAAGAGAGGGGGAGAGGGGGAGAGGGGGAGAGGGGGAGAGGGGGAGAGGGGGAGAGAAAGAAAAAGAAAGAATTACTTGCAGTTAGACAAATCAATATACATACCGCCGGGGTGTAAGCTGCCCACATGAAATATGAGGTGCTGTTCCTCCAATTTGCATTTGGCCTCACTCTGACAATGGAGGAGGCCCAGGAAGCAAAGGTCAGTGAGGGAGTGGGATGGGAAGATAAAGTGTTTGGTTAAAGTTATAGTTAGAGTTAAAGCTGAGTATTCTGCCTCACCTTGTCCAGTCTGGGCCCACACTGAATCTCAATAGGTGTAAAATATCAGCCTGAGCCTGCAAAGAGAGGGTCCGTGTAATTCATTTATACCTCACGAAGCCTCGGCAAGGCCAGCAGCATAATCCAGGACGAGTCGCACCCCGGCCACTCCCTCTTCTCCCCTCTCCCATCAGGCGAAAGGTACAGAAGTGTGAAAACGCAAACCTCCAGATTCAGGAACAGTTTCTTCCCAGCTGTTATCAGGCAACTGAATCATCCTATCTGAATCATCCAGAGAGCAGTGCTGAACTACTATCTACCTCTTTGATGACGCTTGGACTATCCATGATCGGACTTTGCTGGCTTTACTTTGCACTAAACGTTATTCCCTTATCATGTATCTATACACTGTAAATGGATCAATTGCAATCATGTATTGTCTGCTGACTGGTTAGCCCGCAGCAAAAAGCTTTTCACTGAACCTCGGTACACGTGACAATAAACTAAACTGAACTGAACCCTGAGCCTGTGTGGTGGGCCTGTGTAATCTATCAACTAGAACGTATGCAATGGTCCATCGCAGGAGACAGACTATTGACTGACGTCAATTACAAACCTACCGACTCCCACAGTTACCTTGACTACATATCCTCCCACACTGGCTCCCACCACACTATCCTCAACTCTCAATCTCTCCATCTCTGCCGCATTTGCTTGCAAGATGAGGCTTTCCATACGAGGACATCTGAAATGTCCTCATTGTGGTTTCTCCCTCGATGGTGGTGCTTAGGAGGCTGTAGTGCATCAGCCAGGGCCTGTGTATAGTGCAACTGCATAATATAAACTAGAACGGTTGGGGGGAGGGACTCAAATAGAGAAAGCTAGTAGACAATGTGGGAGGCAGGAGGCAGAGAAGGGAAGCACTCGGACGCAAAATGTAGGGGAGAAAGAAGAAAAAGATAATAAACAGAGAATAAGTGGTGGTGGGTTTCTTAAATGTGTTTATTTTAATGCTAGGAGCATTGTAAGAAAGGTGGATGAGCTTAGAGCTTGCATTGACACCTGGAAGTATGATGTTGTGGCGATTAGTGAAACATGGTTGCAGGAGGGCTGTGATTGGAAACTAAAATATTCCAGGATTTCGTTGCTTCAGGGGTGATAGAATCGGAAGGGCAAGAGGTGGGGGTGTTGCATTGCTTGTCAAGAAAGATATTACAGCAGTGCTTTGGCAGGATAGATTAGAGGGCTAGTCTAGGGAGGCTATTTGGGTGGAACTGAGAAATGGGAAGGTGAAGCAACACTTATAGGGGTGTATTATAGACCTCCTAATGGGGAGCGAGAATTGGAAGAGCAAATATGTAAGAAGATAGCAGATATTAGTAGTAAGCACAAGGTAGTGATTGTGGGAGATTTCAATTTTCCACACATAGACTAGGAAACACATTCTGTAAAAGGGCTGGGTGGTTTGGAGTTTGTAAAATGTGTGCAGGACAGTTTTTGCAGCAATGAATAGAGGTACCTACTAGAGAAGGGGCAGTGCTGGACCTCCTGTTAGGAAATGAGACAGGGCAGGTGGCGGAGGTATGTGTTGCGGAGCACTTCGGGTCCAGTGATCACAATACCATTAGTTTCAATATAATTAATTATGGAGAGGGTCAGAACTGGACCTAGGGTTGAGATTTTTGATTGGAGAAAGGCTAACTTTGAGGAGATGCGAAAGGATTTAAAAGGAGTGAATTGGGACATGTTGTTTTATGGGAAGGATGTAGAAGAGAAATGGAGGACATTTAAAGGTGAAATTTTAAGAGTACAGAATCTTTATGTCCCTGTTCGGTTGAAAGGAAATAGTAAAAATTGGAAAGAGCCATGGTTTTCAAGGGAAATTGGACACTTGGTTCGGAAAAAGAGAGAGATCTACAATAATTATAGGCAGCATGGAGTAAATGAGATCCTTGAGGAGTATAAAGAATGTAAAAAGAATATTAAGAAAGAAATTAGAAAAGCTAAAAGAAGATATGGCAAGTAAGGTGAAAGTAAATCCAAAGGGTTTCTACTGCTATATTAATAGCAAAAGGATAACAAGGAATAAAATTGGTCCATTAGAGAGTCAGAGTGGACAGCTATCTGCAGAGCCAAAAGAGATGCGGGAGATATTGAACAATTTCTTTTCTTCGGTATTCACCAAGGAAAAGGATATTGAATTATGTGAGGTAAGGGAAACAAGCAGAGTAGCAATGGAAACTATGAGATTTAAAGAAGAGGAGGTGTGGACACTTTTGAAAAATATGAAAACGGATAAGTCTCCAGGTCCTAACAGGATATTCCCTCGGACATTGAGGGAAGTTAGTGTAGAAATAGCAGGGGCTATGACAGACATATTTCAAATGTCATTAGAAACGGGAATAGTGCCGGAGGATTGGCGTACTGCGCATGTTGTTCCGTTGTTTAAAAAGGGTTCTAAGAGTAAACCTAGCAATTATAGACCTGTTAGTTTGACGTCAGTAGTGGGAAAATTAATGGAAAGGATACTTAGAGATAATATATATATAAGCATCTGGATAGGCAGGGTCTGATTAGGAACAGTCAACATTGATTTGTGCTTGGAAGGTCATGTTTGACTAATCTTGAATTTTTCGAAGAGGTTACTAGGGAAATTGATGAGGGTAAAGCAGTGGATGTTGTCTATATGGACTTCAGTAAGGCCTTTGACAAGGTTCCTCATGGAAGGTTGGTTAAGAAGATTCAATTGTTGGGTATTAATGGTGGAGTAGCAATATGGATTCAACAGTGGCTGAATGAGAGATGCCAGAGAGTAATGGTGGATGGCTGTTTGTCAGGTTGGAGGCCGGTGACTAGTGGGGTGCCTCGGGGTCTGTGTTGGGTCCACTGTTGTTTGTCATGTACATCAATGATCTGGATGATGGTGTGGAAAATTGGATTAGTAAGTATGCAGATGATACTAAGATAGGTGGTGTTGTGGATAATGAAGTAGATTTTCAAAATCTACAGAGCGATTTAGGCCATTTGGAAGAGTGGGCTGAAAGATGGCAGATGGAGTTTAATGCCGATAAATGTGAGGTGCTACATCTTGGCAGGACAAATCAAAATAGGACGTACATGGTAAATGGTAGTGAATTGAGGAATGCAGTTGAACAGAGGGATCTGTGCCTGAAGGTGGAATCTCATGTAGATAGGGTGGTAAAGAAAGCTTTTGGTGTGCTGGCGTTTATAAATCAGAGCATTGAATATAGAAGTTGGGATGCAATGTTAAAATTGTACAAGGCATTGGTGAGGCCAATTCTGGAGTATGGAGTACAATTGTGGTCGCTTAATTATAGGAAGGATGTCAACAAAATAGAGAGAGTACAGAGGAGATTTACTAGAATGTTGCCTGGGTTTCAGCAACTAGGTTACAGAGAAAGGTTGAACAAGTTAGGTCTTTATTCTTTGGAGCGCAGAAGGTTAAGGGGGGACTTGATAGAGGTCTTTAAAATGATGAGCGGGTTCGACAGAGTTGACGTGGATAAGCTTTTCCCATTGAGAGTAGGGAAGATTCAAACAAGGGGACATGACTTGAGAATTAAGGGACAGAAGTTTAGGGGTAACATTAGGGGGAACTTCTTTACTCAGAGAGTGGTAGCTGTGTGGAATGAGCTTCCAGTGGAAGTGGTGGAGGCAGGTTCGATTTTATCCTTTAAAAATTGATTGGATGGGTATATGGATGGGAAAGAAATGGAGGGTTATGGTCTGAGTGCAGGTAGATGGGACTAGGGGGAAGAAAGTAGAAAGAAGGGGAAAAAAAAAAAAAGTGTTCGGCACGGACTTGAAGGGCCGAGATGGCCTGTTAAGCAGCCCCATTTGGCCCAGATCCCTCTAAACCTTTCCTATCTATCTACTTGTCCACAGACACACAATACTGGAGTAAATCTGCAGGACAGGCAGCATCTCTAGAGAAAAGAAAGGGATGACGTTTCGGGTCGAGACCCTTCTTCAGACTAAAGAAGAGTTTTGACCCGAAACGTCACCCCTTCCTTCTCTCGAGAGATGGTGCCTGTCCTGCTAAGTTACTTTAGCATTTTGTGTATATTTTTGGTTTAAACCAGCATCTGCAGTTCTTTCCTACACATTTCATCTACCTGTCCAAATCTCTTTCAATTGCTGTTACCCTACCTGCCTCATCCACCACCTCTGGCAGCTCGTTCCACGTACCCACCTCCCTCTGTGTGAGGCTTGGACCTAAGTTATGCACAGTCAAAAGATAAAGACTATGCATAGAAAACAAGACATTGGTACAAAACATAGTTAAAAAGTAAGGTGTGGAGTTCCACTGTGCCCACACCCATGGCACGACAGTTGCTTAGAAGCAGAGACTCCGGCATCATTCAGTCAAGGTATTTTAATGTCCAATTTTCCTTTACAAGAAAAGTCCTTCTGAATGATCCTCTGGCTACGATATGGGGACATGTATGTGGAGTGGCACATCTAGAAAAAGGAACCCAGTCAATATCAAGAAAACTTTGGAAGCTGTGGAAATGGAATTTTTCTTCCATTATGTGTGTGGCCAGTGCAGTCTTGCCCACATTCTCCACCAGGGGGAGTTGGTGGGAATCAAAGATCATAGAGCCAATCTTTGGTGGAAATGATGTTCTGTAGTGTTGTCTTGTCGAGGTAGGTTGAAGGGCCGAGATGGCCTGTTTCCGTGCTGTAATGGTTATATGGTTATATTATATGGTTATATCAATCCATGTCCGTGTAGGGGAACTGTGTAATATATCAGTCTGGGCTGGTGTTGGGTGGGACTGTGTAATATATCAGTCTGGGCTGGTGTTGGGTGGGACTGTGTAATATATCAGTCTGGGCTGGTGTTGGGTGGGACTAAACACTATATTATTCTGGGCCTGTGTACGGTGGGTCTGTGTAATGCATGTCTGGTTGTCGTTATTCTTGTTGGACTCTGCATTCTACAACATTGGGCCACTTTGGCTCTGGGTGTTTTGATGTACTTAATACTCTGTAGTCAGCATTGGAGTTTGACCTTGTGTGATGTTGCAGGTGAAGTTTACAAAGTAATTCACAGCTACAAGGCTGGGCAGCAGGATGAGCTGAGCCTGAGTGAGGACGAGCTGGTGGATGTGATCCATAAATTGCTAGACGGTTGGTGGGTGGTCCGGTAAGTAAGTGCACATCGCACGTTGAACATCGCTGCTACGCTCACTGTTGCAGTTACGTGAAAACCTTTTTCCTTTATATTGAAGTTTGCAAGGCCACAAATCTCCCTGAAAACCTCTGCAGCCGTAGAATACATTGTGAGGTGTTTCACAAGTTCACAAGTTCTAGGATTAGAATTAGGCCATCCAGCCCATCGCGTCTACTCCGCCATTCAATCATGGCTGATCTCTGCCTCCTAATTCCATTTTCCTGCCTTCTCCCCATAACCCTTGACACCCGTTCTAATCAAGAGCTTGTCTATCTCTGCCTTAAAAATATCCACTGACTTGGCCTCTGCGGCCCTCTGTGGCAATTTCCACAGATTGACTACCGTCTGACGAAAGAAATTCCTCTCGCCTTCTTTCTAAAAGAGCGCCCTTTAATTTTGAGGCTATGACCTCTGGTCCTAGACTCTCCCACCAGTGGAAAAATCCTTTCCACATCCACTCTATTTATGCCTTTCATTATTCCGTAAGTTTCAATGATTACAACCTCTCAACCTTCTAAAAAGTGAAAGAAGATTTAAAAAGAGAGCCAAAGGCCCCGGTTTAAGTGTTTTCCGAAAAGGTCGGAGAGAAGCAGCAGCCAGAAGCAGCGAGAGTGGGTATTGGCTGGAAGTAGGTAAGTCAGAGGGAAAGAAGATTTAAAAAGAGCGCTAAAGGCCCAGGTTCGAGTAATTTACATAATAGCCCTAAAGTAGTTGATTAGGTAACAGATAAAGAAGTGCAGCTGTAGTGGAGCAGCCTTGTTGAGGTGAAGTGCCTTGGTGAGTAAACATAGAAACATAGAAAATGGGTGCAGGAGTAGGCCATTCGGCCCTTCGAGCCTGCACCGCCATTCAATATGATCATGGCTGATCATCCAACTCAGTATCCTGTACCTGCCTTCTCTCCATACCCCCTGATCCCTTTAGCCACAAGGGCCACATCTAACTCCCTCTTAAATATAGCCAATGAACTGGCCTCAACTACATTCTGTGGCAGAGAATCCAGAGATTCACCACTCTGTGTAAAAAATGTTTTTCTCATCTCAGTCCTAAAAGATTTCCCCTTTATCCTTAAACTGTGACCCCTTGTTCTGGACTTCCCCAACATCGGGAACAAAGTGTGAGTCTTTGACTCAAGAGAGGAAGCTGAGGCAAGGAGGCTACACCTGATTCGAAATTTGTGATTTTTTTTGTCCGCTGAAGAAATGGCAGGCAAGTTGGTACAGTGTGTTTCCTGCAGGATGTGGGAAGTCAGGGATACTGCTGGTGCTTCTGGAAACTGCAGGAATTGTGTCCAGGTGCAGCTCCTGAATGAACGTGTTGGGGAACTGGAGCAGCAGTTGGACGACCTCAGGGCCATCTGGGAAAACGAGAGTTTCCTGGACAGGACCTACAGTGAGGTTGTCACACCAAGAATACAGGAAGAGCGAAGGTGGGTGACTGTGAGAAAGAGGAGTAAACGTGGAATGCAGGAGACCTTGGTGGCTGTGCCTATTGAAAACAGGTACACCCACGGGAGCAGACAACACAACAAGATTGAGTGGGAGCCAGGGCTGTGATTCCAACCCTGGTACCGAGGCTCAATGGGGAAGAGTGACGTCAGGCAGAGCCATAGTGGTGGGAGACTCCATCGTCAGGTACGGACAGGTGATTCTGCGGCAGCAAGCAAGACTCCACGATGGTGTGTTGCCTCCTTGGTGCCAGGGCCCAGGACATCATAGCAGCTGCACAGCATCCTCAAGAGTGAGGCGGAGCAGCAGGAGGTTGTTGTGCTTGTTGACACAAATGATATAGGTCGGAAGAGGAAGGAGGTTCTGCAATAAGAATTTACGGAAATGGGTAGAAGACTGAAAAGCAGGACCTGCGGGGTAGTGATCTCAGGATTGCTTCCAGTACCTCGTGCTAGTGAAGGTAAGACTAGGAAGATAGGGGTAATGAATGTGTGGCTGCATTGGTGCACGGGGCAGGGATTTAGATTTCTGGATATTTGGGATCTTCTCTGGGGCAGGGGTGACCTGTATAAAAAGGACGGGTTGCACCTAAACTGGAGAGGGACCAACATCCTAGCGGGAAGGTTTAAACTAGATTGGCAGGGGGGTGGGATCTCGTGCAGGACAGAGGCACGTGAGAGGCTAGAAGTTGGTATGGAGGATGACCCGTCCTTTTTATACAGGTCACCCCTGCCCCAGAGAAGATCCCAAATATCCAGAAATCTAAATCCCTGCCCCGTGCACCAACGCAGCCACACATTCATTACCCCAATCTTCCTATTCTTACCTTCACTAGCACGAGGTACTGGAAGCAATCCTGAGATCACTACCCCGCAGGTCCTGCTTTTCAGTCTTCTACCCAATTCCGTAAATTCTTATTGCAGAACCTCCTTCCTCTTCCGACCTATAACATCAGGATGTTTTTAAAAGTGTGCAGACGAAAGCTCAGGATGTGTACGTCCCCGTTAGAGTGAAAGGCAAAGCAGGCAAACGTAAGGAAGCTTGGCTGATGAGGGAAATTGAGACGTTAGTCAAAAATAAGAAAGATGCATGGGACAGGTATAGGCGGCTGGGATCAAGTGCATCCCCAGAGGAGTTTCGGGAACTAAGGAGCAAACTAAAATAGGAGATCAGAAGGGCAAAAAGGGGCCAGGAGATAGCTCTGGTGGATAGCATTAAGTACAATCCCAAAAGATTTTATAAATACATAAGGGGGAAAAGGGTAACTAGAGAGAGAGTGGGACCTCTCAGGAATCAAAGCTGCCACCTCTGAGTGGAGCCACAGGAGATGGGCAAGGTCCTAAATGAGTATTTCTCCTCTGTATTTACCGAGGAGAAAGACAGCAGGATCTGGATCGATTGGCCAGGTGGACGGAGGAATGGCTGATGGAATTTAATACCGAGAAGTGTGAGGTGTTGCATTTTGGGACGTCGAACAAGGGCAGGACCTACACAGTGAATGGTAGGCCTCTGGGTAGTTTTGTAGAGCTGAGGGATCTAGGAGTACAGGTGCATGGTTCCTTGAAGGTCGAGTGGCAGGTTGATAAGGTGGTCAAAAAGGCTTTTGGCTCTTTGGCCTTCATCAGTCAGAGTATTGAGAATAGAAGTTCGGAGGTCATGTTGCAGTTGTATAAGCCGTTGGTGAGACCGCATTTAGAATATTGTGTTCAGTTCTGGGCACCATGTTATAGGAAAGATATTGTCAAGCTTGAAAGGGTTCAGAAAAGATTTACGAGGATATTGCCAGGACTAGAGGCTGTGAGCTATAGGGAGAGGTTCAGTAGGCTGGATCTCTATTCCATGGAGCGCAGGAGGATAAGGGGTGATCTTATAGAGGCGTATAAGGTCATGAGAGGAATAGATCGGGTAGATGCACAGAGTCTTTTGCCCAGAGTAGCGGAATCGAGGACTAGAGGACATAGGTTCAAAGTGAAGGGGAAAAGATTTAATAGGAATCCGAGGCGTACATTTTCACACAAAGGGTGGTGGGTGTATGGAACAAGCTGCCAGAAGAGGTAGTTGAGGCTATCCCATCATTTAAGAAACAGTTAGACAGGTACATGGATAGAACAGGTTTGGAGGGATATGGACCAAGTGTAGGCAGGTGGGACTAGTGTCGCTGGGACATGTTGGTCGGTGTGGGCAAGTTGGGCCGAAGGGCCAATTCCCTCTTTGACTAAATTATCCACCTATGATGTTGGAGCTTTTCTTTTCTTTTCTTTAGCGCAATATATACTGTACTGTACATGCAGTTAGATTGACAGGGGCTGATTAAGGATATTCACCATAGCTTTGTATGTGGGAGACCATGCCTCACAAATCAGATTGAAATTTGGATGAGAACGTACAAGGCATGATTAATACGTTTGCAGATGACACTAAAGTGGGTGGTATTGTACTTAGTGAAGATAGTTGTCAAAAATTGCCGCATGATCTTGATGGATTGGGCAGGTGGGCTGAGGAATGGTTAATGGACTTTAATGCAGAGGCGTACAAGGTGTTGCATATTAGGAAGTCAAACCAGGCAGAACCTACACAGTGAATGTCAGGGCTCTGGAGAATGTTGTAGAGCAGAGGGATCTAGGAGGTACATAGTTCCTTGAAAGTGTCATCACAAGCAGATAGAGTGGCCCAGAAGGCTTTTGGCACACTGGCCTTCATCAGTTGGAGTATTGAGTGTAGAAGTTGGGAGGTCATCTTACATTTGTATGAGAAATTGGTGAGGCCACGTTTAGAGTATTGTGTTGAGTTCTGGCTGCCCAGTTATAGGAAAGTTATTGTTAAGCTGGAAAGGGTGAAGAAAAGATTTACGAGGATGTTGCCAGGACTCAAGGGCCTGAGTTTTAGGGATAGGTTGGGCAGGCTAGGACTTTATTCCTTGGAACGCATGAGGATGATAGGTGATCTTATAGAGGTGATGAGAGGAATAGATAAGATAAATGCACAATCTTTTACACAAAGTAGCAGAGAACATAGGTTTAAGGTGAGGGGAAACAAATTAATAGGAACCTGAGGGGCAACTTTTTTTACACAAAGGATGGTAGGTATATGGAACATGCTGCCGGAGGAAATAGTTGAGTCCAGTGCTGTCACAAAATTTAAAAAAAACATTTGGACAGGTACATAGATAGACTAGGATTACAGGCTTATTGGCCAAACACGGGCAGGTAGAATTAGTTTAGATGGGGCATGTTGTTCAGCGTGGGGAAGTTGGCCCAAAGGGCTTGTTTCCACACTGTATCACTATGACTTTATGATAGGTTAACCATTTTAAAGGGCAGCATGAAACTTAACTTTCCCTTTTATACTTCTTTGTCTGTGTTATCAACCTTAATGCATTTAATTTAGTTTAGAGAAACAGCATGGAAACAAGCCTTTCGGCCCACTAAGTCCATGCTGACCTGTTGACATGTTCTTGTTATCTCACATTTGGACACACTCAGGGTAATTAAGCTAGAAACCCGCATGTCTTTGGAATGTAGGAGGAAACCAGAGCACCCGGAAAAAACCCACACGGTCACAGGGAGAACGTGCAAACTCCACACAGACAGCACCCGAGGTCTGGATTGATCCTGGATCTCTGGCGCTGTGAGGCAGCAGCTCTACCCGCTGTGCCACCGTGCCGCATTGAACAGGGTAATGCTGGTCTCTCCCTGGCACAGTCTATTCATCTCCACCTCCTCTGCAACTTGAAAGTAACACTTCCTCTTTCTTCCAATCCATCCAGGGACCGGGATAGTCCTTTCAGATTAGACAGAGGTTCACATGCACCTCCTCGAGCCTCTTCTACTGCATCCGGTGTTCCCGATGTGGGCTCCTGTAAATTGGCGCGGCCAACAGTTTTGCTGAACACACACTTGGAAGGCCTAGGACAACGTGATCTCCCGGTTGCTAACCATTTTAACTCCCCTTCCCATGACCCCACTGACCTTTCCATCCTGGGTCCTCTCCATTGCTATAGTGAGGCCCCACGTAAATTGGAGGAACAGCACCTCATATTTTGCTTGGGTAGTTTACAACCCAATGAACATTAAATATCGCAGACGATACACAACTGAAGCCCAAAAACCAATCAAATCTGCTTAACCTTACCCGCTGCCTCGAGGATATAAAGTGTTGGATGGCCCAGAACTTCCTCCAACTAAACGAGAGTAAGTCTGAGGTCATCCTTCTCGGCCCCTCGGACTCAATCAAAATGATAGCAGGCAGCCTTGGAAGCCTTACCCCACTACTCAAACCTCACGTCAAAAACCTTGGCGTGATATTTGACTCAGCACTGAAATTTGACAAACAAGGCAATGCTGTGGTAAAAGCTAGCTTCTTTCAGCTTCGGACGATAGCTAAAATAAAACAATTCCTCCACTTTGATGACCTTGAAAAGATCATCCACACATTCATCTCCTCCCGTCTAGATTACTGCAACTCCCTTTACACTGGCATCAGCCAATCGTCCCTGTCCCACCTGCAACTGGTCCAAATCGCCGCAGCGAGACTCCTGACGGGCACCCGAAAAAGGGACCACATCACCCCGATCCTGGCCTCTCTCCACTGGCTCCCTGTGCGGTTCCGTATAAACTTCAAGATCCTCCTCCATGTCTACAAAGCCCTCAATGAGCTTGCCCCCACCTACATTAAAAGTCTTCTCACCCACCACTCCACCTCCAGGTCCCTCAGATCGGCCGACGTGGGGTTGCTGCATATCCCGCGGTCTAGGCATAAGCTCAGGGGCGACCGCGCCTTTGCGGTTGCAGCTCCTAGACTGTGGAACAGCATCCCCCTTCCCATCGGAACTGCCTCCTCCATCGACTCCTTTAATTCAAGACAAAAAACTTATCTATACTCCCAAGCCTTTCTTGACGTCCTCTGAGCGAGGGCTATATGTATATATGTATGTAGTTTGTTTGTTTATATTATTCTTATAACAAATGTAAAGCACTTTGGCCAACGAGAGTTGTTTTTTAAATGTGCTATATAAATAAATGTGACTTGACTTGACTAAATTCTCTAATTTTAAGTAACTTTATCACATACTCCTCTCCCTCCTTGCTTCCTCCCTCCTCCCTAGTCATTTACCAGTTCAACAGTTCTCCAACCCCCACTCCCTACTTTCAGTCTGAAGAACGGTAACGATCCTAAACTTCACCCATCGTTTTTGTCCACAGATGCTGCCTGACCCACTAAGTTACACCAGCACTTTGACATAAACTAGCATATGCAGCACCTTGTTTCCATATCTTCTCTCGTTCCTGGTTCTGTCTCTGCTCCATTCTCTATAGATCCTGCCTGACCTACTGAATATTTCCAGCATTTTCCATTTTTATTTCAGACTTTAGTCAGAGGGTGGTGAATCTCTGGAATTCATTGTGGTGGCCAAGTCAATTGACAAATTCTTGATTAGTTAGTGTGTCAGGAGTTATGGGGAGAAGGGTGGAGAATGGGATTGGGTGGGAAAGATAGATCAGCCATGATTGAATGATGGAGCAGACGATGGGCCAAATGGCCTAATTCTGCTCCTAGAACATATGAACTTGTGAACTCTGAGCATCTGCCACGTATTGGTCTCGCATTTTCAATACAAAATAATAATTTCTTGTACTTATTTAAACAGGAAGGGAGAGATTACTGGGTACTATCCCTCCATGTACCTCCAGAAATCTGGGACCGCTCTGAACACAGGAATCAACATGAAGAAAGGACACCTCCCTCCCCCGCGAAGGTGAGGTGGTCTTGAAGGGAATGGGGTACGATGTTAGGCACCGTGTATAGACCAAAATAACATAAGGTCTGGTCCAAAGATGGGGCATTGTAATGGCTCAGTAACGGTCAAACCAACACCGCCCTTTGTCCTGCATCAGTGAGTTAGCAGAGCAGATTAGTAGCCTTTCCAAATGCCACCTTGTTTTCACTCCACTTCTGCATTATGGCAGGTGGTGTCGCTTGCACCTATTTACTGCCCATGGGGTGAGCTGAAACCCACCCTCATCGTCACTGCCCTCAGTTAATCATCTCAACACATTTGGAGAGTTATAGAGTCATACAGCATTGAAACAGCCCCTTTGGCCCAACATGCCCACGTCAACCAACATGCCCCATCTCTACACTCGTCCCACCTGCCTGCTCATGTCCCTTCAAACCTGTCCTATCCATGTATCTATCCATGTAGAAACATTTATAATTCTTAAGGGATTGGATGGGCTACATGCAGGAAAAATTTTCCCAATGTTGGGGGAGTCCAAAACCAGGGGTCACAGTTTAAGAATAAGGAGTAGGCCATTTAGGACTGAGCTGAGGGAAAACGTTTTCACCCAGTGAGTTGTGAATCTGTGGAATTCTCTGCCACAGAAGCAGTGGAGGCAAATTCACTGGATGTTTTCAAGAGAGAGTTAGATATAGCTCTTGAGGGTAACAGAATCAAGGGTTATGGGGGGAAAGCAGGAATGAGGTATTGATTTTGGATGATCAGCCATGATCATATTGAATGGCGGTGCTGGCTCGAAGGGCCTACTCCTGCACCTATTTTTTTATGTTTCTATGTTTAGCTGTCGAAATGTTTCTTAAATGTTGTGATAGTACCTGCCACAACTACCTCCTCCAGCACCTCGTTCATATACCTTATATTTTTGTTTTAAAAATAGTTACCCCCCAGGTTCTTTACTTTCTACCTCCCTTTAACGTCCCTCAACAGTCTTAGGAATTTAGCAGGTCTTTAGTGGCTCCAGAGGTCCTTGGCTCCTGTCTGCTGTGTAGCGCTTATGGAATTGAAGAGAACAATGAGGGGGGGGTGTAATCTTATTCATTTTTACCATCAGTGAGTGTTCCCAAATGCTACAAGCTCAAACAAAATAACTGACCATTATATAGCCTCAAAGTGTGGTTCTGTGCAAAGATCAATGCAAAGACCAACCCTGACCTTCCCATCCATGCTGACTTGAACAATCTGCCCAACATGCGCCTGAAGTCCCGCAAACCCTTCTGGTCATCTGTTAAATCCCTGGGAGACTTTGACTCCAAGAATGAGTGGCGCGGAGCCTGGAAAGATGCCAACACCAACACCAGGGAGGTCATCGCAGACCCCACAGTGAAACTACCGGGTTTTGACCTCCATCGCAAGCAATGGCTAACCCTGAACAGAATCCGCACCCTCCATGCAACAGCCCATAACCTGCATAAGTGGGGATGACAGACAGCCCTACTTGCGACTGCGGACATCCAGACCAGACCATCCCACACATTGTGAATGACTGCCCACTGAGGCTTTTCCCTGGTGGCATCAAAGCCATCCACCCAGTAACTGATGCTGTCCTGGCCTGGATAACTACCCTTGATCTACAACTTTGGGCTGTGCATGCCATACGTAAGGGATAGAATTTTATCCCAATATCAAAAATTAATGCCTATGTTGTAGTTTTCAATCCTTCCTTGCATATCTCTCTGTGCTAAATGCCACTGGTGTCTGTACAGAGTTTAACACATTCTCCCTGTGACCGCAAGAGTTTTCTCCGGGGGCTCCAGTTCCTTCCTGCACTCCAAAGACGTGCAGGTTTATAGGTTAATTGGCTTTGGTAAATTGTCCCATGTGTGCAGGATCGTGTTAGTGTACTGGAATTGCTGGTCGGTGTGGACTCGGTGGGCCGAAGGATCTGTTTCCACGCTGTCTCTCTAAACTATACTAACGGTAAGTGCTGCAAGACATACAACCAGCACCCGTGCTATCTGCCAGCATGAAGTGATGGTGGAGATTGAAGGGAGCTGGAGGGGAGCACGGCCTTTTGTAACTCTCAGCATCTTTTCAGGTCAACCATCCGCAATGTGCAGAGCATCCACGTGGTGGAGCGGAAGCAGATCAGCCAGGACAGCTACAGGAGGAACAGCAAGAGGTACCTACAACAGAAGGGCACGCAAGGTCACACTATTGTCAACAGGAATGCGTGGAAGCAGAAGCAGGATCTGAGAACAGCAGCTACAGGTAGGAGCAGCTCCACCAACAGCACAGTGAAAGTCTCATCCCTGATTATTTTAGCCAGCCAGCCTCCAGGCTGTGTGAAAGGTTTGTAAGGAGTGTGAGGACGATATCGGGCAGCTCGGACAACCCATTAGGCCAACTTCTTTCCTCTCTTCCTATGTCTGGGACCAGGCATAATTATTGCTGCAGGCTGGTGGTCTGACTTCAATGGGAATGTCTGGGGCACAGGAGGTCATAGTGATACAGTGTGGAAACAGGCCCTTCAGCCCAACTTGCCCACGCCTACCAACATGTCCCTAGTCCCACCTGCCTGCGTTTGGCCCATATCCCACTAAACCTGTCCTAACCTGTCCTATCCATGTACCTACCTAATTGCTTCTTCAACATTGCGATAGTCCCTGCCTCACCTACCTCCTCCGGCAGCTCATTCTATACACCCACCATGCTTTGTGTGAAAAAGTTACCCCTCAGATTCCTATTAAATCTTTCCTCCATCATCTTAAACTGATGTCCTATGGTTCTCGATTCCCCTACTCTGGGCAAGAGACCCTGTGTGTCCACCTGATCTATTCCATTCATGATTTTATACAAGTAATTGAGGAAGGTACTATCACATTTAAGAATCATTTAGACAGGTACATGGATAGGATAGAGATATGGCCCAAACGCAGGCAAGTGGGACTAGTGTAGATGGGACATATTGTTCGGTGTGGGCAAGTTGGGCCAAAGGGCCTGTTTCCATGCTGTATGACTATGAATCCCTCATTTCCTGAGCACATCCCAGGAGTCTAGTATGGATGAGGGCTGTTTATGTCCCCATTTGGCTGTTTATGGCCACTGCAATTAAATTTAAAAGGGTATCAGCCCCTCACTGAAACCGAGCACCATTTGAAACTTTCAGAAGCTTTGGCACACCGAGTCTGCACTGACCAGCGATCACCCCAGTGCAGGCACTATCCTGCGCACACTAGGGAGAATTTACGATTTGCTTTTACTAAAGCTAATTACCCTACACACCTGTACATTTTGGGAGGAAACTGGAGCACTCGGAGAAAGCCCACGTGGTCACACGCAGAAAGTAAAAACTCCGTGCAGACAGCACCTGTAGTCTGGTGGTCAGGATT